>CM021110.1:37121583-37546522 GCA_007115665.2 Sequoiadendron giganteum
ATCTTCAAAGTTAGTGGCCAACAAATGAGTAAGGATTCTTAGGCCCTTACTCCTACTCTTCGAGCTCTTTGAAATCCAATAGGGTATTCCTTATTGTGTTCATGTGATATTTAATTCTTTGAGAACACTTCTATACACAGATCAATTCCTATTTAGTGCAAATACACATCCTTCATAAAATATTTGGCTGACCTTTGAACAAAATACTATCTAGTGCTAGGAATTAGGTGAAATTTCAGATTCACACACTGTAATTGAAATTTTTTAAACGATTTTCATTCTCATTCCAAATCCCTAGTCAGGTGCATTACTAGATCATTTATCTATAAAATGACCTAATGAAGAGACCAGTGCTTTATCTATTGGGATAATGGGGTCAAATTATGTAGCAACCAGTACTATGTTATCCATTCTACTCAGAAATTGGCAGACTATTGTCATACTACTTTGGAGCATTCAACTCACTACATCTAAAACATAACTTCTTACCCAATCCTATGCCCTTTCCTCACGGAACTGTGGACTTATTCTATCATTTAATCAATTCTTTGAATTGAAGCAGAAACAAACCCACACAATCAATTAAAACAATTGAAGATGAACAAAAATATCATTAACCCTTTCATTCATAGTTTGCAGGAATATTACATAGGAGAGTGTACATTTTATAACTTAAGATTTTCTTTCATATTTGTGGCTTCTATAAAACTATTTTAAGATCATTACATACATGACTCATACCCTAGACTCCTTACTATTCTATTCATCAATACTTCTACAATATGCTTCTTCTTCATCTTAGCCTCTCACACATACCATTATGAGACTCAAAATTTGAACCCCTATAATCAGCCTTGAAATCCCTTTTATAGAACAAGGGAGCAAAAAGCATCAGGCTGAATTAAAGTTACATTTCACTTGTATTTCATTTCTAATTTCACCAGAATGTAAGATATTTCCCGAACAATTACATGTAATCATTTACAGAGCAGGGAAAATAAAAAAGAAAAATTCCAAAAACCGTTAGTCGAATAAGAACCAACAACCTTCTAAAAGGCTTCATTGTCAGAGCATCAAAAACTTGCACATCCACACCAAACCAAGAAAAGTCATCATCAACACCAAAGGCACAAACAAATATTCTAGCCATATGGAAAAAAGTCAGCACAAAGGACCAAAAAACCAAGCACCAACTTAGAAGGAAAATGAGGTGCTATCCTGCCTTGTTAGCAATAGAGTAAGCACTCCCACTTGGTGTCCTTATTGAAATTAGGGAAGCTACCACCACCTCATTGTCAGAGTCTACCAAATTAGTGAAGGCTATAAGACACTGGCAGCAGCCAGAATTAGTTTTAGTCTCACTATTTGAGGGATCATTAGAGACCTCAATGGGAGAATGATGTTTTCCTAGATAAGCTCGGTGGTACATATTATTTCTCAATGCCTCCCTCTCAACCCTACCAAATTTCTTCGCTTTCCCCTTGACCAGTTCCTTTGGAACAATTTTTCTTCTTAGATGATAGGTACGCTTGACAATGCTCTTCGCAAATTTCTTACTAGCTTTTGCTCTCTTCTTTGGAGTTACGGGAACTTTAGGCATATCTTGCTCACTTTTGGGAATGTCACCTTGAGACTCGAGGAGACTAAGTCTCCTAGACCTTCGGAATGGGATGAAAAAGACACTTAGTTTATCCATCTTCAATAAAGTAACTTCACCAATTTCCCATAAGGCAGAGACACCAAGAACAAATACCTCAAACTCTGCAATTACTAGGAACAACTCTACATGCTCATACTTAGATTCTCAACTCTTGAAGAAAACAAATGGTGAGAATAAAAAGAGAAAATCTTCATTAAATAGATCAATCAGAGTGTGCATGAATTAATGTTCCAAGGGAGTTCGCACAAGCGAGCTGGAAACCCCTCTCTCAATTTCAAATCTCAATCATCAATCTCTAGGATGCCTTGAAATTTTTTTATCATCTTCAATGATTGTAGGAAAGGAATCATTCATGCACATCAAGATTAAATTGATTAATTTTGCATGTGTCTTCTCCCATTAATGCTCGCTCGCACAAAGCAAAATGGCTATTGTGTTCATATCTCTGGTTTTGAATAATAGTCATGGATCTTACTTGTAAAGTGGTGCATCAAATGACCTAGATTGGGTCAATCAGATTTGAATTCCATCACCATTTCTCGCTAATCCTTTGGCAAATGAAAACCCGCCAGCAATATGCCAACTCATCCATCCATGGGCTCCACAATTCTTCTCCAAGTGGAGGAAGAGTTCCACGTGTCACAAGCCCGTTGACCCCGATGCTTTTAGAAAATCATTATTTTATTCCCGAAGGGTCAGTGGGGAATGACTGAGATTAACTCTCAACCTTCCATCGCAACCATCAATTTGAAACTTCATGGCATTGAGCATGATAGTGGAGACCGAGCCCCACACTGGCAATAGGAAATGTGTCACTAGCCTGCTGACCCCACTGCTTTTAGAAAAGAATTATTTAAATCCCGCGGGGTTAGTGGGGAATGACTAGGATTTGATCCTTTGATCTGACAATTGGCAATATTTTCACATGCAAAAAGGTTAGTTTTAAAGATGGGGGTGTGACTAGGTCAATGGGAATTAACCCTCAAGAATAAAGACTTAAGACTTAAGTCTTTCAACATAAAATATTTCCACCTGAGTATATGAAAAATTAAAAAATGGGAATGTAGTCGGTGATCGACAAACCTAGACAAAAGGGTTGGTAATAATAAGGGTTTTGATGGCCTAAGTGGTAACCTAAAAGACTAGTAATCGAGTACAACAAGTCAATGGAGAAATAGAATTCCCAAGGGTTTAAGATGAAAATTTGTGAGATGAGGGCTTTTAAACTAAAACCCTACACCCTACCCTTGGACACAGAGGCAAAAAAACATGACAAAGCTAAGAACCAACTCAATTTTTTCACAATTTTAGAAGCTGTACTAGTGGCTCATGCTCGGGGATGCATACCCCTGGTGGGTATGGTGAGAATTTAGATCTCATGGTTGAAGAAAACCAATGAATAGGGACAAAAATCCAAGAGGTTGCCAAGACAGGGCAAGCAGACACAACCCAAAACAAACAAACCACACCTATATAGACTAATTACAAGGCTATACAATATGTCTTCTTTTTAATTTTAGAAGCCTCCTTATGCAACTTCATAGGCTTCACTCCTCAAACTGGTGGCCCCAGGCCCCCAAAATTTAAAACCAAATCTTACCTCTGTCAAAGACTTTATTCTCTATTGTCTGTAGTGGGTCAACATTTGTACTAAGCAATTCCCAACAATCAACTCCATTATGATTAACACAATCAACCATACCTGATTGAATTGGAAAAGTGAAATATTTGTATCCAACTTGGTCATTGACATCATAGACTTTGACATCATATTCAATTTGCATATCAAACTGAAAACCTTCATAAACACTTTGTTGTGCACTATGCAAACAATCTTCGAGTGCATACAAAAGGAAGATTGCATATTCAGGAGCCTCCTTAAATTGGGAATCATGTCATAAGCACATATCGAAACATTCTGATCCATTTCTCAAATCATCATCTAGCTCAATGCAAAATGCTTCAATAGTAGGTTCGAACAGTTCAACACCCACAAGGTCATCAAATAGATCTACTCATGTGCAATAGTAACTCCATGTGCACTATCAAATAAACTAGCAAACTCTTCAACATTATCAGCTAGTAATGGTGCTAATTTAAGATCAATATGCTTGTCACCATTTATAACCTGATCATTAAAAAAAAAACTCCTTCTTTCATCACTATGTATATCATCATCATTTTCATGTATAGCTAACTTTTCCATCTCTGCTTCACACAAACAATCATGTGCAGCAAGGAAATAAGCACATTCATCTGCTTCTTCATCATTTCTAGCTCTATGTTCAGGATCAACACACTGAAAAAATACTTTCGTATATTCAAATTGTTCATAATTTGCACAATAGATGTGTTCCAGTGATGGCAAGCCCTCATTACATTCCATGTTTGCATTAAATGCACTTTGTTCATTCACTTGTAAACAAGTGACTTTATTAATATTCATATCATTGCATCTTTCATGGAAATAAAATACTTATGGATCATCCTCACAAGGATAGTTATAATCCTCAGAGAAACAATCAAAAACTTCAATCTCATCATGATCCTTAACCTTACATTCAACATTCGTATCAAATGTAAAATTTTGATAAGAAATTCCCTCAAGGAGCTCATCAACATGTTGCCTTGTTTGTTTAAGATCACATTCTACCTACATTAGATGCATCATCAAAGTCATCAACAAAGAGTGGATTATTTCTGCACCAGTAATGATCACCATTGCTCATCTCTAGTGAAGATGGAGGATCATCAAATAAGGGGTTTTTTTGTACATTCATTGTTGTCATAAAAGATTCTCCTCCCTCAACATAAAGGTCTAAATCTTTCAAATCATCACTGTATTCAAAATCACTATAATCACTAGAAGAGCATAGATATAGATTTTCAACTTCATTCACATCATCAATAGTTAACATCTTTGACTCACATTTTGAAAACTCTTCATAGGAAGAAAATTGTTCCTCCTCAAGTAGATATACATCTCCATTATCATCATCATACACCCTACTCAAAGTAGAGGATTCCATCTCCACTTCATAAGGATAATCATAGTCAACAGAGGAGTGAACACACCTAATGCCATCACAATTACTACAATAGGGAGATCCATCAATACTGAAACTATGTTTAGACTGAATGCTTAAATATTCATTTCTAACATCTTGACCCTTGATTTGCAATGAAATGTCAACAACACTTGCATCATTATTAGTGACAAAATCATGGCATGGAGTGGCCTCTCGCATCTCTTCCACTTCTTCCTCATCCAAGATATCCCAAGGATGCAACTCATTCCTATATATTTTGTCATCATATTGTGTACCTTCATCTTCATCACTATTGTATTGATTTTCATATGTGCTACTTGTGAAGTGATTACAATCATTACATTCACCCATATAACAAGATGGATGTTCATACTCTGATACACTCTCTTCACTTGTTTGCATTGTTTTCTAGTTTTCCTCAATAGGACAACCACTACTAACATTTTGAGACATCACATTTTATGCATAATCATATTTGGCTCCTTCTACAATCTTTATCCACTCAAATATTTGGTCAAAACTATGAGGCTTCAATTCATTTGGTAATGTACTTAGTCCTGATTCATAAGTTTCACAAAATAGATCAGTGCCATATTGAATCCTCAGGTCTGAGATTATTGGGGACTTTCAACAAAGTGTCTAAAAATCTTGAGAACAAATCATAGGGCGATTTTCCTTTGTGCCTTTTCATTTCATACAATTTCTTAACAAAAGACATCTGGTCAACTTTGCTCAAATTTTGTTGATATTCAACTTGGAAATCACTATGATCTACATATTGCGATGATGGGGAAATTAGAATAGCGGGAGCATTATCACCTTGAAAAATATCTCTATTGTCCAATCCATTGATTCCATTTGCATGAAATGCACTTTGACAACCAACACTTGTAGCCTTATATCCTTTCATCATTGAATATTTCAAGTTATTTTCAATATCCATGGAAATTTGATATGCTTGATGTAATGTTGTGGGTTCTTTATCTATTAGCCAATAACTCAATTTCTTATCAAATGCACCTAAATACACCACAATACACACTACATCATTTGGTCTTAGATTTTTTGGGATGTACTTTATTTCCTTTGAAAATCTAAGATTAAAAGCTGGAGCTATCTCATCCTCTTCTTTCTCAATGCTCATAAATTTTTGTCTCATTGAAATGGGATCCACCCTTTCAATGAATTGCTCCATGAAAACTTCTTTAAAATCATACTAGGAACATCTAGAGGATGCTGGTAAACAAGAGAACCAATCTTTTGCATCTCCTTTTAGAGACTGAACAAAAAGTTTCATAACAACATCCTCACAATCAAGTTCATAGTCTCCCATCACATCTTCAAATTCTTGTAGATGCCTATTTGCTGATCCATACTTATCACCATTGAATTTTGGTATCTTATATGATATTAGATGGTATGACATTTGGGTGACCCAAAATACCACTAAAATTTATAGCTCTGTACCTTTCAACACTGAAATTTCTTTAACATAACAGGGGCTTCCCACAAGACATGGTTACACTATGAACCATATAATCATGCATATATTGGTGATACACTTCCCTACACCTTTACAAGCTTTGTAATATCAAATTTTCAATCACATAAGGCAACCCAAACTCCCTTTGCCATGAAAATTTAAGCCCTCACAATGCAAATTTCTTATCTCTACTTGCTTTAAATCCTTTAATGAGAAAAGTCTAAAGATAAACATACTTCTTCATCACAATATAGAAACTTCAAATTACACCTTAAAATTATGTAAATTCATCACCACTGTTCCCTTTCTTAGTGCTACTTCACCTAATAGGGAATCATCTATCATGTTAATTCTTGAAAATTTCTCATAAACTACTTTTAAACATGATAATACCTTCTTTAGATTTATGAGAATAACTGGAAACTTGTAGAAGTTGTTAACCTTTCTTCCTAGTTTGAAATCTTTGTAGATCTGAAACTTTCCTCACATCTTCATCAGGTTCTTAAAACAGAGTCGCCACCTCTCTTCATAGAGGATTTAATTTCAAGCAGTATGAAGCTCTTTCAAAGATAAATCTCATTGTGGGTCTTTTCCAACAATGGAGTCACACAATTCTTTGAAATTTTCTACAAAAAAAATTCTTCCAGGTCCAAGAACTTCTCAACATCTGAATCAAATTTTCAGAGTTCGCCAAATGCTTGACTTTGTGATCTAATAGTCTGCAACTGAAGATTCAAAATTGTCCCTAATAGAGTCACCAATTTTGTTGGTGTTTTTCTAGCTGAACCTTGAAAACCTCTAAAGGGTAGCCAACCCTTATGCTCAAGAATCTTCAAATTTAGTGGCCAACAAACGAGTAAGTTTTCTTAGGACCTTACTCCTACTCTTCAGGTTCTATGAAACCTAGGAGGGTATTCCTTATTGTGCTCATGTGATATTTAATTCTTAAAGAACACTTCTATACATAGATCAATTCCTATTTAGTGAAAACAGACATCCTTCATCAAAGATTTGGCTAGCCTTTGAATAAATTACTTTCTAGTGCTAGGAATTAGGTGAAATTTCAGATTCATAAACTATAATTGAAAGTTTTTTAATGATTTTTGTTCTTGTTCCAAATCCCTAGTCAGGTGCATTACTAGCTCATTTATCTATAAAATGACCTAATGAAGAGACCAGTGCTTCATCTATTGGGATAATGGAGTCAAATTATGTAGCAACCAGTAATATGTTAGCCATTTTACTCAAAAATTGGCAGACTATTGTCATACTACTTTGTAGCATTGAACTCACTAATTCTAAAATATAAATTCTTACCAAATCCTATGCCCTTTCCTCACAGACCTGTGGTCTTATTCTAGCATTTAATCAATTATTTGAATTTAAGCAGAAACAAACCCACACAATCAATTAAAACAATTGAAGATGAACAAAAAGATCATTAACCCTTTCATTCATAATTTGTAGGAATATTATGTAGGAAAGTGTACATTTTAGAACTTAAGATTTTATTTCATATATGTAGCTTCTATAAAAGTATTTTAAGATCATTACATACATGACTCATACCCTAGACTCCTTACTTTTATATTCATTAGTACTTCTACAATATGCTTCTTCTTGAGTTTAGCCTCTCACATAAACCATTATGAGACTCAAAATTCAAACCACTCTAATCAGCCTCGAAATCCCTTTTATAGAACAAGGGAGCAACAAGCATCAAGTTGAATTGCAGTTACATTTCACTTGCATTTCATTTCTAATTTCACCAAAATGTAAGATATTTCCCTAAAAATTACATGTAATCATTTGCAGAGCGAGGAAAAACAAAAAGTGAAATTCCAAAAACTATTAGTCAAAGAAGAACCACCGGCCTTCCAAAAGGCTTCATTGTCATAGCATCAAAAAATTGCACATCCACACCAAACCAAGAAAATTCATCATCAACACCAAAGTCACAACTAAACATACCAGCCACAAGGAAACTAGTCAGCACAAAGGACCAAAAAACCAAGCACCAACTCAGAAGGAAAACAAGGTGTTACCCTACCTTGTTAGTAGTAGGGTAAGAACGCTTGCTTGGTGTCCTTATTGAAATTGGGGAAGTTACCACTACCTCATCGTTAGAGTCTAACAAATTAGTTAAGGCCATAAGACACTAGCGGTAGCGAGAATCAATTTTAGTCTCACTATCTGTGGGATCATCAGAGACCTCAATGGGAGAATGATATTTTCTCAAATAAGCTCGATGGTACATATTCTTTCAAGCTGCCTCCCTCTCAAGCCTACTGGATTTCTTCCCTTTCCCTTGACCAATTCCTCTGAAATTTTTTTCTTCTTAGATGATAGGTACGCTTGACAACACTCTGCATAGATTTCTTACCATCTTTTGCTCTCTTCTTTGGAGTTATAGGAGCTTTAGGCATATCCTGCTCATTTTTGGGAATATCACCTTGAGACTAAAGGATACTAAGTATCCTGGACCTTCAGACTAGGCTGATAGACACACTTAGTTTTTCCATCTTCAACAAAGTAACTTCACTAATTTCCCACAAGGCAGAGACACCAAAAAATAGCTAACTCAAACTTTGTAATTACTAGGAACAACTCCACATGCTCATACTCGGATTCTCAACTCTCGAAGACAAAAAATGGTGAGAATAACAAGCAGGAAATCTCATTAAATAGGTCAATTGGAGTGTGTGTGCATTAATGTTCTAAGGGAGTTCGCACA
Source organism: Sequoiadendron giganteum (assembly GCA_007115665.2). Lineage (NCBI taxonomy): Eukaryota > Viridiplantae > Streptophyta > Pinopsida > Cupressales > Cupressaceae > Sequoiadendron > Sequoiadendron giganteum. Next base: position 37,130,511 of record CM021110.1, read on the forward strand.
AGCAAGTTGGCAACCCCTCTCTCGATTTCAAATCTCAGTCGTCAATCTCTAGGATGCCTTGAAACTTGTTTATCATCTTCAATGATTGTAGGAAAGCAATCATTCATGCACATCAGGATTGAATTGAGTAATTATGTATGTGTCCTCTACCATTAATGCTCGCTTGCGCAAAGCAAAATGACTACTGTTTTCATATCTATGGTTTTGAATAATAGTCGTATATCTTACTTGTAAAGTGATACATCGAACGACCTAGATTGGGTCAATCAAATTTGAATTCCATCACCATTGCTCACTAATCCTTCAACAAATGAAAACCTTCCAACAAGATTTCAACTCATCCATCTGTGGGATCCACAGTTCTTCTCCAAGTAGAGGAAGAGTTCCACGTGTCACAAGCCTGTTGACCGTGCTGCTTTTAGAAAAGAATTGTTTTATTCTCGCGAGTTTATCAGGGAATGGATAAGATTAACTCTCAACCTTCCACCACAACCATCAATTTGAAACTTCATGGCATCAGGAATGATAGTGGAGACCAGGCCACACTGTGGCAACATGACATGCGTCACTAGCCCATTGACCTCACTGCTTTTAGAAAAGCATTATTTAAATCCCGCGGGGTTGGTGGGGAACGACTAGGATTTGATCCTTTCATCTGATAGTTGGTGATATCTGCACGTGCAAAAAGGTTAGTTTTAGAGATGGGGGTGTGACTAGGTTGATGGGAATTAACCCTTAGGAATAAAGACTTAAGACTTAAGTCTTTCAACATGAAATATTTCCACCCGACTATAGGAAAAATAAAATGATGGGAATGTAGTCGGTGATCAACAAACCTAGACAAAAGGGTTGGTAATAACAATAGTTTTGATGGTCCAAGTGGTAACTTAAAAGACCTATAATTGGGTACAATGGGTCAATAGAGAAATAGAACGCCCAAGGGTTTAAGACAAAAATTTGTGAGACAAGGGCTTTTAGACCAAAACCCTACACCCTACCTTTGGAAACAAAGGCAAAAGATCATGACAAAGCCAAGAACCAACTCAAATTTTGTACAATTTTAGAAGCTCTACCATCCTCAAGGCTGGAGTAAGAGACTCAACTGGTTCTTCTGCATGATCATTTGTACCAACTTCTTTTGTAACAATAGATTCATCTTCATCAAAATTACTAGAATCTTCTTCTTCTTCTTCACCGCTAATCCATCATTTTGTTCTTCTTGAGGTGCATCTCGTTGCTCTAACTCAAAGTGAACTCTCTTTACCTTTTCTTCTTTTTGTTTTGGCTGATAAGGTTTAGAAATAGCTCTAAGTTCACTGAAAATAACATCTCTAGAAAAGATAATCTTGTATGTTAGTGGATTCCAAAGCTTATAACCTTTAACATTATCACCATATCCAATGAATGTACACTTTTTAGCTTTTGGATCCAACTTAGATCGCTTTTCCTTAGGCACATGAGCAAAAGCCTCATAGCCAAAAACCCTTAAATGTGAAAGTGAAGGTTTCTTACCTGTCCACACTTCATAAGGTGTCAAATAGAGAGCCTTACAAGGAAACCTTTTTATCAAGTAGCAAACAGTGCACACAACCTCTTCCCAAAAGCATCTATCCAACTATGAATCACTCAACATACTTCTGGTCCTTTCCATAATTGTTCGGTTCATCCTCTTTGCAACACCATTTTGTTTTTTTGTATACAGAGTTGTCTTTTGTTTGATTATACCTACATGCTTGCAAAACTCATCAAATTACTTAGAGCAATATTCCCCTCCATTTTCAGATCGTAATATTTTTATCTTTAAACCCGATTGGTTCTCTACTAAGCCCTTGAACTCCTTAAACTTAGTGAAAACTTCAAATTTATGTTTCATAAAATAAATCCATGTAAATTTGGATACATCATCAATGGAGGTGACAAAATGACAAGATTTTTTGATAGATTCAATATTTACAGGCCCAAACACATCCATATGAATAATTTCTAACTTCTCTTTTTCTCTATTGCTTCCTAAAGGAAATGGTTTTCTATTTTATTTACCAAATGCACAATGCTCATAGAAATCAAAGTGCTCATCAAAATAGGAGAAATCGTCCAACAAATTTTTATTCTTAATAGTTTTTAATATATTATTACTTGTGTGGCCCAATCTATGGTGCCACAACATACATGAATTTTTAGTATTGGCCTCAAATACATAGGAGGCATTACAAACTGTAGTGGCTTCAAGCTTGAACAGGTTTTCCAATCACTTCCCTTCCACTACCACCAAGTTCCCTCTCACTAATCTACAACCATGCTTGTCAAAAGTCACATGCATTCCCAAATCATTCAGCTTTAAAACAAAAATCACATTACAAGTTAATCCAGGAACATGATAATCTTCAGGGAGGGGTTTAATCCTCCCATCACTAAAACACAACAATACCCCACCTTTCCCAATAATTAGATATCAAGAGTTGTCTCCAAGGTATATATTACCTCCATCATATTTTTCATATGTGGAGAACCATTCCTTATGAGGGGTCATATGAAATGAGCATCTTGAGTCAACCAACCAGTTTTTATTAGCAACAACACTACAAGTAGAAATTAAAACATCTTCACCTACATTCAAGGACTTATCAGAAGCACTCTCCCATTGTCTCTTTGGGTTTCTGCACTCCCTCTTTAAATGTCCCATTTAACCATAGTTCCAACACTTAACTATTTTCTTCTTTCCAGGAGTCTTGGATCAGCCCTTGGACTTGTCTTTAGCCCCTTTCTAATATCCTTTTGGTCCCCTTTCCTTAGACCTTACCCTGACACTGAGAGCACCCCCTGAACTATTTGAACTCTTCTTCCTTAGTTCCCGTGCCAGTAAAACTGCAACAAGGGCATCCAACTTCAGATCTATGAGGTTTGCAGTTATATAAAGGATAACATTCTCTTAGGACTCAGGTACAGAACAAATAAGCAAGATAAATTTATCTTCCTCATCTACTGAAGCAAGTCGGCTCATCAACAAATTAAAAGAATTTAAATGCTATGCAACAGACTCACCCTCTTTCATTTTTAAAGAAAATAAATTTTGTTTTAAATAAAGTTTATTTACCATACTCTTGGCTTGGTAGATCTCACCCAACTGATTGCACAATTTATATGTGGTCTCTTCCTTTGTGACATTCAACATGACAGAGTTTGAAAGACACAATTGGATGGTTCCTCGTGCCTTCTTATGCAGTCTATCCCACTCATCTTGAGAGACATCATCAGGTTTCTTCTCTTTTTGAATAGCCAACCATTGGTTTGTTTCTTCCAAAAATTCTTCAATTTTAAGCTTCCATAATTTACACCCCATTCTGTTGAACTTATTAATGTCCAAATGAGAGCTTGATGCAACAATGGATCCAGCCATAATATCAACACAAGGTTTGAAAAAAAAATGCAACCAAATCTCCCACTGTAGCTACAACTTCCACACTACCACTCGAGAGTCAAAGCTAGCCAAGCTCTGATACCAAATGTTAAAAATGAAAGCAACACTACTTCAATGGAAATCTGATTCAAATAAATTTATGAAATCTTTAAAGTGTGTATTATCAATGGAGATTGTAACATGAAATTGAAACTATGCTTTGTAGAGATACAAATTCAAATTACTTAACACATAACACAATGAAATAGTGTTTAATGTGGAGAAAACCCTTTCAGGTAAAAAACTCCACATAGGAAAGAGGCCCAATGTTTGTATTAATTTACAAAAGATTATACAATACAAAAACACCACCAATCTCTCCTTCAGTCTTCAATCTGACAACATTTTGGTAGCACCTAAGTACCTAAAATCTGCATTGCAACAATAAATACATGAAAAATACTTATAGAAAAGTTTTCTATTTCACCCAAGGAATCCACACTCTCTCTCCTCCAAGTGTCCCACATGCAAGCATCAAAATGGTACCAAAATGCAACTTCCAAGTGTCAAAAGGTGACCCTTCCAAAGTTGGGAACCCATATCCAAGAATGGCATCTTAAAACATCTTATAATGCATCATAACCATCATAGATACCTCCAACATGCATCCTATCTGAGATAGGCATCTGGGGCTAAATGTAGAAAATATACAACTAACATATCCGTCATACGTGTCATAGAATCTCATAATCTTATGATAACTTGCAGCTTTTATAGATTCACTTACCAAACATTATAACAGTTGTCATACATGCCAAAAATATAAGATTCTCCAAGGGAAATTCCTACCCTCATTTACCATGAGTTTTTACATTTGCCAGCTGTAGACATGGAAAATATACCGACACACTTGATCTTGATTTCTGACATCGCTTCTTCTCGAATCATACTCTCAGCTTATCAACACTTTTCATCTCTTAATTAGATAAATAATTATTTATTTGACTAGGTCTTTCTCCTTTGTTGATTAAATTAATCAATTTAATTTAATTAACCCTAAATCCCTCTTTAATTAAATAATTCATCTTATTTGATTAAATCCATAAAGTCTTCTCATTAAATTGAATAAATTAAACCTTATTTAATTTAATCTAACATCATCCCCCTTTAGTTAAATAAATCAAAATCTTTATTTAATTAAAGTCTAAATCATTTTCCTCTCAATCTTGATTTAAATAAATCCTAAAATCTAAGTCAAAATTGTCAAATCACAATCTCTCATTAAATTGATCAAATCTTGATTAATTTAATCTCAATCACTAAAATCCTCTAGGGAATGCAACTTGCACAATAAATCAATTACTTTGATTTATTAAATGGCCTATTTTCTCTCAACATGGAATAAAAGAGGAATATTCTCTCAAATTTGAATTAAAAATCCAAGGGGATGGGTACTTCCAACAAGGCATTTAAGCCCTCTTACATGTCCTTGGCCTTGAGCCAAGTGACATTGACTCCATTTCCTTCTCCCTCCAACATGTCACATTCAAATTTCAAATTTGAATCTCATAGCACTTATCATGCACATTGATCAAAATATGCACAACCTTCAACCATTCACATATTGACAAGTGGCACTTGGCCATTGGATGTTGAATGATCCCACATTGCTCAATGCCACTCTCTCTTCCATTTTGGAAATCTATAAATGAGAGACTCTTCCTCTCATTTGATCATCCACAATTTGAGTAAACTTACTATACTCAACTTCATCCTCATCCACAATCTCACGCAAAGTTACTCTCTTCACATTGAGAGCTAATTTTGTCCATATCTCCTCTAGTATTCATCATTTTCATAATTTCATAGCTAGGTTATGTCAAAATCTCATCACGGAGATTCAATAATCCACACATCATCAACATTGCAACAAAAGAGTTGGGAAAGGGCCAATTTCGACACATCAATTGGCACCAATTCCCCCATGGGATCAAGAGTTTGCTTTGTTTAAATAGATTTGATTTAGTTTCTTGTATTGTTCTTCATTTTCTTTCTATTTAATCTTTGTAAATGGATTTCATGGGGAATTCTTATTTTTTTATCTTGCATATTGATCTAATAATATATTTGTTTGTTGTATTTGTGCAGGTATAAAACCAGGGTTCACACCAACAATAAATGTCACTCCGTAATTACCTCTGGTGATTTTGAAATTACCCCTGTCAATGAAACTAGTATATCTCCTCATGGATAATTACAAATTACAAATAATAAATGGAACAAATACAATATTGAGATTTACAAGGTTAATTGCACCTTATCCCAACACCATGTATGGATATGTCATATGCATTGAATTACCAATTTGTCATGTACTGCATATATATATATATATATATATATGCATTCGATATATTGATATATTTATCAACCCTTGGAAACGTATTTATATGTATCACATATATATATATGTATATATTAGTATATATAAGCTTTTATACCTATTTTGATAGAAAGGAATGTTTGAATATATATATATATATATATAAACTAATATACCTATATATTATAATGTCCATGAAATTGTAATATATATATTATTAAATTATTATAATAATAAAACCCTTTTAAAGGAAAAGCTTTGCACAAGTGTGAAGCACAAGTCATAATTATGGATAAGGCTTTATAAAATCCAAAGACAATACTTTACCTACAACACATAAATCTAATTCAAAGCATGTTTTAAGAGGCCGCACAATATGTAAGATAGAAAGTAAACTACTTAGCATATTGCATAATGTGGTGGCATTTGATATATAAAGCCAATACTAAGTCAAATTTGTTTGCAACGTAATGATAGGAAATGTATAGGAAATAAACGTTTCATGAGGAATTATCACGCTATAGATTCAAAATTAAGGGAGGCACGTAGAATAGGAAACTCATTTGTAGCTTAAACAATAGTATTATTGCTAAATGTAGTTATTGAAATACAACACATATTATGGAGCACGACTTATGCATAAGCTAAGGCAGCACTATTGGCATTTTATATATGAATCTCTAAGCCTACATTTTGAACACCAAATATAGTGGAGAAGTGTGGCAATTATGTGACTTAGTCAATATGAAATAGAATGAGGTTTTCAAGTTAAAGTCTCCAACTTTATCAAAGAGTAGGGAAACACCAAAGCAAGAATATAGGACAATGTGGTGCCATTATATGAGTTGCATAAACCAAATAGAAGAGGAGTTTTTAAGAATCGATTTGTTGTATTTTAAACACATGTAAAGCGAATCGGTCAAGCCATAGTTGGCCATAATAGAGCTTGATCTATTACAATGTTTAGCTAAGTATGGGAATATAATTCTACCACCTTAATACCATGATAGTTGAATCAATATTCATGCTTTAAGGTGTCATATTGGTTAGCAGAATGATAGGAAATTTTTTCTCATGTTTTAGTAAATGAGGAGGGGTTGATAGTCCTATTGGGACGCATCATTACTCTACAATTCTATTTTGTTGTATTTTGTGAGAGCCTCGAGTAATTTGGGAGAGCTATATTTGTGAGAGAATATTATCAACTTGTGAGAGAATTTATAGTAAAGTATTGCCTTGAAAGGATTAAGTGAAGAAAGTAAGTTGTTGTTGGAAGGTTGTGCATCAAGTCAGTAAATTGGTCAAGTATATTACAAGTATGAGGATCTAGTCTTCTCTTATTTTGTCTTTATTTACAAAATATTGATAATTGAATGCTTATTTGAACTGCTTGAGATTACTTGCATTAGGAAAACATAACATTTACTTTGGAAAGGAAAAAGAAGTTGCTTTATGCTTTTTTGTGGAATTGCTTGTATTTACTTCATAATAAGAGGGATTATTTATCATTAGTATAGGTATACTAGGAATGATGAAACAAGAATAGTTTAAGGGTTATTCATAATGTGAAATGTAGCAATGTCACGAAGTGACTTGACACTAAAATCTTACGATGTTAGGAAACCTTAGGAATGATAAGGTTTATTTGTAAATCAATAGTTTGGAAGAAATGATAGGATGAGTCATTGTTAATCCATACTAGCATGATCACTTGTTCATTGCTTAACTACTGGATTAAACCCTAGGTTGGGAGTAACCTATTTGGGTTGAGAAGTATATTGAAACCTATATTAAGAGTAACCTATTAGGTTGGAATATATACTTGATTTCCCTTTAGAACCAATGGGTTAAGATTAACTTGCCTGGATGGGTTGTATGTTGTTCTTGTTGGAACACATAGGTTTAGGTTAACCTACTTTATTACACTGATTGTTGATTAATGATTATATCTGAGATTAGGGTATACTAGGGTTGAAACTCACCTATGTGAATAAGTAAATCACTTGAGTTTATGAGATACTAGTATGGAGACATAGGTAGGATTACCTATAGAGTTAGAGTTGCTACTTGATTAGTTTCCTTACACTCTTGAAATGAAGTCACATTGTTGACAAAGTTCTACTTGAATAACTCTTTTTACTAAGAGGATTACACTCTTCTATTGCTATGATTATTCTTCGATTGAGGTCAATCATTGATGTGGTTGTTCTCCTGATGAGAAACACTTATTAATGTGATTTTATGATTATCTAATCTATGATTAGTAGAAGCTTATGTAGCTATACTTCAGATTATTAAGATATTCCTAGGACTAGGTTACCTGTCCAATGAAGGGAATAACTAGGAAATATGTTTATGTGAAGTTACTGTGTAAAATAGAAAAGCTTGAATGTTATACCTAGGAAGTAGAATATCCATTGAAGGGGGAAAATAACTTATGGTTATGTTGGTAGAGATACCATAGTGTTTTGGGAAAAGGGGAATAGGTTATATTTTTGAGGTTAGGGATTACCTAAGGAAGGAAATTACCTAAGGATATGAATGGTCATAATCCAAATCGAGCTATAGAAGTGTTTGTGAATAGGGAGACTGTCACTCGAAGTACTAGGTGAGAATACTTTGGCCAAAGTAGTGTAAGTAGTCACTATTTACATTGTCAGTTCATTGTATTCCTTTTATGCATGCTAGTTTAGGATTTTCATAATCATAGGGGAAACAAACGTATGATTAGGTTCTAGTTTGTAGAACACAACACTAAGCTCAAATAGGATATTGTTATGAGGTTTACCAACCAATCTCTTCGTCAAAGGGTAGGGCCATCTTTTCATATGTGATAGATGTGTGGGGGATTGCATTTGATTCTGTGGTTGGTAGAAAAGTGCTTGAGTGATGCTTCTCCTCATCATATGGCCGCCAAGGTTTTTGGATGTTTGCACCAACATTGGGGACAACTGGAGTGTATGCACCAAAGAGAGAGGACATCTAGAAGGTATGCACCATTGTGGCGGCATCAAGATCAGTTTGTATATCTATTGCCAGATGAAGCTTAGAAGATCTATGTATGTATCATGTACCCATTTATATAAAAGGATGTAATCATGAATGATAAACTTGAGTTCATTCAATGTGACATCTATGTTATGGAAAGATGTGTGAAATTACAATGGAATGCAATGGAAGTTTGGAAATAGTGTTATTTTAAATGTGCATGTAATTTACATTATGGAAAGAAAAAAATTTATTGCTATGTCATGGCATCATAGAATATTCACTTAACATGAAATCTTTGGAATTTTACTGAGTAGAACACCCGGGTTGTTACATGTGGTATCAGAGTTGCCAGGATAAGCTCTAGAGCCTATGGGCTCATTACGTAAAGATAAACGTAAACCTTATCGGAAGATAATGGTAGAAAAGTTCTTGTGCAAAGATGGCAAGTGGAAAGAACAAAAGGAAGATAAGATTCCTGAAACTTGTTTGATCTTGGGACTAGACAAGAGTCGTCCCTGGAATTGGAAACTCCTAAAACAACAACTCATTGTGATACCCCCTTAGATTGCAAAAGAATATGCAATTGGGTTATATAGGAAGGTTATAAAGGATAACCAATAGGTACCTTTTTCCTACAAAATAAGCAAAGTGACTCTAAGGGGATGGAAATAAATGATATAACCCCCTTATTGGTAGCAACCTATAGTTGCAAAGAGAGTCAAGGATTCTTGGATTTAGTAAGAATACTATGAATATATGAGTATGAATTATTTGCATAAATTGGAAACTCCAATCGAAGTAGATAGTCAATGAATAAGGTATCCAGGAGGGTGGAGAACTCTTGACAAGAATCTAATTTATGTGCAAGGCTAAGACCTTGCAAGAAAGAAATTAGTACCTTGGAATAAGGGAAGAGACCAAAATGTTCAAAAATGAGGTAATCAAAGGAGTGGACATGGTTCCACAAACCAAAACTGAGGAGATTGATTTGGGTAAACCCACAAAACTAGTTTACAATTCCGTTGAGGAAGGAAAAATGCATTTTTGGATGGAAAACACTTTAGGGGGTTCGCTAGAACTAGTGGGGTTCACTAGAACTAGGGGGTTTGCTAGAACCCCCCCTCCCCTGTCTAGTGAACCTCCCTTTAATGGGTTTTATTTTTTAATTTCATTTAAAGGGAGGTTTTAGTGAACCCCCTAGTTCTAGCGAACCCTGGTTCGCTATAACCCCCCTTTTTCCCTCTTCTCCCCCTCTTCTACCAAATCTCTACAAAATTCTTCCCTTCAAATCTCAGGTTGAAAATGGAGGAGACTTCGTAGACCCAACTGGATGATGGTAGTCCTTGGAATGAGCTACCATTAAATATAGTTTTAATATGTTTTGGTTTTATTATGTATTTTTTTTAGTTTGATTAAACACAGGTTTTTCACGAAAAATCAAGTTCTTTGTTCTGCACATGTGGAAACATAGCAGATTATCAATTTTTTTTTGAAAAATATCAGTGCACTAGATATTGATGTCCCTGATCCAACAAAAAAATTTGAATTCTGATACATATAAAAAGCTATGTTTTAGCAAGTGAATCACGTCTAAATTGTAACTGGTTTGAACTTGAAACTTAATTAAGAAAAAAATTTCAATGAAATGCTATGAAACTAATTCCATGCACTAGATATCATAGTTACGAATCTAAATTCGAAAAAATTATAATTTTATCGTTCATAGAAAAAAGTTATGTGTTAGCCAGTAACATCACTCTTTAAAAATGGCGTTTACTATTAAAAACTAGTTTTTGAAGGAGATGGAAAAAGAAGTGTAATCTGATTCCAATTTTATTGAAAAAAGTATATTTAGAATCTATAGACAAAATTTCACAAATCACTAGTTTGCATCATCTTCAAATTCCTCACGGTTTAGTCAGTATAGGTGTCTGGAAGTGAAGATTTAGTTAAAAAAATTAGTTCAATGTCCAGTTTAGCAAAAAATTGTAAACTAGTATTGTGGGATCACCCATTTGGAGTTCTAGTTAAGACAAGAAAAAGAAACCAAGCAACTTTAGAGTGCTTAAGGTTATGAAAAGATAAAGTTACCAAGTTTTGGGAACAAAGTCACTTGGAAAGGTGATTATGAGAAAGAAACCTGATAAGGTAAATCAAATTGAATTGAAAAAGGTTTGGATAGTACATAGATTGGTTGGAGTATAAATTGAACTCGCCAATGTGTCAACAAAAGAAAAATTTTGTTTAGAGCCTGAAACCATGTTCTAAGTTGATGACACATCACCAAAAGAGGCTTGTGGATATGGATACTCCTCCATAAAAAGGATATTGGTATAATGGAGTGCCTCTTAGCTTGTAAAGTTGTTGATTAATCAATAGATCTCTTTATTGACAATCCAATTGTTGAATATATGAGGCTAGAGATCAAGGATGAATCTAACTTTGGGAATAAGTATATTCAAGGAATGCCAAGGAAAGTAAGAAAGGAAAGATGAAGGCAATAGATAGAAACCCAACAACAAGGAATGATAAATCATTTCAAGAAAGAAAATGTTTGCTAGGAGTTCAACTTTGAGTTGATTGAATATTATGGAAATACTAAGGGGGGAAGGAAGACAGTAGATTGACTCAGAAAATTACCCTACCTAATGAAAATCGTGAATATATTTTCAATTTGGAAGAACTTTTGACTTCTTTGTAAGTCATGATGTCAATTAAGTCATATTTTTCATGACCACGAGAATAAAGTATTGGAATTGTTGAAAGATAATGAAAAAGTCAAGGATTATGACCAATGAGAAGGGAATATTATCACTCTTGATACTTTATATACATGTTTGATCGAAAGATCAAATGATATTATCATTGATACCTTAGAAAAGGATAGGCAGATTACTTGATCATGAAAGGGAAGATCATGGCCTAATGAATAGGTAAGGAAAGATATAGATTACTTATGATTTGGAGTTAATAAGAAACGTTCATGCTTGGTAATTAGATAAGCAATTAAATTTTACATCTTTTAGGAACCAACATGATTGAATGTAGATTTTTACTTGGAATTAGTACCAATACTCATCAGGAAAAGATGGATTGAGCTGAAAATCAGTTTACAATTTTGAAAATGATCCAAGGACGGAAGAAATCCAATGTATGGATGTCCTAAGATGGAGGAGATTTATCTTTGCAAAATTTCTAACCAATATTTCTTAGGAATTAAATGTGGAATGAGTCCATGAAATAGGTTTTTACTTAGTCAAAATAGACTATTATGGGATGCAAAAGAACCTATGTACCCAAAATTTTGGAAGATTAAGGAATGAAATGAGGAAATTGATGTCATAGTTAGAACATTGGAATGACAAAGTTATTTGTCAGATGAGGAACCGCTATAATCTGGAAAAAGATGGAGTAAGATGTTGCGGAGTATGTAGCAAGTTATTGTCCAGTATGCTAGGAAATGAAGATAGGATCTCGTCATTGGAAAGACATGTATATTCTCTTAATATTTCAAAGGGGAAGTGGTAGAACAAAAGATATTTTAATCTATCTATGTCAATGGAAATGGCATAAGATTATGGTGAACAGACTTGCCAAGGTAATCAATGTTGGTTGGAAATTTGATTTATGGGATTTCGGTCCTAAATAATATATTGTGTGAAGTAGTTGCTTAGGATTCCTGAGAGGGTTATCTCAAATGAGAACAAGCAAATAATGATAAGCTTTTGTAAACCATGACCATCTTGAGAGAAATTCAACTGAATGAATGCCCAATATATTATTATAGTTGAATAGGAAAAAGTAATAAACCAAATCTTGAACCATTTGTAGAATACTTATAAACTTCTACTATTGAGGTTTGATCCATTATATGGAAAGGGAGGTTGAAAACTCTATTAAGCTGAAATAGGCTAAGAAAAAAGGTTAACCTTAGACTAGAAAATCTGTCAAAAAGGAATAATAGATCAAAATGATGGGTGTTGGCAAGAAGTTGAGTCCACTTTTTGGTTATTTAGTGGAAGTTTTTTCTCTGATTTTTCAGAATTTGACACATTTGACCTTAAAATTTGAAGCACTTAGAGTTGTAATCTTGAAAGAGGTCATGTATCATAAAATGTAGTACTCAGAGTCTAGTTTCTAAATATGTAATTTATTTCAATACCCAAATGATACAAATTGATTTTCAATAGGCGTTTTTAAAAACCACTATTTAAAATTCACTTTTTTTACCATACCATGCATGTGTATGTCATCCATATTTTGACCTAAATAATCATATTTTTCTAAATCCTTTCGGGAAACGATTTGTAACTCACTGAAATACGCTTTCCATAATTTTTTATTGAATATTTTTTTGTTAAATTTTTACTGGCCATATTTGGTGTTTTGAAAAATAATTGTGTATGTCATGCATAAGATAACCTAAACTTATCATTTTTTTATTTTTATTAATTGAAAATAATTGTCTAAAATACGCTTTCGTGCAATTTTTTTTCCAAAAAATTATGTTAATAAAGTTATTAAAATACTAAAGAACCTTAATAATTCAAGTTTATGGACTTGTTTCATCAAAAAATAATTGAAAAATAAAAAAATTAGTCCAATTGTAAAAAAAATTACATATTTGGAATCTACATTGTCTTATTTATAATGGGTTTTAATTTTGTCAAAAACTTCTACAAAAAAAGTCTTCAGACATATGCCCAAAGTGACTATTTTCTTCTGACATTGCCAGGACCTTTAACTTGCAGGTCAAACCAGGTCCAAGACCTAGGTTCAGAATCCCCAAACCTTTTCCAAAACCTATTAACAAAACAAAAACCTGGCCTACATTTAAAATTATAAACGCAATCTTGTTTCCCATTTGTCTGTTGAAAAAGGACCGGGATACTAGATCCCATTTACTATGGGATCTGTTGGCAAAACAAGGATAGACAATTGAGAGGGGGGATGAATCAATTGTTACCAAAATCAAACTTATACGATATTAACCAATCCTTATATTACAAATTTGATAATTTACAATGAAATCATAAGAACAACACATTAGAGACACATGAACACAAAGATTTTATACGTGGAAACCCCGTGAGGGGAAAAACCATGGTGGATGTTAGTCCACAAGATTATACCCTGTTAGAAGTATAATGAAGAATAAAAAGAGAATGCACTTGCATTCAGACACATTGCCTAGAGCACACTGCTCAAAGGGAAGGCTCACTAGCTTACATACAGTAATCAAATTAAATCCATCAGATGAATTTGAATTGAGAAAATAGCTTCTACAAAAGCTTGATTACAGTTCCAATTAGGCACACAAAAATTCTTCAAACTCTTCCACACTCTAATATGAATGATCTGAACTTTATTCGTACTTGTACATCACTTGTACACTTGAGCACTATCACTAAATAAGAAAAAAAATATTGTATATATATATATATCTGCTACATGGATTTTCATCTACTATTCAGTCAACCACAAATAAAGAATAAATTACAACTGTCGGCTTTGATACATGAATAAATTTCAATGCATACCAACACAAGTCAGTCATAACATAGCGAGGACCCAAAAAAACATCTACAAACACACCAAACAATAAAATATTAATCCTCATGGATCCACAACACGCTAACACCACAATGTCGGCCAATAACACCATCTATAGAGACTAAATAACTGTAGGCACACAAATCATCATAACTTCCACAAAACTTCATGCGCACCACTGAAACTTTCAAACAACATACTAGAAAGGTTCAACACCAAACCCTTTGAAGTGCACCTTTAGATCTTCAACACACATAGCTTTCCAACATTTTGACCTCTTTAGCTCCATTGTCTACCTATACTATAATTTTTACAATTTTCTCAATCTCCTCAACATATATAGCCTTAAGTAGATTAAGATGTTAATAGTGTTGATATCAATGACAATAATGTATCAACAACACAACCACAACATCCAACAATCTCCCCCTTTGACATTGATGGCAACACATGATATGAAAAATACCATCAACACAACTAACTCTACACAATATTCTTCTCCCCCTTTGTTCTACAGTTCTCTCCCTTAGATTTCACAAGGTTTTTCACATTAAACTTCTCCCCCTTTGACAATAATACCATCAACCCAACTAACTCTTCTTCAACAATCTCCCCCTAAGATTGTGCACTTTTAGTTTCCTTCTTCTTTCCCATTTTTTCACATTGCTTCTCCCCCCCTTTGACATCAATGGCAAAGGTACATATGCTCTAATTACAATCTTGAAAACATCTGACTACTCCCCCTGAGTAGCAGTCACCACAACATCAATCCAAAATATGATATAGCAATGAATTCACAAACTGATGCAAATACCTGCATCTTAGTTTTGATTAGGAGGGGAAATTACCCCTAACTTGCCTCTGAGGTACTTAAAAGTATCCTTAGGAAATGAATTTGTAAATATATCTGCAATTTTCTCTTTGGTGGGTATGTACTCTAGTCTAACTTCTTTGTCACTTACTTTGTCTCTCAAGAAGTGATACTTGATGGATATATTCTTTGTCTTTGAATGCAATACTAGATTCTTAGAAAATGTTAATGGTGCTTGAATTGTAATAGAATATAGAAATGGGTTCTTCATACTCAATTTTGACATCTCTCAACATTTGCTTCATCCATAATACTTGGGTACAACTGTTTGTAGCAGTAATGTACTCTGCCTCAGTAGTAGATGTAGAAGTTGTCAAAACCAACTTCAGACTCCAAGATCACCTGCATGCAAATGAATACCTGTCACAAAGAAGAGAATGAATGGAGAAAACAAACAAGGGTTTGAAGAAATATTCAACCACCAAGAAAGTATTGATTGATTGATATTTTACAAAGAGTACATATGCCTGATTATATAGGCAAGTACTAAACCTAGAATGCAAAGGATGTTGCCAAGTGTTCAAATCACACTTCATGTGACAACAAGAAACCCTAACCAACTACCTAAGGAATGATAACAAGATGAAGATAAGTTCTAAAAAAAACAACTCATCTTTTAGAAGGGAATCTTATCTCAACAACTTTATTAAATGATTAAATGCAACTTAGGACTAATATGATTAATTAAAACCTAAGTAAACTAATGCTAGTGTAATAATTAATTAATTAATTACACTAACACCCCCCCATAAGTGCAACTTAGGGAGACTAGATAAGCATGCACCTAAAACTAAGATGAATGCAAGAAAGCATGAATGGGTCTCGACAACAAGGCCTAATCAGGTACCCATGTACAAATGCAATAATGAGGTAGAGAAGGAAAACCCAATGGGACAACCCCCCTATAATGAGATGGCTGCAACAAAGAAACACTGAAAGAACACTGTGGAGTAACACTAGAACCGCAATCCGACAAACAAAGAAAGATACTTCTGTCTACAAGAAACCACAAAATCATAATAATGTAACATCAGACCCGATGCCACAGAACACTCGAAAACACCAAACTGGAACAACCCTGGAATCCATAAAGCAACAGTAGATGAAAAGATGATGACAGAATCTGGAAGCCGTGAATCTCGATGTCGATGTCAAACTGAGACTAAAATTTTTCCATGAGAACAAGTACCATAAAGACTCAGGAACATTAACCACAAATTTAGTGGCCCTCAAACTAAAATGGATCCGATGCGGATCATTAACCATAAGCTCTCAATCTAAAGTGTGAATCGATATGAATCTGATATGTGTCAAGTTAAGACAAAATATAGCCAAAAGAAACAAAAAAACCAGATTACAACCCATGCGAGTTGTCATCAAAACACAATGAAAATCAAAGTGCATGCACACTCTGATCAGATTATTATGCAAGAAACCCCCCTAATGGAACTTTATATCAGTTCATTTATTACAATACCCAATGATTGCAAAATGAGAGCATACCTAAATATACATAAATAAAAAATAAAAAAGAGTGATGCACAAACCAATGTTGACATTTGTGTAGATGACCAAATCTGAAAAAATAGCCTACACCACTATGAAGTGCTCGAAACAAGTTTTCTGTCAATATCTCGTTTGTCAAAAATGGGCATCATGGCCAAAAGTTATGAATTTTTCAAAAACTGAATTTAGTTTGCAGGAAACGAATTTTTTAGCAAAAAATATTTATTTCTAACTTGATTTCTGAAAAATCTACTCATTGTTTGTAGACAAAAATAAAAACCCATAAATATTTTGATGCTAAAAACAAAACCCAGAAATCGTTTGTTGATCCAACAAGCAAAATATGAAAAAATAATTATTTTTTTACTTTTAGCCAAGAGAAAAATGACGTGCGCCGCTCTTTCAACAGTGATTTTCTCCAGATTTGTGCAAGATATGCAAAATCCAAAAAATACCCAGTTCAGATTTCGACGTTGGCTACAAAACCCAGAAATCGTTTTTCTTACAAATGAGTGAAAATTAGATTTTTGAAGCAAAAAAAATGACGGGTCCAATAAAAAATGGCATGCAACAAACTCTTGTAGCTCCAAATAGCTCCAAACTCTTCAAACAAGAACACGCATGCATCAGGAAAACTGTGATACCATGTAAAAGTTGTCAAAACCAACTTTAGACTCCAAGATCACCTGCATGCAAATGAATACCTGTCACAAGGAAGAGAATGAATGGAGAAAACAAACAAGGGTTTGAAGAAATATTCAACCACCACGAAAGTATTTGATTGATTGATAGATTGATATTTTACAAAGAGTACATATGCCTGATTATATAGGCAAGTACTTAACCTAGAATGCAAAGGATGTTGCCAAGTGTTCAAATCACACTTCATGTGATAACAAGAAACCCTAACCAACAACCAAGGGAATGATAACAAGATGAAAATAAGTTCTAAAAAAAACAACTCATCTTCTAGAAGGGAATCTTATCTCAACAACTTTATTAAATGATTGAATGCAACTTAGAATTAATATAATTAATTAAAACCTAAGTTAACTTATGCTAGTGTAATAATTAATTAATTAATTACACTAATAGTAGATAATGAAACTGAGTTTTTCTTTTTTCTTAACCAGGATACCGACTTCTTACCTAAGAAGAATGAACCACCATTAGTACTCTTTCTGTCATCTATATCTCCTTCCCAATCAAATCAATAAAAACACTTAGAGTAAGATCATCATTATTTAGATACTAAAGACCAAGATCAACTGTCCTTTTCAGATATCTGAATATTCTTTTCATAATAGTCACATGGGACTCTTTAGGATCATCTTGAAATCTAGCGACCATGCACACAAAATTCATTATATTTGGCCTTGTTTGAGTCAAGTAGAGAAATCCACAAATCATCGATCTATACCTTGTTTGATTTGCTTTAGGGGATTCATCATTCTGTGTGAGTTTACATCTGGTCACCATAAGTGTAGCAACAAGCTTTGCTTCTTCCATGCCAAAAAAATTTAGTAACTCTTTTACATATTTGGACTAGGATATAAAGGTCCCATCTTCTGACTGAGTGATTTGCAATCCCAAAAATAATTTTAGCTCTCCTATCATTGACATCTCAAATTCACTTTTCATTTCATCAACATACTTCATACACAAATCATCATCTTCTTCAAAGATAATATCATCAACAAAGACTTCAATGATCAATTCTTTGTTCTCATCCAACTTCAAATACAAGTTGCTGTCAGCAGTACCTTTACTGAATCCAAGCTTCAATAAATATTTGTCCAATATAACATACCAAGTTCTAGGAGCTTGCTTTAGTCCATACATATCTTTCTTCAATTGACATACCATGTCCTTTTCATCAGTCATCTGAATTCCATCTAGTTGCTCAACACAAACTTCTTCTTCTAGTTCACCATTCATAAATGACGACTTTACATCCATCTGATAAAAATTTTAGTTATTGAAAGTAGCATAAGCAAGAAGTAGTCTAACAACCTCAATTCTAGCAACATGAGACATTTTTTCTTCAAAGTCAATACCTTCAATCTATGAGTAACCTTTGCAAACCAATCTTCCTTTGTTTCTAACCTCATCACCTTGTTCATTCTGCTTATTCTAGAACATCCACTTGGTTCCAATCACATTTTTGTTCTGAGGTCTAGGAACAAGATGCCATGTATTATTCTTCTGTATCTGCAACATTTCTTCTTTCATGACTTTCATCCAATGTTCATCCTTGCATGCTTCACTTATATTTCTAGGTTCAACTTTAGAAATTAGACAATATTCTTCTATAATTCTTCTTCTAGTTTGCACACATTTGGTTTTGTCTCCTATGATCTGACTATCAAAATTATTTCTTCTCACATACTTAGGAGTTTTGAAGTTTTCTCTTACCTCTTTTTCTTGTGATCTTTCTTTTGCACTTTTGCTTGTTTCTGCTTCATGATTTTCTTGATTCACCAAAACAATATGAAGTTGATTATGTGTCTAAGCATCATTGTCAACATCATCATGTTGATTATCTGAATCATAATCACTGACTCTGGATGATTTACCAATATATTCATCAACCTTAAGATTTGTACTTTCAACCATTTTCTTCAACCTTTTATTAAAGCACTGGTAAGCTTTTCTTTTAATAGAGTATCCTAGGAAGATTCCTTCATCACTTCTAGCATCAAACTTAACTATATCATTATCTCTCTTGATGTAGTATTTTCTTCCAATTTTTTTGAAGTATTTGACAGTAGGCTTATAACCAAACCATAGCTCAAAAGGTGTCTTACTAGAATTACTGTTGACATTCACCCTATTAATAGTATACACAACAGTACTTACAACTTCTCTCTAGTAGAAATGAAGAACATTTTCTTCCAACATCATGGTTCTAGCAATGTCTAGAATGGTTTTGTTCTTTCTTTCAACAACTCGATTTTGTTGAGGGGTTCGAGGAGCAGATAGTTGTCTTTGAATTCCATGCTCTTCACAGAAAGAATTGAATCTCCGTGAAGTAAATTCACCACCTCTATCTGACCTTAGACATTTGATCTTTTGACCTCTCTCATTCTCTACCATAGCTTTAATTTTTTTGAAATTTTCTAATGCTTCATGTTCTTCTCTTAAGAAAGCGACCCATATCATTCTAGAAAAATCATCAGTGAGTAACATAAAGTACCTTTCACCTTGTAGGCTTCTAATTCTGGAAGTACCACATAGATCAGTATGTATCAAATCTAGTACTCCATTAGAGCTATACTGTTTGCTCCAGAAGGAATTTCTTGTTTGCTTTCCCATTTGACATTCCTTGCACATAGTGTTAGCATGCTTCACCAACTTAGGTAAATATATGTCTGCTTGAGTAGAACATATTTGGAAAATGTTATCAAAGTTTACATCACATAACCTCCTATTCCATAACCAACTTACATTAATCTGAGCAATCAAACAACTTTGACTAGGAGTACTTAAATGGAAGATATTTCCTTTTGTCTTTGTTCTTGAAATAATTATATTTCCCGAACTGCCTGTTATCCTGCACTTACCATTCTTGAACTATAGATTGTAGAATTTGTCTACCATTTGTCCAACACTCAACAAGTTATGCTTTAGGCCTTCTACATAAAGAACATCATCAGTATTGTGCTTACCATCAAAATAAATAGTGCCTCTGCCATCAATTACACCAGAAGTGTTGTCACGGAACCTCACTACACCACCATCATAGTTTTCCAAGCTTACAAATTTTCTTTTGTCACTAGTCATATGATGTGAGCATCTGTTGTCAATTACCCACTCATCTTTCTCTTCAACTTTGGCTAGAAGAGTTTTCTCAACATTTACATTACTAGTAGATTCAGTGGACACCTGACCATTTTCTTTGATAGCAATAAATACCCATTCATATTCATTTCTAGTTTCTTTATCATATTCTTCATTAGTTATACCTTCTTCAGCATAATAGCACTTTCTTTGAAATCTAGTATTCTCAGGCTTATATTTTGAGACTCTTTCAAGACATCTAGAAGAAAAATGACCTATCTTACTATAAGAAAATAATTTAATAGGTAACTTTCCTTTGTACTTACCATGACCTCTTGATTCTCTTTTCACAATCAATTCTTCAAGTTCTTCCAATTCCCTTTCTTCATCTTCAATTTGCTTCATCTCATATTCATATATGAATGTTCTCTAGGAACTCTCTCCTGAATCATATCTCTTTTTCCTGGATACAGTTGCCTTGAAAGCAAATTCAGTCTTAGGAGCAGACTCACCAAATTCACTTAATTCAAATGCAACAAGTTTTCCAATCAACATGTCTTTTGTAATATTTGTCACTATTCTGAGTTCATCAATAGTATGATCTTTTATCTTGTAGGAAGGGGGCATAGATCTAAGTATCTTAGCCACAATTTCATCATCATTCATAGTTCCATCGGCACATCTAATGTCCATCACCAATTATTTTATCTTATGCGAGAAAGAAAAGATGTTCTCATCTTCACTCATCTTCAAGCTCTCCCATTTTCCTTTTAGAATTTGTAGCTTAGTACTTTTCACTAGTGCATCTCCTTCATACAATGTTTCCATCTTTTTCCAAATCTGGTATGCAGTCTTCAATCCCATCACATTTGCCATTTCCGAATCTGTCAAAGCACTCATTAGTGTTTCTACTGACCTGGTATTAATTTATGCTTGCTTGATCTCATCTTCAGAGGAGGGACCATTGTGACGAATATTATATGCAATTTGTGTCATCTTCCATAAAGGTTCACCAATGCACCTCAAATGACATTCCATCCTGAATTTCCATAGAGAGTATTTTGTACCATCGAATCTTGGATCACCTCAAGCTATTAGGCTTTCTTCAAAAGAACTAGCTCTAATACCAATTGTTGGCAAAACAAGGATAGACAACTGAGAGGGGGGTGAATCAGTTGTTACCAAAATCAAAATTATACAACATTAACCAATTCTTATATCACAAATCTGATAATTTATAATGCAAGCATAAGAACAACACATCAGAGACACATGAACACATATTTTATCTGTGGAAATTCTGAGAGGGGAAAAACCACGGTGGATGTTAGTCCACAAGATTATATCATGTTAGAAGTATAATGAGGAATAAAAAGAGAACACACTTGAATTCAAGCACACTACCTAGAGCACACTGCTCAAAGGGAAGGCTCACTCCCTTACATACAGTAATCATATTAAATCCATATGATGAAGTTGAACTAAAAAAATAGCTTCTGCAAAATCTTGATTACAGTTCCAATTAGGCACACAAAACTTCTTCAAACTCTTCCACAATCTTCTCTAAATGATCTGACCTTTATTTGCACTTGTACATTGTTGGTGTTTAAAAATGCAACCCAGCTAGGATTTGCAATTCTCTAAGAGGTAGCCAACCTCCATTATAAAGAACCACAAAGCCTTGTGGCCAACTGACAGGAAATGGAATGGATACACATTTCCCCTGCACTTCAGGCTCTGTAAGACCTAGGGGGGTAACCCTTTAGCAATATCAAACAATCTAGACACATAAGTAACAGGATATTGCTTAACAGATGATGCTCTCATAGAATTGCTGAGAAATTTAAAGTATCACTCAATATTGGCAAACTATTGAATGAATTTCACTAATCAGCAAGGAGAACATGATAGACACAACTGTCCAAACACTAAGAACAAGAATGATTTTACATTTATAATTTGTTTCTGAGATGCATTAAGCTACAAGATAAATCAGTGCCAATTCTGGGCTATGGAGTCAAATACATAAGACAATTTTATCAACAAATGGCATTCAACTAGTGGATCTAAAATTGTTGATGCTTTGCATCAACTGTTAGTGTCTTACACCAACAATCCCACTCCTGTTATCAATCAACTTCTTCTTATCAAATCCAACATGCACACTTGAAATCACTATTATCTGCTCACAATATTTAACCATTTCTTTGAGAGAGACCCATAAACAAATAACACAATCTCATGAAATTTGAGATGATAAACTCAAAATACTTTGTATTATTGAATTCATATGATTTAACTGTACAAGTATGGAGACAAATTGAAGATATTCATGAAAATGTAAACACATTTCATGATTTATTTGCACAAACTAGCTATATTTGCTTATAAAATCAGAAATTACAGCTTCTAGACTCAAAATAACTCAGAGTTAACAAACCTCTATCTACCCAGCTAAATACAAAAACTTAGAACCCTGTACAATGAGAAGAGAAAACAAGATATAGAAGAAATGAAGAAACAAAAGAAGCCCTAAATTCAAATCTGTTGTAGACACATGGCAGCTCCATTCCCGTTGATCAAAATTGAAAATAATATCTTCTCTTCTTCCTTCAACAAACTCCACCTCTCAAAACTCCATTTGCCCATCATTTCCCAACAACAGAAAATCTGCCCATTTGGAGATTCTCCAAATTTCATCTAGCTGCTCAAAAAACCTCTTCCCGTGCACAAACTGTTTTTATTTTCTGCTCTTCATTTGCTACAACAATACTTCCTCAAATATTTTCCCTTTTGACTATAAAGTGAATAATAAATTTCACTTTACTTACATCATTTGCATCCAGCATTAAAATATCTCACCTCTTTGGCTATAAAATAATCTTCATAGTGAATACATATTCACTATATACATTATTTCTCCCGTGAAAATTGCAATATTCTCAAGATTCAACAGTATTTGAAAGCATTACCTTTAAATATTTAAAGCTTGTACTATTGGTGGGATAAATAAAACTTTACCCATGCCTCATTTAAATATTTTACATTTTACACTCTTGAGTGAATTATTTTACCTCTAAATGAAATTTGTCATTTAAATATTCACTCAGTTGCACTATGGAGTAAATATTTAAAATTTTACTCCCACCACCAGTTCACCAGAAAAATTGCACCAGGTTCCACCTCGTTTCACACCCCAAACATATAACTTTATTAAAAAATTTAATTAAAGAGCCCCTCGTGCATTCTTGCACACCTTGCGGGGTTTTTTGGCGAAATCACCCAAACTCTGCGAGGTCCGCGAGAATGGGTTGAAATGCCCTATTTTTGCATTTTTGCTGAGCTCCCATGCTCATCCCTGTGTTGGCCGCCATTGCTTCTGCACTGCCTCCACCGACCGCGGATTCCCACTGGCCATTCCTCTTGATGTGCACCATCCATTCTCCCTCTTTGGCTATGGTGGCCATCAATACCCGACCTTTTCAAACACTCCAAACTGCTCACGTTTCTAGAAGTCTCCCTCCATGGTTCAGGCCTTCCATTGATGCAGGCTCTCCTTTTGCTACTATCCCTGCTTTTCCTTGTGCTACGCGGGCTCCTTTGCTGTTTCAGACCGCGCCCACCAACGGCCCTTCACCTGGCGCGAGCCTCTGCTTCCCATTTGGTGCACACCTCTCCTACACACTCCCCATCACCAGGCTATGCCTTCCCTGCAGCTCGCGGGCTCCCTCCACCACTGGTGTTGATTCTCCCTACTGCAAGCCATGCGTGAACCTTCTCCATTGACTGGTATGCCTTGTTGGCTGGTTGCGTCCACCCCTTGCAACAGGTCGTGCCCATCCATGTTTCCTATGTAGGCTTCTATTGTTTGGTTCTTCACCCGCACGGGCCGGTCTTCATTGCTCTGCCAACGAGCTTCCTCTATTCTGCGCGAGCTCCTCCTCTCTTCATCAGGCTGTGAGTCTTCTCCTGCTGGGATTTTCCCATATCCCTGGTGGCTTGGGCATGAGCCTTCCACTTTGGTCTTCTCCCGTATGCTTTGATGGGTGTATATAACCTGTCCCAAAGCTCTCATCATGGTGCGAGCCTCCATTAAGCTCCTCATCTTCACCATTGCTCGAGCCCTTCACTATGTAAAGCTGCAATCACCAGATCCCCTTTGTTTGCATTCTTGTAAACCTCCACTGAGCATTACCTCCTTCATCCCATGTGTGCTACCATCGATTTTGAATTTCATTTTTCCTGCAATTATATTGTCATAACATCAAAATGAAACAAGTAATTTGTGAGTTCTGAGTGTTTTGCATCCGATGATGTTCACTCACAAATCATACCATTTCTCGTAATTCCTTTTGAAAGTCATTGTAATATTGAACCATGTCTCATGTCAGAGTATCTCTCTCCCTGATTAGAATTGAAGTTACTTGCAAATGATTCCAAACTTACATTCTTGATCACACATTCATCTACCATTCTTTTCCCTGAGACCTATATCTAGAAGTACCATTTTGAATGCACAACATTGTCATTGACCTTTGTTGACACTTTCTCCATATAGGCCCTCAATGAATCATTTCTTTGCCTCTATGACACATCCCTATTTTATAACAGTATCACCATCCATTCGATGGCAAGATTATGATGGAGGTAAATATGGAACCTTCAAGTAGATACCATTTTTAAAGTAACCTACCTAAAGGGATTGCAACATTACACGTTACAACCTCATAACTGGGCAAAGCATGTCGGGCCTCATGTGGGTCCGGCTAAATTTTTTTTCGTTTTGAAACAAACTTCACCCTCAAATGATTTGACACTACATTTTGAATATACGTGAAGTGAAAACATGAACTGGGTCTGCATCAAAAATTGCTTTCTGGCACCTTTGCAAAATGGGTAAAACAGGCCAAGTTGGCTCAGGAATCAATCTGGAAAACTAGTTAAATGACCTCCAAGAGACATCAAAACTTGCAAGCATATAGTCATTTGACCCAAAAGTATAATGCAAAAGAAGGCTCGGAGAAACAGATCACGAGGAACTGGGTATTAATCGGCGAAGTTGCCCGATTAAAATTTTTTGAAACAACTGTTCTGAACCGATTGAAACTGATCCAACTGCCCACTTGTAAAAATAACAAATCAACTCCTGGCGAGCTGCCATCAGACACAGTGGAAAATTTAGGTACCTTGAGCACGTGTCCAAAAGGAATTACTTTGAAACATCACCGGTCAAAAGATACTGATGGTTGAAGTTGGCCTCTCAGAAAGGCTGTCAGGAATACAGCTGCAAAACAAAACGAATTGCATTTGGTTTCGATCTGCTAAAAATAGCAAATCAAATCATGAGGTTCTACAAACTGACACTCGAGATCATTTAGGTATGTGGAATATGGAACAACATTTGTTCTGACATGAAAGTGAATTGGTTGTGAAAATCGAGCTCAAACAAAAAGCTGTTTCACAAACTGACAATCTGCAAACATCAGAACAATGCAAAAACCTTCCAAATTCACTTTTTTGAAACGATGTCAGAAATTATCATGGGAAGCTAAAATTTGACATGCCTTCTCACATATGTCTACTGAGTATGTCTGCAAATGGGTTTTGCATGACAATCAATAGGCTTCAAATTATAAGCCTCCAAAGCGGGTCAGTCGGGACTGATTCTTCAGGTGCACTTCTAAAAGTGCAGAAGCAATTTTTTTGAAATAGGCATCTCAAATTTGCAAAATTTGAGAGTGCCAACATACATCACTTGTACACTTGAGCACTCTCAATAAATGAGGAAAACAATCTTGTATATATATCTGCTACATGGATTTGCATCCACTATTCAGTTGGCCACAAATAAAGAATATTTTTCAATGCGTACCAACACAAGTCTGTCATAACATAGTAAGGACCCAAACAAAAATATCCAAACATGCCAAATAATAAAATATTAATCCTCATGGATCCGCAACACGCTAACACCACAATGTTAGCCAAGAACACCATCTATAGAGACTGAATAACTGCAGGCACATAGATCATCATAACTTCCATAAAACTTCATGTGCACCACTGAAACTTTTGAAAAACATACTAGAAAGGTTCGAAACCAAACCCTTTGAAGCACATCTTCAGATCTTCAAAACACAAAGCTTTCCAACATTCTGACCTCTTCAGCGCCACTGGCTGCCTGTACTGTAATTTTTACAATTTTCTCAATCTCCTCAACATATACAGCCTTAAGCAGATTAAGATGCTAATAGTGTTGAAATCAATGACAACAATGTATCAGCAACACAACCACAACATCCAATAGGATCTCATTTACTAAATGAGATCCCATTTACTATGAGATCTCGTTTACTAAATGAGATCCTGTTTATTAAACGAGATCCCAAATCTTGTTTAGTAAATGGAATCTCGAGTTTTTTTTACTATTTTTAAAAATTTTACTATCAAACAAGTACATTTTGGGTCTGCAAATTGCTCTGTACGACTGATTGGAAAATATTCCCTATTTTCTATAAAATTTTGTCTTGCAGATGCTCTTCAACTTGGGTTTTTTTCAATTTTGAAAGGAGGCATCATTGGGATACTGTTAGAAAATAATTTTGTTGAATTGCTACTTGTTTTCAAAGGAGGAAGAGGAATTTTGTTCAATTGATACTTGTTTGAAGGAGGACGAGTCCAATTTTGTTCATCTTTTGTCTTGTAGAGGCTCTTAAACTTGGGATTTTTTTTCAATTTTGAAAGGAGGCATCATTGGGACACTGTTAGAAAGGCATTTTGTTCAATTGCTACTTGTTTTCAAAGGAGGAAGAGGAATTTTGTTCAATTGCTACTTGTTTGAAGGAGGAAGATGAATTTTGTTCAATTACTACTTGTTTGAAGGAGGAAGAGAAATTTTGTTCAATTCCTACTTGTTTGAAGGAGGAACAAAGAAGGAAGACTTTCAAGTTTTTGACATTCATTTGTACATACTTCGATTTTTTTAATCATGGGATCACAATGTTAGAATATGAGGAAAGATAGGAAGGTATTGACCCCTAAATAAATTGAAGCAAAGAGAGCAGAGGAAAAAAGACAAAGAGATAGAAGAATGAGAATTCAATGAATGAATGATGTTGAAGCATCCAATTCCACAACTATTGAAGATAAAAACATTGAGGAGACCATGGATGTAGATGATGTAAATTTATAAGAGGTGAATGTGGAGAATAATATGATTATACAAACTACTCCTGGTATGTCTTCAAATCTCCTTTTCAATCCTATGGAGAATGTTTTAATAGGAAAAAATCTAGGAACGTCTTCAAATCCACCTTTGAATGAAATACAAATTGAAGATTTAAAATATGCTAGATATAACAATATTGACATTGATAATGTTCATAGAGTTCTACATTTGAGTCAAATTGTTGTTGAAAATAAAAATGAAAATCGTTTTGTTGGATCAGAAGAAGAGCAGATGAGAGAAAGAATCCTTGCTAAATTGTGTCTAGTAGCTTCTATGTAAGAAATAAATTCAATATTGAATAAAGCCAAGAAGGAGTTTAAAACCAAAACAAGAGTGAATAAGCTGATGATTGGTCAAACCAAGGAAGTTGCAGAAGAAACAAAATAGATTATGAGAAAATTTTTGTTAAAAAATAGAATTGATGTTATCCCTGAAGGAACTCATGATGTTTCATCTAGTCTGGGAAAAGAAGAAGAAGAAGATAATCAAGATACAACTGGTGAGGATATTCAAATTCCTCCTATAGTGGACAATACAAAAATGCCTATGGAAATTGAAGTTCTGAAAAATGTAGTAGTTGAGAAAGTGGAGATCCTTGAAGATAAGTCAGAACTTGCAACTAAGGAAGTAATGGTTGAAGAGAAGAAAGTTGATGTAAAAACAATCCCAGTAGAAGCAAGAGACACTGCAAAGGTAGTGAAGATTTTTTTGGTAGAATAGAAAGAAGCGTTTGATCCTAAATTGATTGAAGGTCCGATTGACCTATCTACTTTGAGTCCAATTCAAAAAATTAAAGTAGCTTCATTTTCCTAAGAAAAAGCCAAAGAAGAACTATTGAAGTCCAACATTGAGGATAGTCCTGGAAAAGATAATGCTCATTCATGTGAAAGATCTGACAAGTTCCTCCTCCAGTGAATTAAAGAGGCTCATCAAGTCAGTAAGTACTCACTTTGAGTCACTTGAGAAATCAACTATGATTAAAGTTCAAAAGGAATTTGATGCTAAAAGATTAAATGGGCTAAAGGAAATGATTGCTAAGGATAAAAATTTGCTAGCCACCTGTGTGGAAAATATCCAAAATGCTCTATCAAAAGTGGGAAGATTTACAAATCATGTTTATATTTTTCAAAATTTACTGATGACAATGAAAAGAAGGTTAAGGGTAAGGAAAAACAATTAGCTACTATTTCTAATGCGTTTGATCCTTAACTGGTAGTGTTGGAAAGTTAGAAGGAGAAGTGATATCCTTGTTTGAAAAAATAAAGAGATTAAAGCATGAAAATGACAAAATTGTTGCAATATCATGTGAACTTAGAGGTCTAATTGGCCCAAAGATAGAAATTATGTCAAGTGCATTAAAAGAAGCAGAAGATGCTAAATCAGTGGGTGATCTAGCAAACCTTGAATCTGCAGAGACACAATCCTATTTGGTTTTTGGACACATAAAAATCCTGGAGAGTCTCAAAAGAGTTTGGGACATGAATTTGGCTTTGCTGAAGAAAGATTTTCTAGACATTTTCAAGTTTATGTAAGTTTATGAAGCCTGTTTTGTACATAAGCAAGTTGTTCATAACAATTTTGTTAAATTCTTGCATTTGGACTCATGTCTTTGAAATTGATGTCAAAGGGGGAGAGAATAGAGTGACAAATGCTTAATCATCTCAGGGGGAGAATTGTATTTTGGAGAAGAGTTTGGTTTTTGAAATTTTGGCAGTGTAGTTAATGTTGGTACTGATCCGAAACCTAGTCATTTTTCACTAAGTGTTGCCATCAATGCCAAAGGGGGAGATTATTGGAAAGAGATGCTATGAATATCATTTGGTTTTTTCATTGATGGAAACCCTAGTCGATGACTAGATTCGTGCATCATCATTTTATCCTACCAGCAGTCAGATTGCAAACAGTTAAGGAAGAACATAGCATTTGGCAGTTTTGGGTTCATCAATTCACATACATATTTTTAATATTTTGTGATGCATATCTCAGTGAAGGTTGATCAATGTATTTTTAGTGTTATCCATGATCTCAATGCCTCGTATTCATCCATGTGTGAGTTAGAAGATCCAGTTGGCTAATTCTCTATTTTATTAGTACTAGAGCCAACTTCGTAAATATATCATGTCACTGATGTTTGCGAAGTAATTAGTTAAGTATTTTCATGTTCACGCATCTTTGCTTGTGTCCTAGCTAAGTTGTGGCCAAATTTTGTGGATGTGCATTATACTTTACTCACGATTTGAGCCAACACATGTAAATATACTTTTTTTCTATTGAAGCCGACATATTGTAATTAAATTCTAAGTTGCAAATATATATATATATATATATATATATATATATATATATATATATATGATATCATTCACATAATTTTAAATAGTGTATGAGTTGTGTAGATGAAAATTGTGAATAAGAGCAGAGTAGAAGAGAAATAATGCATAATTTCACTTGTTCATAAAGGATTTGTGTTGCGAGTGTGAGCATAACATAACAAAAGTGAAAAATCAGTCTGTAGGACAGAAGATTGAATATTGTGCCTAACCGAAACTATAACTAAGCATATGTAGATGCTATTTCTCTCAGTTTAAACTCTCAGATGGTTTTAATATGATTCTCTTTGTAAGGCAATGAGCTCTAGACAATGTGCCTGAATGCAAGTGCATTCCCCATATTGTAAACTTTATTTGAGTATACTCAAATCATATTGTGGATTTTCCATCCACTGTGGTTTTTCCCCTAACAGGGTTTCCACGCAAAAATTCTTGTGTTATGGTGTTGTGATTGTTTTCTTCTTGTTCATGCATTTTGGTTGAATGTTACAAGTGATTTGACGATAAAGGTTAATAAAGTTAATTTTTCTACAACACTAATTCACGCCCCCCTCTCAGTGTAGCATGTTTCCAATAGGATCACACATGGTGAAATGCCTCTTAAGGAAATCAATTCATGAAGGTTGTTCTAGAAGGATGGAAAAAAACAAGGAAAATAATTTGGGAGGAGAGATAGGAGGAAATTAAGAC
This sequence comes from Sequoiadendron giganteum, assembly GCA_007115665.2. NCBI lineage: Eukaryota > Viridiplantae > Streptophyta > Pinopsida > Cupressales > Cupressaceae > Sequoiadendron > Sequoiadendron giganteum. The sequence continues at coordinate 37,161,240 of CM021110.1, forward strand.
CATGATGAACAAGGTCGAAACTAGGAAGGGTTAGAATAGAATGTTGAGATAGTATCTAAAAAGATGAAGCTAGATTGGAATTGCCTGGGTGGAAGAGGGGAGTGTCGTCCAATGCCAACAGACTCCAAGGAGGTGGCATCACAAGCATAAAAAGATCTAAATGTACTATTGGAAGAAGTGAAAGAACTACAAAAATACATCAACCTTCAGATAAGAGAGTTATTAGGTGAATCAATTGACTTGAGGGTGGAAGTAAAGATGATATTGTAGAAGAATTGAGGGTGCTTCCAAAAGCAAAAGGTGGTGAAGAAGAGAAAATGGAAAAGGAAGGAAACATTACACAATCTGAGGATGAAGATCAGGAGGAGGTTGAGGAAGGAGAATTAATTGAGGAAAGGATGCTTGAGAAAAGTCAATCAAAAATAAAAAACCTAAACATTAAGAGGAGAGGAAAAAGGGGTTCAAAATCAAACAAAGCCAAGTTGGAAATTGCAACCAATGTGGTATGACAAAGAAAACTTAGGTCTAGGAAGGATGTGATCCTTCCCAGAGGTAAATGAAGATCATAACATTGAATTTTAGGGGAATCAATGCCCTTGACAAATGGCGCATGGTCAAGTACCAAATTGACTAGTCAAAGGTGGACATAATACTAATGCAGGAAACCAAATGGAGCAAAGAAGAATGAAAAAGAAGGATGAATAATTGGAAGCAATGGAGGGGGATGTTCAAGGAATCAAAGTGTGCGTCAAGGGGTCATGGCACCATATGGAACCCATTATCAATAGGGGTTGAAGTAGTAGTAGAAGAAATCAATTGAAAATTAACAATATTTGAGGGTCTGATGAGGAGGGAGATTGCAATTCTTCGTCATCAATGTATATGGACCAATTTTCATGATGGAGAAAAGACATGAATGGAGGAGGATATCAAGTGAGCTTGAAAACCACAAGAATGAGAGAGCAATAATAGCAAGAGACTTTAATGCTACCTTGAACAATGAAGAGAAGTGAGGGGACAGAGGCAAAATCACCACCAACCAACATGATTTCTAAGAGTTTGTAGACAAAAATCAGTTATTGGAAATTCAAGCCATAAATGAAATATTTACTTGGTCAAACAAGAGGAAGGGATTTACCAATATAGCTAAAAGGTTGGATAGATATTTTATTTGGGGAGATTGGGGGAAGTAGTGAGCACTCATGAGGCCCAAATTCTACCATTCATAGGCTTAGATCACTTCTTGGTGTAGTTATGCTTTAGGTAGGATGATCCTCCAAAAGGAAGCCAATTCAAGTTTGAAAACATGTGGTTAAGAGATGAGAAACTTCCAGAACTAATACATAAATGGTGGAGACCAATCAGACCTATATAAAATTAGCAAGAAGTTGGGTTTCATCAAAATCAAACTCAAGGAATGGAACAAGGCTCATTTCAAAAAAATATTTTAGGAGAAGGAGAGAGTGGAGCAGGAACTAAAGGCTCTAAATGAACATGTAATTCAAAATGGGATGGAGGCAGATGACTTTGAGAATGAAAAAATCCTAAAATAAGAGCTAGTAGAGATTTTGAAAAGGGAAGAATTATTTTGGCGCCAAAAGTCAAGAGAGACTTGGATAAAGGAAGGATATATGAACACTAAATATTTCCACAAATAAGCAATTACCAACCACACTAGGAATAGAATAGTAGAAACCAAGAAAGAGAATGGGGAAACTGCACAATCCTTGGAGGAAGCAAAGAGTTTGTTAGGTTCTTTGAAACAATCCTAAACAAGGAAAGCCCAGAGAAAAGGACAACAAGAGAAAGGTTATTAAACACAATCCCAACCATCATAAATGAAGAGTAGAATAGTAGGTTGTTTCAAAAAATCAGTAAGGAAGAGGTTAAAGAAACAACCTTTTAGATGAATCCAGACAAGGCCTCGGGACCAAGTGGCTTTCTGGCTGGATTCTTTCAAAAAAATTGGGATATTGCAGGTGATTACCTATTAGTGGATGTAGAGGAGTCAAGAAGAAATATGGTGATGTTAGGGACATTAAATCACACACCCTTGGCCTTAATTCCCAAGAAGAAATATCCATAAGTAATGAGCAACTTCAAGTCAATTGCATTAAGCAATATAGTGTACAAGGTGGTCACCAAAATCATAGCCAATAGGTTCAAGAGTGTCCTAAATGAGGTCATATCATAGGAACAAAGTGGATTTCCCCTAGGAAGATCAATAGTTGAAGACATAAACATTTCCCACAAAACCATCCACACAACTAGGAAGACCAAGGAAGCATGTATGGTGCTAAATATAGACATTCAAAAGGCATATGACATGGTGGACAGATAATTTTTTTTGGAAGTATTGGGGAAGTTTGGTTTTGATGAAAATTGGATCAATTGGATAAGGAGCTAAACCTCAACTACCAAATTTTTTGTACTAGTGAATGGAGCAACACATGGATTCTTCACATCATTAAGGGGCTTAAGGAAAGGTGACCCTCTCTCACCTTTCTTATTCAAAATCATGGTAGAAGTACTAGGAAGAGGCATAAAAAAATTAAGGAGAGAAGGGAAATGGGCTGGAGTCCATGTAGCAAATGGTATGGAACTCACTACAAACCAACAGTTTGCAGATGATAGCATCTTGTTTGGGTTAACAAGTAGGAAGGAAGCTAGGGTGAAAAAGACCTTCCTAGATGACTATTGCAAGGAATCCGATCAGATCATAAATTGGGGAAATTAAGAAGGTTTCTTCCTCAATACTCAATTGAGTCTGCAAAGAGACTTGGCAAAAATATTGAACTTGAAGGTGGAAATGCTTCTTGAGTGCTTCTTAGGTATGCCTTTGTTTGCAGGGATAAACAAAAAAGTGTTATTGGGAAAATTTGATGAATAGTTGCAAAAGAAAATTGGGAACATGGAAAGGGAAGTGGCTTTCATCGATAGGAAGACTGTTGATGGTAAAAAATAGTGCTATTAGTCATCTTAGTCTACTCATTGTCATGTTTGAAGCTATCAAAATCAATAGAGGAGGCCTTGAACCAAATCTTTCATAAATTATTCTGGAGTGGAATAGGAGAGAAAAATAAATTTCCTTTGGTAGCTTTGGACAAAATTTTCACTCCAAAGGAGGTAGGAGGAGCAAGACTAAAATAGTAAAATAATGAACCAAGCTATGGGAGAAAATTTGGTATGGGATCTATATGGAAGAGGAGAACAAAAATTGGTGAGAATATTGAGAAGAAAATATCTAGATTCAGATGACCCCACCCGCATCCTCACTACAATAGCACCACCAAAGAGTGCATGGACATAGTATCCAATCATGTCACCTAGGATATTAGAGATAGGAGAAGTGCATCCTTTTGGAGTGATTCTTGGGGTGGAAAACTACCCATTGACAATACACCGGGATTGGCAGAACTCAAGGAAAAGTCTATGCAAGTATGGGGACACAAGGTATGCAATTATGGGAAGGTAGTGATAAAAAATGGAGTACCCAGCTAGAATTGGAATGTTATTCAGGAACTCAATGTACCACAAGCCTAGAAAGAAATACTAGAATAAATTCTCAAGAACAGACACTTTAACCCTTCCAAGGAAGGGGATGTTGTACGGTGGTGTGGATCAATAACAGGTACATATAAAGTGAAGTTTGGATATAAAATCAAAGATTTATCCATTACAAGGAAAGACTAGCCAGGAAAACTGCTATGGGGGAAAAGATGCCTTCCCAAAGCAAGAGTATTCGCTTGGATGCAAACTCAGAAGAAAATTCTCACTAAAGATAGGCTAGAAACATTTGGAATTCAAGGCCCTGGAAGATGTGTGATGTGCAAAAATAGCCTAGAGATAGTAGATCACTTACTCCTGACATGCCCATATGTGAATGCCTATTGGAACCTAGTTAGGATTAAATTAAACCTGCAATGTCCCATGCCAATAGATATTGAAACTTGGTTCAAGATGTGGCCATCCAAACTCATAATATCAGTATTTGGAGGGATATGTCAGATCACTCCATCCACAGTTATATGGGAGATTTGGAAGCATCCAAATAGAAGGATTTTTCAAGGTAAAGAAATGGGAGAGGATGGGCTATGGGCCAAGATAGAGAGGGAAATCACAGAGCTTGTCAATGAATATTCTTGTAGTAAGGCTATCAAAAAAATAATTTTTACCAACTGGGATGACAAAATGATGAAGCTATTCAATGGATTAAAGCCTCCATTGATTAGTGGAAGCAGTGGACCCGATACACAAAAAGAAAAAAGAAAGGAGGTAGTGTGGTTGGCATCATAAGGAGGTAAGGTCAAAATTAATTTCAACGGAGCCTCCCATGGTAACCCAGGCCTAGGAGGGGCTGGTTTCATAGACCAGGATGAGTAGGGTAAATTCTTAGCAGATAAATCCATCTCTTTGGGATCGTGTACGAATAATGAAGTAGAATTTTGAGCAACTTTAATCAGATTGCAAATGGTCTTGGAACTGGGTGTGAAATGCATCCATCTAGAGGGAGACTCTCTAATCACCATTACTGCAATCCATAGAAACAGTGCACTGAATTGGAAGCTAAACCATCTACTACAACCCATCAAACAATTGACAAAAAAAATTGAGGCCTTTCAAATAAGCCACGTATATTGAGAAGGGAACAACATGGCGGATGAGCTAGAAAAATGGGTATCAAAAGTAAACATGTAATCAAAAGGTGGGGAGATCAAAATATTCCTAAATGATGGTTCATGAAACCACAAGTTGAGGAAAAAAGACACTGTCGATGATCTAGACAAGTTGGCGGTGGAAAGAGCACATACTACAATGAGGGCCAAACTTGAAGTGGGAAGAAATGATAAGACAACATCCATTAATAGAAGGATAAGCAGTGGGCACAGTAACAATTTCCAAGGCAAAGGAAATGTCGGGAAATGCACAACCTTAAACAGGTAAGAAAATTCATATCCTTTGTCCTAGATGCGGATTTGAAGGCATGATCTAAACGTCATAGACACCAAGCTCACAACTATGACAAGGTAAGGCTGTCACTTATTAAAAAACCAAAGTTAGTTGTTGCTTAAGCAAATTTGTGGGCGAGCTAAATTGGCATGGTTAAGAGAATACTTTGAGAGTGTAAGGAATGAATACTACATTATTTTTTCACACAACAAGATAGAAACATGCCTTCCATAGAGAGGTTATGGACAAAAGGCTGAAAAGAATTTTGGCCTCATCCCACCTAGTGGTGCTGTGGGTGACAAATAAAATTATGGGGAGGGAATTCTCATTAGCATACCACACATTCAGGGAAAATCGATGAAGCCCTAGATAATGTGTATGGAAATTTGATGATGTCGCTACCACAAAACTATTACATGTCACTTGGAAATGGATCGGAGGTCAAGAAATTTATAGTGTTCAAGTCTCTCAAACTGATAGGGCTGGCAAAGCTATGGGATGAGAAGGAATGGAGCATAATGTTCCTTCTCAGGGTGGAAAAAATGATGAAAACCCCTCCCAAGGGGTGGGTACAACAATACTTGACAAAAGAAGGGTTGGTTATTAAATTGGTAGCAGATGATGATGAATACTGGGAGCTCAGAACAGGTGAATAATGGCTATCGAACGATGATAGTGATCTAGTGGCCAAGGTGAGCAACCCAACACATGTCAAGTGTGGTTCAGATTGCCCAATGATTGTAGACTACATGTCACACATGAAGAGGGAGGAAACAAAGGATAAAGAATACGAAGATGTCGAAGATGAAGAGAAAGGAAAGGATCTATAAAAATGTATGGTATAATTGAAATAGTTTATGTTTATGAGTACTAACAGTATGAGTCAGTTCGTCAAAGGTGGTTTTTTATCAAATATGTCTGGTAGTTGTTTCTAGTAGTTTTGGGCCAATCGGTCCATGGCCATTTTATAAAATGTAAAGGATGGGATAGGGTTGTAAGCCATTTTCATGCATGAAAAATGTTGAGTCTAGTGCCAAGAGGGAGATCGAGTCTAGTGGATACATAGAAAAAGATGAAATCAATGTAATCTCTTTTTGAAAAATAATACAGGGTGCTTCCCCTTAGTAGTAATTTATCGAGCAGAAAAAAATGAAGCATCATAAATTATGCATAGATTTTGATCAATTAATTTATCATGTGGTAATAAATACATAAACTAATTGAGCATAATCCATAATAGAAACACATAATTTATATCAATTCTAATAATCCACTAGTCCCACAAGTAAGGTTTAACATATTTTTTTTCTAATTTAATTATATCTATGTTCATAACGTTTAATTGATTGCGTCTCTTGACATGTCTATAACTTAAAGAATACACATTCAAATGTATAATATTTATCAAATCCTATTTCATTATCAATATCAAGGACCCTAATTTACTATGTATCAACCTAAATCTATCAAATAATTTCTTCCATAGGAATGCCTACATACTTGTCTCTATACAATGCAAATGAAATTTAAAACATTTAAGCAATGCAAATGATTTTTTTGCATTATCAAATATTCAAGCTTGAAATTAGGGTTTTCAAATGCAATTTTTTTTGTTTGATTTCAATTTAGGGTTTTCAAATGCAATTTTTTTTTATTTGAATTCAATTTAGGGTTTCAAGAAGCAATTAGGGTTTTCAACAATTTTGTTTGTTTGATTTCAATTTAGGGTTTTCAAATGTAATTTTTTGTTTGATTTCAATTTAGGGTTTCAAAAGCAATTAGGGTTTTCAAATTATTATTTTTATTTCATTTCAATTTAGGGTTTTCAAATGCAATTTTTTTTGTTTGATTCAACAATTCAGGGTTTCAAAAGCTAATTTTTTTCTTAGGTTACGATTTAAGGTTGTTTTTTTCATTTCTATTCGATATCTAAGGGTTTCATTTCATGTTTTCTTCTTCTACAAAACCCCATCTCTTTTATTGTAGGTAAATGAAAATGCATAAAAATCCAAACAAATTGAAAAATACATACTAAAATCTATCTTTGTATTGAAAAATTCAAAAAAATTGAAAAATGCAAAAAATTAGGGTGAGGCATGTACCTGGAGGTTGCTATTTGTCATCCTCAATCAAGATCCTATGTGTAGTGAAAATGACTACAATTTCATTTTAAAAAAAAAAATACCACTACAAAATATGATCCTGTTTTTTACAAAATGGGATGTCGATTTTTACAAATCAAGATCCTAATTTTTAGAAATTGAGACCCCATTTTGTCAAAAAGCGGGATCCCATTTCCTAAAGGTTGGTTTGAGACCCATTACTAAACGAGATCCCATTTTTAAAAAAATGAGATCTCATTTAGATTTTTGGCTCGAGATCTTGAAGCTAAATGAGATCTCGTTTATTAAAAGTGAGATCTCGTTTAGTAAAAAGTGGAATCCCATTGTATTCATGTCAATTTTGAATTATTGCCTAAGGAAGAAACTTCCACATTTTGTGGACTTTTCTTCTTGCATTTACCTTGATCGAAGAAACCTTGTCGATACAAATCTTGAAATATGAATCAATATCATTATGTTTGGAATTGATAGGTGTCGAAGAGCAATGTTATGCTCAAGTTGGACAATGGTCAAGAGCATTACTTTTATGGTTAAGAAAAATGGATGTGTAAGTGATGGATAGACTTGGCTTCTAAGTTGTCTAAAGGTGTAAATACCAATGGGAAGGATGTGACCCATGGTGTAGTGTGAAATACACTAGTATTCCTTTTCTATTTGGATTACACTAAGGATAAATTCATTAGCCAATCTGAACGTGTCTTACAATCACTATGGTATAGGTGTCATTTATTATTTAGATATCATTGTACTTGGGATGTACATATGAAATATTATGAATATAACACATAAGCTCTTTGGGAGAGTAAGTATGTGTGAGACACACAAGTTCTCCCTATGTGTTAACAAGGGCATTCAATGCAAGGACCAAAAAAGACAAGATTGCAGGGGGAAATGCTACGAGGGAAGATTATTTTATAATTCTTACATGAACTGGAAAAGGTAAGTATAAAACTTTATTTGACTTTATATATATTAAAGTTATTTAAATCATTGGGGACGATGATTCACAAGGGGGGAAGTCACATCCCATCTTGTTATTCATGATTTAATTTTAGCTTCATGGGTAACTAGGATGGTAAATGCAATCATAATTTTGAAATGTTTGTAAATGAATTGAATTCTAAAATAGGTATTATGTGAAAGTATTGATAAATGCTACATGTGGCTTTGAAAGAGTAAATATGTTTACATCAAAGAAGAACATACATGAATATGCTAAAGTTTTAAGATGCATACAAATTTATTATGAATGTCTAACTACCATTGCAAATATAATGAGTTGGTTGCAGGGACATGTACAATCCTTCGAAAGGGAGGGGAAGTATCACTCGAGAGAAGTGATTGGCTGGGTAACCCTAAATGAAACGTATTTGAGCTCACACACACACACTCACAATAGAATGGTTGAGTCAAGTCATAGTACTAGGAATTGGTAAGTCATCCTTTGGACTTTATGTGTTTGCATTATTAATGGTCTTCATTACTGTGGAGTGCATTCTCGGATGATGTTTATGTGTTTGTTGTTTATGGGTTCTTCCTTATGTTACTATGCTTGATTGTATGATTAAATGATTATTTGAGATATATGTCTATATGCATATATATATGCACATGCCGATATACCCGTATTCCAGATATAATGGGATACCCATATTGTTGAATACCTAATATACTGAGAGGGGGGTGACTCAATATCTTCTTAAACTTATTGAACAAACAACATCCAATTACTCCAATGCATATAATAATAAAAATAAGAAAGAGAATTAACATAACATAAAATCACACAACACATGAACATTGATATTTTTTATGTGGAAAACCCAAAATGGGAAAAACCACGGTGAGGATTACCTCATAATATAATATAACTCATTATAAGATATTACAAAGGGTGGCTCACTTCCAAGACTCACTGTCCAAAATGAGAGGCTCACTTCCTATAGAGATACAATGACTTATAGCCAGAAAATGAACTGATGAAGGTACACCTAACAAATGATGATTTAGTTCCTTTGATGCTCAATAAATTCTCATACCTACAGACATATATTCGCCTTCATTCATATTCCCATTCATTTCATATCTTTCAATCTCAAAACCATCTAGTATACATATCTAACTTATCCACAAGTATCAATTAGGTCAGCCTAACTAGATGCAACCCTTATTCACCAAAAAGATAACTGTCAAATTTAAGCATGTATAAAATCTTTCCAAAAATAATTCAAGCATGTAGCACACTAGAAAATTTTGGCATGGACCAAAGATAGGTCACAATTACATCTGCAATATAAAAATTAATCCATTACAACATCAACTATACATTAGGTCATACATAGATAGACCTAATAGAAAATTGTAACAACAAAGTAATGCCAACTTGTCATACGAGCACCTAGACACATGAGATTATGAACTTATATGCTTCTAACATCGAAAAACCATTTCCCAAAACCATAAGAAATGATAATCATCAGTGGAGGATTATGAACCAATGTACCAGAGGATAATACCTGCATACCGGTTCAGAATACCAGATCAACCTTGAACTCAAACTCTTAGTTGCAAATCATATAACATGGTGACATCAATGACAACGCAAAAGATGCATAATGATATGTTCTTCATTATTCCAACAATCTCCCCCTTTTTCATTGATGGAAACATGTTCCAAAAGAATTTACAAACCTCCTATGTACAATACTATCCCCTTTTATCTACATAACATTATCTCCCTTTTCTCTCCCCCTTTGACATCAAGGAAAAAGGGCGGTTCAAAAAAAATATGAATAGACATATATACATACAAGGATGGTCCATAACATTGTATGATCAAGAGAATCAAAATTATTAACTCCCCCTTAGGAGTTTGTTTCAAAAATGTGTAAAAGGTATTACCTAGAGGGACGTGAGCTTTGAAGCTCCTTGAGAATACCTTGCCATGCAGTCTTACCATCCTACCAACTTTTCTTAGCAAATATCAACATCCTATTCAGAGATTCCAATTCTATCAGGCTTTCTTCTGCATCATCCAGAGTACTAGGAGTTAGATTGATCTTCTCTAATTTTTTTGTATTAGTCAAGGAATTGGCCATCAAAGTGTATTCCATTCTCACACTATCACCTAGCAGACCAAATTTTTTGATGATATTTGCTTCTGCTTTTGTAGAATAAGGAATTTCTCTCTGTGAGAAAAGATGGCATTCTAGGTTGTCATGTGTCTATCTTTGGATGCATTGTAAGTATTGGAGACAATAGTCAACTGGGACTCAATGGATTCCATGAGATCCTTGATATTTTGAGTGGCATATGGCCACTTAATTCAATGAGAAAATATAGTGTTTTCTTTAAACTCAAAATCCTGCACAACTTCTAGATTCTTTTAACATTGGTGTGTGCTAGGGCACACTTATCATGAAGTTCCAAAAACCTTTTCTCTACCAATTTCTCTTCAACCTATTGCCTTGTCTTCTAACCAAGTCTGGAGGCATACTCCTTAAAGGATTCAAATAGAAGTTTCAAATTGTCTACCAGAGTGAGAGAAGTATCCATTTATGTACTGAGGGTGGTCTCCTAAAAATATTTGATGGCTTCATCAATAAGCTTTGTCCCCTTCTGATGTGTTTCCAAAATTTCTCTTCTTTCAGATGCATGCAATGCATCCCCTAACACCAATTTATGAATAGGAGAAATCTTATATAGATCCACACTACCTTGAATCATGGGGAGTTGTAGAAGTTCCAGAAGGAATTACCGACTGGAACCTGATCTGCTTGGATAAAAAGCCTTTCAAAACATCATCATTGGAGGAGGATTCTCTAGGGGGCCTTTGAGATTTTGTTACCTTACTTTGATCTTCTTCATTCTTCTTGGAAGATTCCCCATTTCTTTCTTCTTCCTCTATATTTCCTTCTTCCTTTTCTTCTACCTTTTTTTATTCCTCTATTTTCTCTTCTTCTCCCTTTCCATCTTCTTCTTTTTCATCTTTATCTCTTTCTCCTTCATCCCTTTCACCTTTATCTTTATCCTTTTCTTCTTTAGTATGCTTCGGAGGGAAAACAACATGATTCTCTAATTCAACTTCTTCCACATTTCATCTCTCTATCTCCAAAGGATCATTTGTAACACCTGTATCTGAGGGATATCTTCATTATTTGTTTCAGAAGGAATGTCTGCATCACTTGTACCAGAAGGAATGTCTTCCTTAACCTTGCAAAAAATTCTTCTCCTGACTTAGTAATGTAGACTAGGGGTGGAGGTTTTCTAATTAAACAAAATTCAATCAACCTTGACCAACTTTTCCACTCTGAAAACCCTAACTTGGTGTTTGTTCACAAATTCAATAATCTCGCTTGTAGCCCATCAAACAATGATATTTAAACAAATTTTTTAGAGAAGGCCTAAAACCCAAGAACTAGTCACCATTTGAGATACCCTTTATTCCCCTCTTAGACATATCCAAATTTTACATATACTTGTTTCAGAACATCTCCTTCAAAAATGGATTGCTAAGCTACCCTTAAGCCCAATTAGGCCTCTTTTACAAAGCAAGTATGTGACAAACCTTCTCCCAATCATGAATCTGCACTCTAAGGCTCTAAAAAGATCACGTGGGGTCTGAAACAACTGGTTTTATCAACTAACACATCCTAAAACTCCCCTATCAATTAAACCCTACTCCTACCCATCAATTCTAGCCTAATACATTGAGATATTAGGCTAGGGCTTGCACAACCAGGACCCTAATTCCATCCCTTGCATCTACAATCACTACCAAATGAAAAATAATCCTAACTAAATCCATTCCACTTATTTGTAGAGAATTTCATTGGTGGAATGGTCTAATAGGCCATTATTTCTCCCAAACCCTCTTAACCTAGGGTTTTCAAACCGTTCTTTGTATTTTGTCTCTAAAAACCTTCAAAATTTATGAAATAAAATAAAATCAACACAAAAACAAAGATAGTTGATTCCTCCATCGGATACAATGCACTTTGGATCATAATCTCTTAATACAGAACCATACAAAATGCTATAGCAACAAAATTGCACAAAAGACTATAGAAAAAAAAAAACACTTCTTATTGTTTGCACCTCAAAAAAAATTCAAAAAATTTCCTCAAAGTTTGTGAGGAATATTTAAACTTTTTCAACCACAAACCAATGGTTCATCACCACTTTTGAACCAAATGACTGTTCAACTTCCAAATATGAAAAAAATTGTAAAGTTGCAAAGCAACTTTTGCAACAAATTTCAAAACATGACAAAATATACTCAAACTGACCCCATGAGACTTATTACATTGAAAATGGTCTAAATAGACCTCCACATAAGATTCAAAACACCCAAAAACTTAACATTTGGCCATATTTGCAAAATTTGACTAGGTGCCCCTACACCATACACCCGAGGAGAAAAGAATCTCAGGCTCCACCTGAGATCAGTTCTTGGATTGTTGTACCATGTCTTTTAATGTACTCCTCTATCATCCATGTTGCATCTTCATGAGGGAGACCTTTCCATTTGACTGGATATTTATTATATACTTTATGCATTGTTCTCTTCACTTCCTTTGTGTCCAAAATGCTCTGAAGCTTCAAAGGCTGACTTGGTGGTAGGTCCTTGACCCAATATTCATCTTGAACTTCTGAGGTACCTGCATCATCACATGCAAACACATATCCTTTGAAATGATAAAGGTTAGAAACATTAAAGATTGGAGAGATAGCCACTCCAGGAGGGAGTTTTATCTCATAGGCATTTGCACCAAACTTATAGACCACCTTACATGGCCCAATATTTTTCATTTGCAACTTTGTGTATTTCCCCTTTGGTAGCCTTTCCTTTCTCAAATGTGCTAGAACCAAGTCTCCCACTTTGAATTGAACATCTATTCTCTTCAAATCTGCATGATGCTTATACTTTTCCACACTCTCTTGAATATTTTCCTTCACTTGTTGATGAATATCCTTCATTGCAATTGTAAACTCTTCACCCTCAACACTTCTCCTTTCCATGTCACTCAAATATCTAAGATCAAACACTCCCCTTGGCTTCAATCCATAGACTATCTCAAATGGGCTCTTTCTAACACTTTTATTGATCGAGTCATTATAGGAAAACTCAGCTTGTGGAAGAATGAGATCCTATTGTTGTGAATGCTCTTTTTTCAAACACCTGAGAAGGTTTCCAAGATTCCTATTGACAACTTCAATCTGTCCATTCGTTTATGGATGATAGGCAGAGCTAAATGTCAAGTTGGTTCTCAATTTCTTCCAAAGAGTCCTCCAAAAGTGACCCACAAATTTTCTATCCCTTTGAGACACAATTATCAATGGTAATCCATGAATTCTCACTACTTCCTTGAAAAATAACCCCGCAATATATGAAGCATCATTTGTGCATTTACATGGTATGAAATGAGCCATTTTGCTAAATCTATCAACAAAAACAAACACACTATCAAATCCCCTTTGATTTTTTGGTAAACCCAACATAAAATATGTGCTGATGGATTCCCATGGCTTGCTAGGAATTGGAAAAGGCCGGCAAAGACTTGCATTAGTTCTTGAACCTTTTGCTTTTTGGTAAACTACACAATTTTCCACAAACTTTCTAATGACACTTTTCATTTTTTGTCAGTGGTAATATGTTCTTACCTTCTCCAATGTTTTATCCACACCAAAATGACCTCCTAAGCTGCCAAAATGCTTCTCCTTAATCAGATTTGTCCTCATGGAGCACTTAGGAATACACAACTAAGCACCCTTAAATAACTATCCATCTTGCAACAAGAAATTAGAATATTCTTCATGGAAAGCACCATCAAGCTGATTGCAAACAACATACACATCCTTGAAATCATCATCTCGTTCATACATACCTTTCATTGCATCAATACCCACACTTTAAAGTTAAATTTCTTGCACCAAAATTTGTCTTCTACTCAAGGCATCTACCACCTTATTTGATTGTCTGTTTTTGTGCTTTATACTAAAAGTATAACTTTTTAGGTATTCCACCCACTTCACATGTCTGTGGCTCAACTTGTCCTGGCTGTTCAAGAAACTCAAAGCATGATTGTCAGTAAAAACAAAAAATTCCTTTGGAAGGAGATAGTGTCTCCACTTTTTCAATGCTTGAACCACTGAATACAATTCTAAATCATAAGAAGAGTAATTTTTCTTGGCCTCATTAAGTTTCTCACTGAAAAATGCTATAGGTATTCCCTCTTGACTCAAGACTACACCAATTGCAAACCCACTTGCATCACATTCTATTTTGAACACCTTATTGGAATCAGGCAATACTAGGATGGGTTGTTGAGCTATCTTTTGTTTCATAATTTGAAATATTATTTTTGCCTCATTAGACCACATGATCCTCTTCCTTTTATTGCCTTTTATGGTATCAAATATGGGAGAACAAATATGACTAAAATTCCTTACAAAATTTCTATACAAACTAGCAAGACCGTGGAAAATTCTTACCTCATTGACTGATTTTGGAGTAGGCCAGTTCAATGGCTTCTACCTTACTGGGTTCCATCTTCAAATTGCCTTTAGAAATAAAAAAACCAAGGTATACCAACTCCTCTTTCATGAATTCATATTTTTTCAAGTTAATCATCAAATTTTCTTCATTCAACCTCTTCAACACCATGTCCAAATGTTGCAAGTGTTCTTCTTTAGTCTTGCTAAGCACGAGAATATCATCCAAGTACACAACAACAAATTTTCCTATGAAAGGCTTCAAAACTTCATTCATTAGTCTCATAAAAGTGATTGGTGCATTTGAAATCCCAAAAGGCATTACCATCCATTCATTCAACCCCTCATTGGTTTTAAAAGTATTTTTCCACTCATCTACCTTTCTTATTCTAATATGATGATAGCCACTTTTGAGGTCAATTTTTTAAAAATAGCAAGCTCCTCCTAAACAATCCATCAAATCCTCCATTCTAGATATTGGAAACCTATACGTTATAGTGATTTTGTTGATTTCCCTTGAATCAATACACATTCTCCAATCCCCACCTTTTTTAGGTGCCAACACAGTAGGACCATCACATGGACTTAAACTTTCCCTAGTGAGACCCTTATTAAGCAATTCCTGAATTTGTTTCTTTATCTCTTCATTTTGTTGAGGAGTCATCTTGTATGCAGCCTTATTGGGTAAGTTTGCACTTGGTATAAAGTCTATGTGGTGGATCACATCCCTTATAGGTGGAAAAGAACTATGGAGCTCATCAAGAACTGTGTCTTGATACTTGTTCAAGAAATTTTGCACTTCTTTGGGCACATATTCAAGTTTTGTTGCTGTCATAATAGTTTTGGGTCTGATTATGATTGCATACCCTTGTACACCTTCCTCTTTCATAGTTTTCAAGAATTATTTCTCCCCAACCAACATGATATTTGAATTAACTTGTGTATCTACATTTTCATCTTGCAAAGCGGTGAAGGTAAAAGAGACTCCATATTTTTCAATCACATATGTGTTTTTCTGCCTATCATGCCTTGCCTTTATGGCATAATGCCAGGGTCTTCCTAACAATAAGTGATAAACATCCATGGGATGATGTCACACACTAACTTGTCTCTATATCCCCCAATGCTAAACTCTACCCATGTTTGTTCATTGACAAAGACTTGTTGACCCTTATTAAGCCAAGAGACCTTATAAGGTGTGGGGTGTGGAATCCTTTTCATCTTTAGTTTTTCAACCATCTTCGAAGAAACTAAATTATCAGTTGGATCGGAATCTACAAAAACCTTACATACCTTGCCTTGTGATTTGCAAGTGGTTCTGAACAAAGAATTTCTTTGTGGAGGCTCCTTCACCACAAGAACCTTGAATAGAGTTCTTCTCATCATCAAATTTTCTCCAACCTCTCTAGTAGCATGCTGAGAAGGAGAGTTAACACTCTCACAATCTTCCTCTTGCACCAACTGTGTTCTCCTTTCACCTCCATGTGATGTTGAAGATTGTTTCTCTGGGAACTTCCATGCTTGATGGCCAAATTGGTTACATTGGTAGCATCTCCCTGAAAAGGTGTTTGAACCTTTGCGTTGTCCTCCAAATCTTCCTCTACCATTAGGTCTTCTACCTCTGAATCCACCTCTTGAATTCGAGCCTTGTTCTTGATTTCCACTTGACTTACCTTGTAATTTTTGTGTTTGTCCTTTTCCACCAAAGGATCCTCTACCCCTGAAGTTCTTTCCTCTACCTCTACTTTGTTTTTCTTACCTTCTTTTCAATTTCTCTTCTTCCCTAACAACCAATTGAAAGCACTCTTCCACTGTTCTAGGAGTAGCAAGACTCAATTCATCTTGAATATTGAACCTTAGTCCATTCATATACCTTTCTATCTTCTCAATTTCATCTTCAACATGAACTGCTCTAAGGATCAATTTTTGAAATGCATGGTCATTGGGAAAGAATTGGTTCTTAACCTTAGACACCATCCTATCCCATGAATTTTTTTTTTTTTTCCCTTTTTCACTCTCTCCTCCTATACATAGTTCCACCAAGTTAGGGCAAGGCCTTTCAACTTAGTTTTTGCAAACTTTACCTTTTGTTCTTCTGTTAACCTCCTTGTACTCAAAATAGTTGTCTAGTGCATCAATCCAGTCCAACACTTCTTCACTATCCATCTTCCCACTATACATGGGTAATTCCATTTTTCACCTTTGAAGCATCTCCCTTGACAACCTTCAACATCTTTACCATCCTCATCTCTTTAGGATCCAATTCTTGCTCATGGGATCCTCTTTGAGGGTTTTCATTCTCACCCTCTTCCTCTTCCTCTTGATCACTCTCATCTGCAGTGGCCTTACCTCTTCTTTCATTTATTTACAATGCTGCAAGTCTGGCTAAAATAGCTTCTTGAGACTCCTTCATCATCCTTATTTTCCTAGCAATGACTGCACTACCTTTAGGAGGCATCTTGTCCTTTCAAATTACAACTTTTCCCTCTTCAAACTTCAACCTCTTTCCTTCAAAAGATCAAAACCTATGCTATGATACCAATTGATGTAGAGAAGTGGTGGAGGTAGTCTAATAAAACATAATTCAATCAACCTTGACCAAATTTTCCACTCTGAGAACCCTAACTTGGTGTTTATTCACAAATTCAACAATCTTGCTTGTAATGCATAAAACAGTGAGATTTGAGCATATATTTTAGAGAAAGCCTCAAATCCAAGAACTAGTCACCATTTGAGATACCCTTTATTCCCCTCTTAGACATATCCAAATTGTGCATATACTTATTTCATAACATCTCCTTCAAAAATGGACTACTACGCTGCCCTTAAGCCTAATTAAGCCTCTTCTACAAAGCAAGTATGTGACAAACCTTCTCCCAATCACCAATCTGCACTCCAAGGCTCTAAATAGATCACATGGGGTGTGAAACAACTATTTTTATCAACTAACACATCCAAAAACTCCCCTATCAATAAAACCCTACTCTTACCTATCAATTCTAGCCTAATACATTGAGATATTAGGCTAGGGCTTGCACAACTAGGGCCCTAACTCCATCCCCTACATCTACAATCACTACCAAATGAAAAATAATCCTAACTAAATCCATTTCATCAATTTGCAAATAATTTCACTAGTGGAATGGTCTAATAGGCCATTATTTCTCCCAAACCCTCTTAACCTAGGTTTTTTCAAACCGTTCTCTGTATTTGGGCTCTAAAAACCTTCAAAATTAATGAAATCAACTTAAATAAATGCCAAAACAAATCTAGTTCATGCACTTTAGATCGTAATATCTTAGTATGGAACCGTACAAAATGTTGTAGCGATAAAATTGCACAAAAGATTACAGAAAAATATAGCACTTCTTATTGTTTGCACTTCAAAAAAAAATCAAAACTTTGCCTCAAATTTTGTGAGGCATATTTAAAATTTTTCAACCACAAACCAATGGTTCATCACCACTTTTGAACCAAATTACTATTCAACTTCCAAATATGACAAAAATTGCAAAGTTGTAAAGCAACTTTTGCAAAAAATTACAAAACATAACAAAATTTACTCAAACTGACCCCACGAGACTTATTACATTTAAAATGGTCTAAATAGACCTTATTACACCACATAAGACTCAAAACACCCAAAAAACTAACATTTGACTATATTTTCAAAATTTGACTAGGTGCCCCTACACCACTTAGGTACATAACCGGATGGAAGTGCACCGAGCATCCCATATTTCTTAGCCATACCCCTGATGGCTTTTGTATTTTCTTTCATTATTTTCTTTATTTGATTCTTGTCCTTTTTCATCAAAGTATTTACTCTTTTCTTCATTCGTAACATCTTCGAACAAACCTTCTTCAAGGTTTCCTTATCATTTGTGGTCAAGGAGGATCCAATTTCCCCAAAAGCCTCATTTATTATCTTTTCTTACAATTCAACAACCTTTGATCTTATTTTCATTAGGTCTTCCTACAATTTTTTAGGCACATTAGACTTAACATAGTCCCAACTGACTTCCAAAGTGATAACCTATTGAATAATAAGCAAAAAGTAATGTTTTTTTATCCTCTCTACCTACTTGATCATAAATTTTTTGTTGTAGGTTGCAACATATCTTCAAAATGTATCAAGATATTTATCAAAGCCTCTAATCTAAGAGGGGAACCAGGTCTTTCCAGAGATACCTCTTCTGACATCTTAGCCTTCTTTGATTCCGGTTTAGTGTGCACATGAACACCAAAATCCTATTCTTCATCTTCTTCAAAGGACGATACATAATGATATATTTTGAACCAACACTTGCTTCTTGTGAAGCAACTTCACTAGGAAATTCTTCCTCTCTTCTTTCTTACCAATTTTGTTGCAGGGTCTTCCTCCTCTTCCTCTTGTTCTTCAATGATGCTAAGGTTCTGTTGGGTCTCAAAAACGTAGGTTTGAACCACGAGAGGTTGCCAAGCTCTCACAATGCTTTTGGCCAACGTACAAGGCCAATTGATGAAATTAAACCTTCTTCTCTTTAGGTTCTGCTAGAAAAAGGCGGGTGAACCTATTTGAATGATTCAAATTGAAATATATTTCCTTTGAAACAATCTACCCACAATGGCAAAGGGAAGTGGACAGATAAAATCACTACAACTACTCCTAATCCTACCGCACAAATGAAAGGTTTTGAATAAGTTGTTTGATATGAAATTATATCTCTGGGTTGTGGCAGATCAGTGCCTTCTATCCACATGGGCAATGGAGTCAAAAAATAGAAAATGATATGTGTTTTCCTTCTCTGGTTTAATTCTAGTTGTTAGGCACTCTGAAAATGAAATTCCAATCATTGGCATATAGTTTCATTTATTTATGTCTTACATAAATAGTGCTGGAAAGTTTCTTAATCTGGTTCTTCTTTAACTACCCAAAAGAAATCCTAAAATTGCAGTGACTTACTTGAAGGGATTTAATTCTAACTTACAGACACCAACAAATAAAAATCACACAAAATGGGAATACATTCTGATAAATCAAAGATTATACTTGATATGCTGATTTAAATAATTAAAGGATCTCAAGTTGGAGAGAACTAGATAAAAGATTGTAAATTATTGCAACACAACAACTAAAACAAGAAGATTTCACCAATTTATGAACATTTTATCCATTCCATTATTTCAGGAAGGTCTGTACATTATTCCCGTTCCCAATCTTATTTTTTTGAGAAATCTATCTCCTACTCTAACCCCTTCTCAACTTAATTTTCAAAATATTTATACAATACATATCTCAAGGGTCGTGACCCTTCATTTTCTGTTACAACCATTTGATATTCCATGACAAAGATAAAATATTTAATTAAGTTGCCTTTCGGAAAATTAATATTTTTATATAGTTTTGCATTTGATTTTACCTTTATATATTTTCCCGCCTTTATTTTTCTTTCCTCGTGGCTTTCATTGTTTTTACCGCTCTACCATGGCTTAACGTTTACCTCCCCAAGGTATCGCGGTGCTTTGACTTTGACCACTCTGGCCCGTTCATCTCTACCTTACTGCTCCACCGTGGGCTTTGTTTTAGCCACCAGTTGTATGGCGGTGTTGGCACTAACTGTCCTCTTTGTTGTCCACCGTACCACCGCGGTCTTCGCTTTGACTTCTAGTGGTACCGCGGTGACCCACCGTACCATTCACTGGCTCCTCTAACCGTTGCATCCACCATCCACCATGGTCACTGTGGTTTGTGAGATGACCCCTTGCAGTACCGCGGTGGGGTCTCTTAACCACGGCATGGTCGGTAACTTACCGCCCACCACGGTACCGTGGTGGCTCCTCCTTCGTCGTCTACTAACTACTACTGCATTCACCACGGTCACCTCATGAACCAATGGCGGTACTGAAGTAGCCACTTCAACTGTCTCCTCCGCTGGTGACCTATCGCCCACCACAATACTACAGTCTAAGTTTAGATTGTGTGCGGTGGCATGGTAAGCGCTTTACACTTGCTCCTTAACCGCCACCACCATACTGTGAGCCCATTGTGGGAGGCCGTGGTAAAGCGGTATGTGATATGAATAATGAAATTTAAGGCAGCGGCATAAAGAATAATGTGTTTGAATATTTTTGATGGGGGTAGAATGCATTTTTATGAAAAATATAGAAAAATGATGGGATTTAAATGGAGAAAAACTTAGGATTTTCATGGAATCTTATGGAAAATAATAGGAAAACCCTAGGATTTTTATGGAAATTTTGGGTTCTAACAAGTTCTTCACCCTTGTATCCTTTTCCTTTCTACCCCTTTTCAATGGTGCTACTGGAGGAGCCTCTTTCCTTTTTCTAGATCTTGTAACAGGTCTTGAAGGAGCTGGGCCTTTTCCTTTACTAGGAGCACTAGGTTCTACCTTTACTACTATAGGGCCAAAATTTGGTTTTGAAGGAGAAAACCTATCAGATCCCCTTAGACCTGATGATTCTATAGTCTTCTACTCTCCCAAGGCTCTTCCTTGTGCAATCTGGTCATCATTGAAGCTAGAATTTCTAAGAATTTCATCTACCTTCTTTCTTATCAGAGGCTTCTTATTCTCCAAGTGAACTTCCACATATTTTTCTACATAAGTGCAAATTCTAGGTTCATTGGAATCATTCAGACTTTTCAACAAAACTTGTACATAGACTTCTACTTCATCCTCTATAATTCTCAACAATTTTCCTAGGGATCATTTTCCATTCATTCATATTGATTTTGAATACAACAAAGAATGCTATTAGAGCATTATATTGACTCTTCAAATCACCCAAACTATGCATATAATCAAAAATTTGATGTGCAACTGGTCTGGATGTGTCCTAAATCACCACATCATCTCTTCCAAGAATTCTTCTAATAAATTAGAACAACAAACAAACAAATGAGGAGCCAAATTTAAATGCATATTTCTTCTCCTTGGTCATCTTTAGATTCTCAAACAACTATTGTCGGAGAAGTTTGCACAAATCATAATCAACACTATTACATGCCATGTCATAACCGGTGTAAATTATTGTAGCAGACACAAATTTTTCTCTATTTGTGAAATAGATCTTGTTTATGATCATTATAGTTACATACTTCACAATAAGATTAGTAATAGGATTTATTGCAAGAGCCATTTTGTCAAATGTAGCTCCGATGAGTTCCATCACCACCTCATTCTTCATATACTTCAACACTGATACTGGTCTGGTATCCACTAAGTCCAGTAACTGCCTTAATCACTTCCTTAGCTATAACATGAGGTCTGTCAGTCCACACAAAACTTATCATGAATTATTCTAAGAGCTAGTTGAACATATTTATCATCAATAGTGGAGTTGAAGTTAGGAAAGTAATTCCATCGATCCAACTTCTTCGCAACAAAATTTGAATACTCAGGTTTTTTCAAGAAATCATCCCTGATGAACTCATTTTGCCAAATTTCTATCAATTTGCTATGATTATATTCCTCAATTTTAACTTGAAGGTAAATTATAGTGTCTTTAGTAGGCATGACACCATGAGGAATCGATGATAAGGTGCCTAGAGGGTCATCTTCAAAAACCTTCATAGAATATTTCTTATCGGAAGGTCTAGGTCTTTTTGATGCTTTTACAACTACAGGGGTTTCCATTCTTCAAAAAATTGAGCTCTAATGATTTCAAAAAGAAGATTTACACAAACCCATGATAGCACATAAGAGTAAAATACCTTTTTCCTTCACGAGAACTAGAACTAGGTTTTGCTCGACTCACACTTCAAATTGCCTCAAGATAGCTCCAAATTGCTCTTCACTTTCTTCAATCACACAAGTGATCAAAAAAACTTTACAATTTTTCTTTGTAGATCAATTCAATTCCCTAATTCACATAAAATGTGATGGAATTCGAAAATCTAATAAAAACCCTTCTATCGCACTAAAAACCCTAATTTCCTCCGTAAAAGATCATGCCTACACATTTTCTTCCGGTTCCTTTTGCATAAGATTTTTTTGTTCATTCTCTACAACATATCCTCATGCCAAAGACTAACATGCCAAATATCCAAGGGGTTCAATCATTTTTTTGTTAAAGATCCCCATAAGACCATGTTGAGTCTAATTGCTAGAGGGGTTGTCTGCACTAGATGAAGGCACACACTCACTTGATGTTGCTGGATCTTCTTTATTTTTCCATATCTTGTTCATTTATTGCTTAACCTCGTTCTTGTCAATTTTCTTCACTGGTTCATTCTTCTTTACTTGATCAAATTGTTTTCATCCTTTACTCCTGCATACTTTTGAAATATGTCCAGGTTTATTGCAGTTGTAGTGAACAACATTTTTCTAATTTTTTTGACCTCCATTAACCTTGATCTACACTTATTTTCTTTTTGTGTCCAAATTTATTACATTTATAGCAGTAGCCAACAAAAAATTGATTCATTATACCTCCATTAAACCAGTTCATCATATGAGTTCTACATTCACTAGGTCTATGTCCAACTTTCTTACATGAAAAATATTGTCTGAAAAAGGATCTAGCATACTGGTGTATACTACTTCTACACTCTATTTCATTGTGAACAAATTTATTGCATGGAAAAAAAAAACCATTGAAAGATGCATACCTTTGAGAATTTGGTTGTCTGTTAGGCAGTCTTCTAGCAAATTTTCTTGAATTCTTTGTCTTTTTTCCTTTATCTCGATTCTTTTATTTGTTCAATGTATTTGAGGTCTTCATAGCCTTTGAGATTTAACCTCCTTCCATTCCCAAACCACCCTTTTCTTTAGTTGGTTTCCGTTGTGCAATCAGCTCATCAATCTTGGTGGAGCTTGTATTGAACTTATCTTCACAAAGTTTTTTTTTTTATAGATATACTTTCAAGTTTACCACTTCTTGTTCAAGCCTTGTGCATTCATAAATCTTGCTTTGCACCACAGTATTCAAACAATATTCAATTCTATTAGTTTCCTCCACTTGCACCTTCAATCTAGTGATCTCTTCATTTGCTTGTTGTAATTGCTCACTCACTTCTTTATGTCTTCCTTTGAATTTCTTCAATTGCTCTTTCAATTTCTAGATGCATTCATTTTCCTCATCAAGATTTTATTTCAGATCTTTGTTTTCATTTTTCAGTTTTTCCAAGATCATCAAGAGTTGTCTGGAGTTCTTCTTTATCACCCATTTGTTCAATCTTTAAGATCTTCCTCAAGGTGCTAGGCTTCTTTAGAGGAACCAATCTTTGATACCAATTGTTGAATACCCAACATACTGAGAGGGGGGACTGAATCAATATCTTCTTAAACTTATTGAACAAACACTATCCAATTACTTCAATGCATATAACAGTAAAAATGAGCAAGATCATTAATAGAACATAAAAGAACACAACACATGAACACTAAGATTTTTTACGTTGAAAACTTAAAATGAGAAAAGCCATAGTGAGGATTAGCTCACAATATAGTATATAACCGGTTATAAGATATTACAAAGGGTGGCTCATTGCTAGGACTCACTGTCCAAAATGAGAGGCGCATTGCCTACAAAGATACAATGGCTTACAACCAGAAAATGAATTGATAAAGTTACACCTAACAAGTGTTGATTTAGTTCCTTTGATGCTCAGTAAACTTGCATACTAGCAGACATATATTCACCTTCATTCGTATTCCCATTCATTCCATATCTTTCAATCTCAAAACTATCCAATATAAATCTAACTTATCCACAAGCATCAATTAGGTCAGCCTAATTAGATGCAACCCTTATTCACCAAAAAAATAAATATCGGTTTCAAGCATGTAGCATGCTACAAAATGTTGGAATGGACTAAATATAGGTCATGAGATTTTGAACTTACAAGCTTCCAACATCCAAAAACCATTTCCAAAAACTGAAAGCAATGACAATCATCAGTGGAGGATTGCACACCAAAGTGTCGAAGGATAATACCTGTATACTGATTCATTCAGAATACTAGATCAACCTTGAAATTAAACTTGCAGTTGCAACTCATATAGCATGGTGACATCAATGACAACACAAAAGTTGCATAATTATATGTTCTTCTTCATTCTTCCAACACATACTAGTATGTAAAAATATGTATAATTATGCATATATGTACATAGACATTATTATGATGTAATTGTGAATATCATCATGTGGTCATAATCATTCCGATATCGAATGGATTATTTAACTATCGTATTGCTATATAATATATATTTATATATGAGTGTGTGAATATATATATATATGCATATATATACATGAGCATTCATGCTTGAAAATAATATGTATATATATAATATATATATATATATGTGTGTGTGGAAATGATATTCGTGAATAATGAATATATATGTGCATGTTAATACAAAAGTAGGAATAATTTCACATGCCATGTATGAATACATCATGTGCATCAAATTACCAATTTGTCATGTACTGCATATGTGTGTGTGTGTATAAATGCATTCGATATATTGATATATTTATCAACCCTTGGAAACCTAGTTATATGTATCATATATATAGATGTACATATAAGAATGTATGTGTCTAAACACACACATAAGCATATATGTATATATATTAGTATATATATAAGCTTTTATATGTATTTTGATAGCAAGGAATGTTTGAATATATATATAAATTAATATACCTATAAATTATAATGTGGAAATTGTAATATATATATTATATAATAATAAAACCCTTTTTAAAGGAAAATCTTTGCACAAGTGTGAAGCGTGAGTCATAATGGATAAGGCTTTACAAAATTCAAAGACTTAATACTTTACTAGTAGCACATAAATCTAATTCAAAGCATGTTTTAAGAGGTCGTGCAATATGTAAGATAGAAACTAAACTACTTAGCATATTGTATAATGTGGTGGCGTTTGATATATAAAGCCAATACTAATTCAAATATGTCTACAGTGAAATGATAGGCAACGCATAGGAAATACAAATTTCTTGAGGAATTATCACACTATGCATTCAGCATTAAGAGAGGCACATAGAATAGGAAACTCATTTACAACTCAAATATTAGTATTATTGCTAAACGTAGTTGCTGAAATACAACGCATATTATGGAACATGACCAGTGCATAAGCTAAGAAAACACTATTGGCATTTTATATGAATCTCTAAGCATGCATTTTGAACACCAAATATAGTGGAGAAGCATTGCAATTATGTGACTTAGTCAATATGAAATAGAATGACGTTTATAAGTAAGTTAAAGTCTTTGAATTTATCAAAGAGCAGTGAAACACCAAAGCAAGAATAGAGGACAATGTGGCACCATTATATGAGTTGCATAAAATAAAAAAGAAGAGGAGTTTGCAAGAATCAATTTGTTGTATTTTAAACACATTCAAAGTGAATCGGTCAAGCAATAGCTGCCATAATAGAGGTCGATCTATTACAATGTTTAGGTGAGTATGGGAATAGAATTATGTCACCTTAATATCATGATAGTTGAGTCAATATGCATTCTTTAAAGTGTCAAATTGGTTATCAGAATGATAGGAATTTTTTTCTCATTTTTTTAGTATATAAGGAGGGGTCGATAGTCTCATTGGGATGCATCATTACTCTACAATTCTATTATGTTGTATTTTGTGAGAGCCTTGAGTAATTTGGGAGAGCTATATTTGTGAGAGCATATTATCAACTTATGAGAGAAGTTATAGTAAAGTATTTGCTTCAAAAGATTAAGTGAAGCAAGTAAGTTGTTAGAAGGTTGTGCATCAAGTTAGACAATTGGTCAAGCATATTGTAGGCATGAGGATCTCGTCTTATCTTATTTTTTATTTATTTATGAAAGATTGGGAATTGAATGCTTATTTGAACTGCTTGAGATTACTTGCATTACGAAAACATAGCATTTACTTTGGAAAGGAAAAACAAGTTGCTTTATGCTTTTATGTGGAAGTGCTTGTATTTAATCCATAATAGGAGGGATTGTTTGTCATTAACATAGGTATACTAGGAATGATGAAACAAGAATAACTTAAGGTTTATTCATATTGTGAAATCTTTGGAATTTTACTAAGTAGAAAACTAGGTTTGTTACATAATCATCAAGGCATGTGTAAACTATTGGCTCCAATATAGGAAAATGATGAGATAAGGACAACCATAAAAGAAAGATAAAGATCATGTAAATACTAATAAGGTGTAAAATATGTGGATAGGACAAAGGTTGCAACATACGTAAAAAGATATGAGCATGACAAGGGTCATAATCTATCTAATTGTAGGGTATAATAATGATTATGAATCACAATATGAAAACACAAGAAGGATAATAAAATATAGAACCAAAAGATGTGGACATGGAAAGGATCACAATATGTGGTCATAGAAATCATACCATTGAACATAAAAATTGTGGTAAGGAAACATGTGAAAACATAGATGGAAAACACAAAGGATAATAGGATGAAAGTAAAAAATGTGGGAAAACTTATA
This sequence comes from Sequoiadendron giganteum, assembly GCA_007115665.2. Classification (NCBI taxonomy): domain Eukaryota; kingdom Viridiplantae; phylum Streptophyta; class Pinopsida; order Cupressales; family Cupressaceae; genus Sequoiadendron; species Sequoiadendron giganteum. The sequence continues at coordinate 37,188,284 of CM021110.1, forward strand.
AACCGAAGGGCAAGTACAAGTTAGCGTGTCCACGTTTTAGAAAAAAATAGAAAATTTTATCCTAAAAATTAAAGTTTGTTATAGTTGGGATAAATATCTAAAGCACTTCTAGATGAAATATCAATATAGTGTAAAAATATGAAATATCAATTTTATTTATAGTTTTCAAATATGCAATTTTATCTAACTCCTAGATGATAAAAGTGTTGTGTTGTCTCACAACATGCATCATTTTGCTCCTTTGAAAAGTGTGGACCCCCTCTTTCGCTACCTTCTTCTTTCCTTTGCCTCTTGCTTGCTTCATTGTGTTGCTTTCGAAGGAAATGGTAAAGTGGGTTTTGTTTCACCTTGCAAACTAAGGCTCACTACCTTAGAGAAAGATACAAAAGACTTGAAGAACTGAAGAATATATAACTTCAAGGATAAGATACACAGACCTGATGAGATTCACTATCTCAGAGTAGGATACAAAAAGGATTTATGAAATTTTCAATATTTTTCAATAATTCACTCTATCTGAGGCATTAAGGCACATTTGATCTTTCTTCTTCACACTTTTGCACTTATTTTGCAAGATATTCAATGAATTCCACACACATACACTTCCACACTTTCTCACATCTTGTATCTAAACTTCTCTTGCATTTATATCCATCACAAGACCTCAAAACATCAATTAGGTCAGCCAAAAGAAAGATAAATAATGATTTCAATAAGTTAGCCATAAAAACATGGTGTGGTCCTACCTAAGGGAAAGAGAGGACCAAAAATAATCTTATTTCATCTTCCAATATGATCCAAAAACATTCACATGTTGGCGCACATCAACTCAAATCATCAACAAGGAATTGTGTAGATGAAACATGAATCACATAACCAATCAGCCCAAAAACACATTTCCAATTAGATTACCTCAATTTGGTCATAAACAAGATAGATCAAGACCCAAATCTATCATAACACATTTGAAAATTCTAGCACAAACCCTTAAGTATTTGGTATAAGAAATAGATCGAGCCGTGTCAGCTAGATATCCAAAAATAGCCCAAAAAACCAACTCAACACACAATACAACATCAAAGGAGCTCAAAATACAACGTGTGGATCACATGGGGATGTTCCATGAACATCCAACAACATTTCTAGACCCTTTTTTCCATACTATCATACCACCAATAGCTATTGTAGGTCAAACAAGAGAAAATTACTTCACTCCAGAGACACATAATGCATAAACAAAAGATATAACATTAATAGATCAACTTGCAAACCATTTCAACACATGAAATTGGAATTGAGACACTACAATATAATGGAGAGAACTTGCACCCATAGATAAATTCCCCATTTACATCACCTTTACCTTAGAAAATGAAAATTTGATGATGCAATTTCACATCCATCGCCTTTCTCCATCCATTTGGCAACTCATTTTGGTGTTAGTAGAGGAAAACCTATTAGGGACGTGCATGCACCACACAAACATTCATGCACCATGCTACTATCGTGACAAGATTCCTACCTCTAGATTTCTCCATTGACAAAAAAGTGCAATGTCTCTTCCTCTAACCATCATAGAATAGGTCTTTTGCCTCCCTTTTGTCATTCAAATGCTCTATCATCTTACTCCTTCATTCCTTCTTGATTCTACTTCACTCTCTTCATGCTTCTTGATAAATTCATTCAATCTTAGCTACATTCTCACACTTTCAAGCTTCTACATCACTACTCTTGGATGCAATCCACTGGTTCTTGGATCCTACACCATGTTTGTTACTATAGAGAAGGGGGATTCACTACTCATGAGTTCTCTACATTCAGAGAGCCTCACAGGTTGAGCTGCCCTAAACTACCTCAAGGAACAATGATGAGAGTTCTAGAATTGGACAAAGCAGGTCACATAGATTCTTTGGACAAACTGACAAGCTCTCAGTTAGAGGATGACAACATAGAATATGGATGAAATTGTGGTGCATTGGCATCCCTGAGGCACGTTGGCATCTCATATAGACCAGAAAACAAGTTTATCACATAAAATAGCTTAGTGACTACTTCTGCTCTAATTGCTAAGAACTTATAGAATGAGAAAGTAACAAAATGTAATAGGACTAGAATGAAGTAATGTACAAATGATAAAGGTAAAGAGGAGAAAGAAAGTGCTTACAACCATGCAAGTGATGAAACCTCCAGCATGTAAATGTCTTCTATACCTGCATGCATAATATTTGGAGAAAGTGTTGGGGTTGTATAGAGGTTTGCCTCATTCAAACCCCTATTTTGGCGTTCCCACCTCCATGGACAACTAGATAGAAAGAGAGTGTGTAATCAAAATAGAAAATTTTTGTGTTGAAAGCAAAATCCGCTTCAGGAGTAGAATCCACACCACCAAGTATGACTGATAAAAGCAATCCCCGCTCAAGGAGGAGAACTTGTATCACAAAAGAGATGATAAAAGAAATCCCCACTCGAGGAGGAGAACCCATATCACAATATGTAGATGTGATAGATAGAGGACATGTGAAATCCTAAGATGCTCACAAGAAAAAGGCAAGGAAGGTATCACATGCAAGATCCAAGGGCTGCAAAGAGTGTTGCCAAGAGAACTTGAAAGTTTTGTTGTAGCAAGCTATATGGAGCTATGCAAGCAAAGTAATAAGGGAGAAATGCTAGAGCTAAGGCTCAAAGAAACTAGAAGTACTTAGAAGAAGCAATGGAATTGAGAAGATAGCATTAAAAGAGAGAAGAGAAGAAAAAAGAAGCTTCTCAGAGGTTACAAGGCAACCCGAGCCATTACCACTAACAAAACAAGGTGACAAGTGGAAAACATGCACGAAAACAATCGTTTGAACCTTGAAACATCGCAGGACGCTAGCACACCGCATAGACGTTTGTGTGTCACGCTAGTGTCCACACACGTCATGCTACAAAATGACACAAATGGGTAAGGCATAAGGCTCAATGCAAAGTAGACACACAAGGGTAGTTGTTGAAGAGGGGTGATAGAGCATCCTAAGAATGGAAAAAGGCTAATGCAGAGGTTAAAATGAGCCTACACAAGCTCTAAGGGAGTGGACACTAAAGAGGATAAAAAAAATGCATGTGAAATTGCAAGGGGTGCAATTTTACGACTATACAATTACGACAAGGTTGCTAGGAGGACTCACAAGCTCTCTCCTTCTACTACTTGCCTTGAGTGCTCATGGGTGTAGAGGTAATATTATCCATTACTATTTATCTTTTCATCACTTTATATATTTTTGTAGCATACTTGTTGGTGGTGATTTCTCTTAGCACTATTTTCTTTTCGTTGCAACATCATTTTTCATACATTGTTGCTATCTGGCTATTCATGGAGGTGGAAACACCAAAGTTGGGGATTGACTAAGGAAGTCCTTAAAAATAGCCCCAAATTTTTCCTTAGTCTTGTGTGTGTAGGTGTTCTCACGTGGAGCTACTTGAAGATTTGACTCATGGGTAGAAAGGTCTAATTTCTCACCTTCTCTTTGTCTATTCAAGCATAGTTTAGATATAGTCTTCTTCTTGTTATATTTTAGTTTTATGTCTTTCTAGGATCCTATTGTAGTTTAAAACTATTGGATGTTGTGGTTGAGTTTTTGATATGCAGTTTTCATTGATGCCAACACTATTAACATTGGTGTCTTGAAGGTTGTATATGTTGAGGATACTGAGAAAATTATAATAAATATGTTGAAGGCTGTTTGTGAAGCTGTGAAGTTCAATGGGTTGGAAAGTTTGGTATATTGGTATTACAAATTTGTGGATTAAAGGGTTTTTTTATGAGCCTATCTAGTTTATCTACCGGAAGTTTCAGAGGTGTGCATCAAGATTTGAGCAAGTTGTGAGTCTTTGTGTTCCTACAGTTATTTTATTAATGTACTTGGTGTTTCTGGAAGAAGAGAATGTGAATCTGGTAATTTGAGTTGTTGTGTATGCTCATGTGATGTTCATTGATGTTTCTAGATCATGCTCTATCTTTCTTGCATGTCTGCATTGATCGATCTGCTCATGATCGAAGATTTCTCCTTTGCATGTTCAGGTTTTCATGTTCTTGGCCGACATGGTGATTGTATCATGTTGTGGATCATTGTGGATTAATTTTTGAATGTTTGGCACATTTGAGGATGTTGTTTTAGGTCTTCATTATGTTGTGATCGACTTCGATTGGTGCGCATTGATATTTGTTCATGAATTGGGCTGACAATTTGTATTCATTTATCATTTTATTTTTGGCTGATAAAGTTGTTGATGTAATTCCATGTAGTAGACATATAAGAGTGATTGTGTTCTTCATTTGAGGTGTGTGTGTGTAATGTGAAGTATTGAAGTGCTATGTGCGAATAAAGATCATATCATTCGATTGCAGAGTAGAGTGTGAAGAATATTGAGCGAAGTGTGAAGAAGTGTTTCTATGCTTAACCAGAAGTGAGCTCTACGCAGTGTGCCTAAATGCATGTGCATTCTCATTATTCATCTCTATACTTTTAATAGGGTATAATATTTTGGAATGATATCCACCGTGGTTTTTCCCCTAACAAGGTTTCCACGTATAAAATCTCGGTGTTCTTTGTGTTTCTGATGTGGTGATTGTTTATGCTTAATGTTCTTTCATTAGATATAAGAATAAGTTGAGTAAGGTTTAATAAGTTTGAATAATCTATGACAACTAATTCACCCCCCCCCTTCTTAGTTGTCGGCCAAAAATAAAGTGATAAATGAATACAAACTGTCAGCCCAATTCATGAACAAATCTCAATGCGGACCAACCAAAGTGTTGGAAAAACAAGAATAGACAACTGAGAGGGGGGTGAATCAGATATCATAGAATTTAAAACTTATTCAACCTTATTAACCTTTAATCTTAGATCTGATAATTAACAGTGAAAGCATGAATCAACAACACATCAAAAACACAAGAACACCAAGATTTTATACATGGAAAACCTGTTAGGGGAAAAAACATGGTGGATGTTAGTCCACAATATTATACCTTGTTATAAGTATAATGAAAATGAATAGGGAATGCACATGCATTCAGGAACACTACCTAGAGCTCACTGCTCAAATCGGAAGGCTCACCGCCTTATTTAAACATTTAGATTAAAACTATCTGAAGAATATGAACTTATAAATTAGCTTCTTCAAAATCTTGATGATAGTTTCGGTTAATCACAAAAACACTTCTTCACACTTCACTCAATCTTCTTCACACTCTTCTCTACAATCGAATGATCTGATCTCTATTCACACATTTTGCATTCACACTTCTCATACACACATTGAGCACACCTCACACTCTTCAAAGTGAAAAAACAATCACTCTTATATATTTGCTACATGGAATTACATCAACAAATTTGTTGGCCAAAAATAAAAGAATAAATTACAAACTGTCGGCCCAATTCATGAACAAATCTCAATGAACACCAACCGTAGTTGGTCACAACATAATGAAGACCTATATCAACTTCCTCACACCAAAAATTAAAATATTAATCCACGAGGATCTGCAACACACTACAACCATCATGTCGGCCAAGAACATGAAAACCTGAACATACAACAAAAAAATCTTTGATCACGATTACACCAATCAATGCGGATGTGCAACAATGATGGATCACGATCTAGAAACATCAATGAACATCGAACGAGCATACACAATAACTAGAATTACCAGAATTACATTCTCTTCTTCCAGAAGCATCAGGTACAATAACAAAATAACTATAGGAACACAAAAACTCATAACTTGCACAAATCTTGATGTGCACCTTTGAAAATTTCGGAGTATAAACTAGATAGGCTAAAAAAAAATCCCTTTAAAGAGAAACTTCTGAATACCAACACACTGAATTTTCCACCACACTGAACTTCATAGCTTCATAGACAACCTTCAACATATTTATTATAATTTTCTCAATATCCTCGACATATACAACCTTAAAAAAAATGAATGCTAATAGTGTTGACATCAATGACAACCACATATTAGCAACACAACCACATCATCCAACAGTCTCCCCCTTTAGATTTGATGGCAACACATGATGTGAAAAATACACCATCAATGCAACTAAATCTTTATCTCATACTGTTTTTCTCCTCCTTACATTACTCTTCTCCTCCTTACATTACTCTTCTCCCTTTTTTGTTCTGCTCTTCTCCCCCAAGGTTTTTACAAAGTTTTTTACATTACTCTTCTCCACCTTTGACATCAATGGAAAAGGTACACAAGCTTTGAACCACATATCTGAATCATCTAATTACTCCCCTTGAGTAGCACTGACCACAACATCAATCTGAAACAAGATATGACTATGAATGCACAGATTGATGCAAAGACTTGCATCTTAGTTCAGATTAGGAGGGGAAATCACCCTTAACTTCCCTTTGAGATACTCAAAAGTATCCTTAGGAAATGGCTTAGTGAAGATGTCTGCAATTTGTTCCTTGGTAGGCACATACTCCAGTCTGACTTCTTTATCACTCACTTTGTCTCTCAAAAAATGATATTTGATAGATATATGTTTTGTCTTTGAATGCAAAACCGGATTCTTAGAAATATTTATGAAACTTGAATTATCACAAAATATAGCAATAGGCTCATCATACTCAATCTTGATATCTCTCTGCATCTGCTTCATCCATATTACTTGAGTACAATTATTTGCAGCAACAATATATTTTGCCTCAACAGTAGATAAGGAAATGGAATTATTTTTTTACTTAACCAGGATACCAACTTCTTCCCCAAGAAGAATGCACCACCACTAGTACTTTTCCTATCATCCACGTCTCCTTCCCAATGTGCATCAGTAAAGGCACTCAAAGTAAGATCATCATCTTTAGGATACCAAAGACCAAAGTTAATTGTCCCTTTCAAGTATCTGAAAATTATCTTTATAGTAGTCACATGAGATTCCTTTGGATCAGCTTGATATTTAGCAACCATACATACAACATTCATGATTCCTGGTCTGGTTTGAGTCAAATAAAGTAATCCACCAATGAATCACATGTATCTTGTTTGATTTTCTTTAGGAGAATCATCATTCTATGTTAATTTGCATCTGGTTACCATGGGTGTACCAACTGCCTTTGAGTATTCCATACCAAACTTTTTTAGTAACTCTCTTACATATTTGGAATGAGATATAAATATTCCATCATGTAACTGAGTAATTTTCAATCCTAAAAATAATTTCAGCTCTCCAATCATTGACATCTCAAACTCACTTTTCATTTCATTAGCAAAATTCTTACAAAATTCATCATCACCCTAAAAAATTATGTCATCAACAAATACTTGAATAATCAACTCTTTATCCTTATCCATCTTGAAATACAGATTACTGTTAGCAATACCTTTATTAAATCCAAGCTTCAATAAGTATTTTTCCAACCTAGCATACTGAGCTCTAGGGGCTTGTTTGAGTCTATACAATGCTTTCTTCAATCGGTAAACCATATCTCCTTTATCAGTCAGTTGAAATCCATCTGGTTGCTCAACATATACTTCTTTTTCTACCTCTCCATTTAGAAATGTTGACTTTGGATCCATTTGATAGACTTTGTAGTTCTTAAAAGCAGCATAAGCAAGAAATAATCTTACAACTTCAATTCTAGCAACAAGGGCAAAGGTTTCTTCAAAATCAATACCTTCCATTTGTGAGTACCCTTTACATACCAGTCTTGCTTTATTCCTGACCACTTAGCCTCATTCATTCAACTTATTCCAAAAGACCCATTTGGTTCCAATCACATTTTTATCGTAAGGTCTAGGGACAAGAATCCATGTATCATTTTTCTCTATCTGCATCAGTTCTTCCTTCTTTTCTTCCATCCAATATTCATCTTTACATGCTTCATTGACATTGTTGGGCTCAATCTTGGAAATCAGACAATATTCTTCTCCAATTCTTCTTCTAGTCTATAGACCTTTGTTCTTATCTCCTATAATCTGATTTTCAGAATGATTTAGCTTTACATGCCTTGTAACTTTAGGACTCTCTTGAACATCTGGTTCTTCTATTCTTTCTTCTACACTTCCACTAGCTTATCCTTCTTGATTTTGTGTCTGTGCATTCTTTCCATTATCAATACTATCATGTTGGTCATCTGAATCATATCCATAGTATTTGGATGATCTAGAAGTGTCTTCATCAACTTTGACATTTTCACTTTCAACCGTTTTCCTCAATCTTCTATTATAGCACCGGTAGACCTTGCTCTTAGTAGAGTAAACCAGAAAGATTCCTTCATCACTCCTAGCATCAAACTTTCCAATATCTTCATCTTTCTTGATATAACATCTACTTCCAAATATTTTTAAGTATTTAATAGTAGGCTTATAACCACACCACAACTCAAAAGGAGTCTTACCAGAATTACCATTGACATTTACCCGGTTGATAGTATATACAATAGTGCTTACAACTTTTCTCCAGTAGATATGGGGAACATTACCTTCCAACATCATAGTTCTAGCAGCATCCATAATTGTTCTATTCTTTCTCTCAACAACTCTATTCTATTGAGGGGTCCAGAGAGTAGATAACTGTCTTTTGATTCCATTCTCTTCACAGAATGAATTGAACTCTCGGGAAGTGAATTCACCACCTTTGTCTGACCTTAAGAATTTGATCTCTAGACCTATGTCATTCTCGATCATAGCTTTGAAACTTTTGAATTTTTCTAATGCTTCATATTTTTCTCTCAAGAAAGCAACCCATATCATCCTAGAGTAATCATCAATAAGCAACATAAAGCACCTTTCTCCTTGTAGACTTCTGATTTTGGAGGGACCACATAGATTAGTATGCACCAGCTCTAGTACTCCATTAGAATGATGATGTTTGCCCTAAAAATAAATTCTAGTTTGCTTTCCCATTTGACATTCCTTGCATATGGTGTTAGTAGGCTTCACTAACTTAGGAAGATCTCTAACTGCTTGAGTGGAGCTTAATTTGACAATGTTATCAAAATTCACATGACACAACCTCCTATGCCATAACTAGCTTACATCAACCTGAGCAATTAAAAAAAATTCACTAGCAACACCTAGGTGAAAAATATTACCTCTTGCCTTTGTACTTGAAGCAATTACATTTTTAGAATTTCTAGTATCCTACACTTACCATCTTTGAACTAAAGATTGTATGTCTACCATCTATCCAACACTCAATAGGTTATGCTTCAATCCTGCAACATAAAGGACAACATCAGTATTATATCTACCACCAAGAGAAATACTGCCTCTGCCACAAATCACACCAGCATTGTTATCTCCAAATCTTACAACACCGCCATCATATTTCTCCAAGCTTATAAAATTACTTTTGTCACTAGTCATATCATGTGAGCATCTGTTGTCAATCACCCATTCATCCTTTTCTTCAATTTTAGCTGCAAGAGATTTCTCAATATTCTTATCACTATCAGATTTAGTGGACACCGTACCATTTTACTTGATAGGAATGAATACCCCTCCATCTTCTTTTCCATTTTCTTTATGAGATTCATCATCAATAACACCTTTTTTAGCATAATAACATTTCTTTTGAAATCTAGACCTAGTAGGTTTGAATCTAGGAACTCTTTCAAACACCTTGATGCAAAATGAACTATCTTATTCCAAGAGAAACATTTAATAGGAAATTTTCCTTTATACTTACCTTGTCCTCTGGCTTCTGTTTTCATAATCAATGCTTCCAGCTCTTCTAATTATATTTCTTCTTCAATATATATTTCATCTCATCTTGATACTTGAATGTCTTTCTAAAAATTTCTCCCATATCATATCTCTATTGGTTTCTTCCAGATATAGTAGCTTTAAATGTAGATTCTATCTTAGGAGTAGATTCACCAAATTCACTCAGTTCAAAGGCAACAAGTTTACCAATTAGCATATCTCTGGTCACATTTATTATTGTCCCGAGTTCTTCAATAGCATGAGCACTTTAGCCACAATCTCTTCTTCATCCAAGATTCCACCAACACATCTAATACCCATCACTAGTTCATTTATTTTTTTTCATGAAAGAATGTTTTCATCCTCACTCATTTTCAAGTTTTCCCACTTGCCTTTTAGACTTTGTAGCTTAGAAAATTTTACTTGTGCATCTCCTTCAAAAATGTCTCCATCTTCTTCCAGATCTCATATTTTGTTCTCAGACCTATCACATTTGTCATTTATGTATCTATCAAAGCACTCAATAATGCTTCTATAGCCTTGCTATTTGTTTCAGCTTCTTTAATCTCATCAAGAGTAGAGGTACCATTATGAGGAATAACATATCTGTTCTTTGTAATCTTCTAGAAGGGATCACCAATGCACTTCAAATGACACTCCATTCTAACCTTCCACATAGAGTAGTTTGTTCCATCGAATCTAGGACTATCCTTCTTGTATGATACCATCTCAGATCACCTCAAGCTATTAGAATTCTTCAGAGGAACTTGCTCCAATACCAATTGTTGGAAAAAAAGAATAGACAACTGAGAGGGGGGTGAATCAGTTATCACAAAATTTAAAACTTATTCAAACTTATTAACCTTTAATCTCAAATCTGATAATTAATAGTGAAAGCATGAATCAAGAACACATCAGAAACACAAGAACACCAAGATTTTATACATGGAAACCCTGTTAGGGGAAAAACCATGGTGGATGTTAGTCCACAAGATCATACCCTATTAGAAGTATAATGAAAATGAATAGGGAATGTACATACATTCAGACACACTACCTAGAGCTCACTACTCAAATGGGAAGGGTCGCTGCCTTATAGAAACATTAATATTAAAACCATTTGAAGAATATGAACTGACAAATTAGCTTCTTCAAAAGCCTGATGACAGTTTCGGTTAAGCACATAAACACTTCTTCACACTTTGCCCAATCTTCTTCACACTCTGCTCTGCAATTGAATGATCTGATCTCTATTCACACATTTCACATTCACACTTCTCATACACACATTGAGAACACCTTGCACACTTCAAAATGAAGAAACAATCTCTTATATATTTGCTACATGGAATTACATCAACAAATTTGTCAACCAAAAATAAAATAATAAATTACAAACTATTGGCCTAATTCATGAAGAAATATCAATGTACACCATCTATAGTTGGTCACAACATAATGAAGACCTAAATAAAATTCCTCAAACACGCCAAACATTAAAAGATTAATCCACGAGGATCCACAACATGCTACAACCATCATGTCGGCCAAGAACATGAAAACCCAAACATACAACGAAAAAATCTCCAATCACGATCACACCAATTAACACGGATGTGCAACAAGGATAGAGAGCAATCTAGAAACATCAATGAACATTACAAAAGCATACAAAATAATGAGAATTACTAGAATTACATTCTTTTCTTCCAGAAACATTAGCTACAGTAACAAAATAACTGTAGGAACACAAAAACTCATAACTTGCACAAATCTTGATGTGCACCTTTGAGAATTTTGGAGTATAAACTAGATAGGCTCAACACCAAACCATTTAAAGCACAACTTCTGAATATCAACACACTTAATTTTCCACCACACTGAATTTCACAGCTTCATAGACAACCTTCAACATATTTATTATAATTTTCTCAATATCCTCGACATATACAATCTTAAAAAATATCAATGCTTATAGTGTTGACATCAATGACAACCACATGTCAGTGAAATAGCCACAACATCCAACATGAAGTTGGTCAAAATATAATGAAGACCTGAAACAACATCCTTGAATATGCCAAGCATTCAAAAATTAATCCATGAGGATCCACACCACACTACAACCACCATGTCGTCCAAGAACATGAAAACCTGAACACACAATGGAAAAATCTCTGATCACGATCACACCGATCAACACAGAAGTGTAACAAGGATAGAGAACAAACTAGAAACATCAACGAACATCGCAGGAGCATACACAACAACTCAAGTTACCAGAATTATATTCTCTTCTTCTAGAAACACTGGCTACAGTAACAAAATAACTTTAGGAACACAAAAAATACCAACTTTCTCAAATCTTGATGCACACCTCTGAAAATTCCAGAGTATAAACTAGATAGAATCAGTAACAAACCCTTTAAAGTGCAACTTTTGAATACCAACATACTGAATTTTCTACTATACTCAACTTCTTAGCTTCACAAACAACCTTCAACATATTTATTATAATTTTCTCAATATCCTTGACATATACAACCTTCAAGACACCAATGCTAATAGTGTTGACATCAATGACAATGACAACATCCAACAATCTCCCCCTTTGGCATTGATGGCAACACATTATTTGAAAAATGCCATCAACACAATTAACTCTTCTTTCAATAATCTTCCCTTTACACATTACTCTTCTCATACTATTCTTCTCCCCCTTACATTACTCATATCCCATTTTTGTACTTTTTTACATTGTTCTTCCCCCCCTTTGACATCAATGGAAAATGTACACAAGCTATGAATCACATATCTAAATTATCTGAATACTCCCCCTGAGTAGCAACCACCACAACATTAATTCAAAACAAGATATGACTGTAAATGCACAGACTAATGCAAAGACTTGCATCTTAGTTTTGATTTGGAGGGGAAATCACCTAACTTCCCTCTGAGATACTCAAAAGTATCTTTGGGAAATGACTTAGTAAAGATGTTTGCAATCTATTCCTTAGTAGGTACATACTCCAGTTTGACTTCTTTGTCACTCACTTTGTCTCTCAAAAAGTGATATTCGATAGATATATGCTTTGTCTTTGAATGCAGCACTAGATTCTTATAAATGTTTATGGAACTTGAATTATCACAAAATATAGCAATAGGCTCATCATAATCTATTTTGATATCTCTCAGCATCCGCTTCATCCATATTACTTGAGTACAATTGTTTGCAGTAACAATAAATTCTTCCTCAGCAGTAGATAAGGAAATGGAATTTTGATTTTTACTTAACCAAGACACCAATTCTTCCCCAAGAAGAAGGCACCACCACTAGTACTTTTCCTACCATCCACATCTCCTACCCAATCTACATCAATAAAGGCACTCAAGGTAAGATCATCATCTTTAGGATACCAAAGACCAAAATCAACTATCCCTTTCAAGTATCTAAAAATTCTCTTTACAATAGTCACATGAGATTCCTTCGGATCAACTTGATATCTAGCAACCATACATACAACATTCATGATTTTTGGCCTGGTCTGATTCAAAAAAATTAATCCACCAATCATTGACCTATATCTTGTTTGATTTTCCTTAGGATAATCATCATTCTATGTTAACTTGCATCCGATTACCATGGGTGTACCAACTAGCTTTGAGTCTTCCATGCCAAAAAAATTTCGGTAACTCTCTTACATATTTGGACTGAGATATAAAGATTCCATTGTCTAACTAAGTAATTTGAAATCCTAAAAATAATTTCAGCTCTCTAATCATTGACATCTCAAACTCACTTTTCATTTCATCAGCAAACTTCATACATAAGTCATCATCACCTTCAAAAATGATGTCATCAACAAAGACTTCAATAATCAACTCTTTATCCTGATCCATCTTAAAATATAGATTACTATCAAGTGTAACTTTATTGAATCCAAGCTTCAACAATTATTTATCCAATCTAGCATACTAGGCTCTAGGGGCTTGCTTGAGTCCATACAGTGCTTTCTTCAATCGACAAACCATATCTTCCTTATCAGCTAGTTGAAATCCATCTGGTTTCTCAACATATACTTCTTCTTCTAGCTCAACCTTTAGAAATGTTGACTTTACATCCATTTGATAGACTTTGTAGTTCTTAAAAGCAACATAATCAAGAAACAAACTTACAGCTTCAATTCTAGCAATAGGGGAAAAGGTTTCTTCAAAATCAATACCTTCCATCTGCGAGTACCCTTTACATACTAGTCTTTATTTATTCCTGACCACTTCACCTTGTTCATTCAACTTATTCCAAAAGACCCATTTGGTTCCAATCATATTTTTATCTTGAGGTATGGGAACAAGAATCCATGTATTATTTTTCTCTATCTACATTAGTTCTTCCTTCATTGCTTCCATCCAATATTCATCTTTGCATGCTTCATTGACATTGTTAGGCCCAGTCTTGGAAATTAGATAATACTCTTCTACAATTCTTCTTCTAGTCTGCACACCTTTGTTCTTATCTCATATAATCTAACTTTTAGAATGATTTAGCTTTACATACCTTAGAACTTTGGGATTTTCTTGAACTTCTAGTTCTTCTATTCTTTCTTCTGCACTTCCACTAGCTTTTCCTTCTAGACTCTCTTGATTCACCAAAACAATTTGAACTTGATTCTATGTCTGAGCATTCTTTCCATAATCAATACTATCATGTTGGTCATCTAAATCATATCCACGATATCTAGATGATCTAGCAGTGTCTTCATCAACTCTAACATTTGTACTTTCCATCATTTTCCTTAATATTCTATTATAGCACCGGTAGGCCTTGCTCCTAGTAGAGTAACCCAAAAATATTCCTTCATCACTCCTAGCATAAAACTTTCCCGTATCACCATCTCTCTTGATATAACATCTACTTACAAAGATTTTGAAATATTTAACAGTAGGCTTATAACCAAACCATAGCTCAAAATGAGTCTTACCAGAATTATCATTGAAATTTACCCAGTTGATAGTATATACAACAGTGCTTACAACTTATCTCTAATGTATATGAGGAAAATTACCTTCCAACATCATAGTTCTAGTAGCATCTAGAATTTTTCTATTCTTTCTCTCAACAACTTCGTTATGTTGAGGAGTCTAGGGAGCAGATAACTGTCTTTTGATTTCATGCTCTTCATAGAAAGAAGTGAACTCTTGGGAAGTGAATTAACCACCTTTGTCTAACCTTAAGCATTAAATCTTTAAATCTATCTCATTGTCAACCATAGCTTTGAAACTTTTGAAATTTTCTAATGCTTCATATTTTTCTCTTAACAAAGCAACCCATATCATCCTAGAGTAATCATCTATAAGAAACATAAAGTACCTTTCTCCTTGTAGACTTCTGATTTTGGAGGGACCACATAGATCAGTATGCACCAACTCCAATACTCCATTAGAATGATGATGTTTTCTCTAGAAATAAATTCTAGTCTGCTTTCCCATTTGACATTCCTTGCATATGGTGTTAGTAGGCTTCACTAGCTTAGGAAGATCTCTAGCTTCTTGAGTGGACCTTACTTTGATAATGTTATCAAAATTGACATGACACAGCCTCCTATTCCATAACCAACTTACATCAACTTGAACAATTAAGCAACTTTCACTAGTAGTACTCAGGTGAAAAATGTTACTTCTTGTCTTTTTACCTGAAGCAATTACATTTCCAGAACTTCCCAGTATCCTGCATTTTCCATCTTTGAACTGAATATTGTATCCCTTATTGACCATCTATCCAACACTCAATAGGTTATGCTTCAATCCTTCAACATAAAGGACATCATCAGTATTATATTTATCACCAAGAAAAATAATGCCTTTGCCACAAATCACACCAACATTGTTATCTCCAAATCTTACAACACCACCATAATATTTCTCTAAGCTTATAAACTTTCTTTTCTCACCAGTCATATGATGTGAACATCCTTTTTCAATCACCCATTCATCCTTTTCTTCAATTTTTGCTGCAAAATATTTCTCAATATTCTTATCACTAGAAGATTTAATGGACACCAAACCATTTTCCTTGATATCAATGAATACCCATCGATCTTCATTTCCATTTTCTTTATCAGATTCATCATCAGTAACAACTTCTTCAACATAATAACATTTATTTTGAAATCTAGGCTTATCAGGTTTGAACCTAGGAACTCTTTCAGGACACCTTGATGCAAAATGACCTATCTTATTGTATGAGAAACATTTAATAGGAAACTTTCCTTTATACTTACCTTGTCCTCTAGCTTCTCTTTTCACAATCAATGCTTCTAGCTCTTCTAACTCTCTTTCTTCATCTTCATTCTATTTCATATCATCTACATACTTGGATACATCTTTCTGGAACTTTCTCTTGGATGATATCTTTGCTGGTCTTCCGGATATAGTAGCTTTAAATGCAAATTTTGTCTTAGAAGTAAATTCACCAAATTCACTTAATTCAAAGGAAGCAAGCTTACCAATCAACATATCTCTTGTCACATTTGTTACTATCTCGAGTTCTTCAATAGCACGAGCTTTCATTTTGTAAGAAGTAAGCAATGATCTGAGCATTTTAGCTACAATTTCTTCTTCATCCAAGATTCCACTGGCACATCAAATACCCATCACTAGTTCATTTACTTTTTGCATGAAAGAAATAATGTTATCATCTTCGCTCATTTTCAAGTTTTTTGCACTTGCCTTTCAAAATTTGTAGCTTAGAAACTTTCACTTGTGCATCTCCTTCATACAATGTTTCCAGCTTCTTCCAGATCTCATATGTTATTTTCAAACCCATCACATTTGTCATCTTTGAATCAGTAAGAGCACTCAATAATGATTCTATAGTCTTGATATTAGTTTCAACTTCCTTGATCTCATCAGGAGTAGAGGGACCTTTTTGAGGAATAACATATATGTTATTTGTAATCTTCTAGAAGGGTTCACCAATGCACTTCAAATGACACTCCATTCTAGCCTTCCATAAAGAGTAGTTTGTTCCATCGAATCTAGGACTATCCTTCTTGTATGATGCCATCTCAGATCACCTCAAGATTTTAAAATTCTTCAGAGGAACCTACTCTGATACCAATTGTTGGAAAAACAAGGATAGACAATTGAGAGGGGGGGGGGGGAGTGAATCAATTGTCATGAAATTTAAAACTTATTTAATCTTATTAACCTTTAATCTTAGATCTCATAAATAATAGTGAAAGCATGAATCAACAACACATCAGAAACACACATAACACCAAAAATTTTCCATTGAAACCCTGTTAGCGGAAAAACCACAGGTTAATCCACAAGTTATACCTTGTTAAAAGTATAAGAAAAATGAATAAGGAATGCACATGCATTCAAGAACACTGCCTAAAACTCACTACTCAAAGAGGACACACTATCTTACATACCAATTTCAGATTAAATCCATCTTAAGAGGTTGAACTGAGAAATTAGCTTCTTCAAAAGATTGATGACAGTTTTGATTAGGCACAAAAACACTTCTTCACACTTCGCTCAAATTTTTTCACACTTATCTCTGCAATCGAATGATATGATCTCTATTCACACATTTCACATACACACTTCTCACATATACATCACACACACTTCAAAATGAAGAAGCACTTGCTCCTATATATCCGCTTCATGGAATTACATCAACAACTTTGTTGGCCAAAAATAAAGTGATAAATGAATACAAATTGTTGGCCTAATTAATGAAAAAATATGAATGCGCACCAACCAAAGTTGGTCACAATAAAATGAAGACCTAAAAAAACATCCTTGAATGTGAAAAGCATTCAAAAATGAATCCACGAGGATCCACAACATGCTACAACCACCATGTCATTGAAGAACATGAAAACCTGAACACACAAAGGAAAAATCTTCGATCACGATCACACCGATCAATGCAAACGTGAAACAAGGTAAAGCATCATCTAGAAACATAAACACACATTGTAGGACCATACACAGAAACTCAAATTACCATAAGTACATTCTATTCTTCCAGAAACACCAGCTACAATAACAAAATAACTGTAGGAACATAGAAACTCCTAACTTGCTCAAATCTTGATGGGCACCTCATCACGTGTAAATGGGAGATTGTTGGAAGAAGAGTTAGTTTCATTGATGGTGTTTCCATCAATTCCAAAGGGGGAGATTGTTGAATTTTATGGTTGAGTTGTTGATATGTGGTTGTCATTGATGTCGACACTAATAGCATTAGTGTCTTGAAGGCTGTATATGTCAAGGATACTGAGAAAATTATAATAAATATGTTGAAGGTTATTTGTGAAGCTATGAATTTTAGTGTGTTGGAAATTTCAGTATGTTGGTATTCAAAAGTTACTGATTAAAGGGTTTTTTTTTCAGCCTATCTAGTTTATCTATCGAAATTTTTAGAGGTGCACATCAAGATTTGAGTAAGTTGTGAGTCTCTGTGTTCTTACAGTTATTCTATTACTGTACCTGGTGTTTTTGGAAGAAGAGAACATGAATCTAGTAATTTGAGTTGTGTATTCTCTCGTGATGTTCGTTGATGTTTCTAGATCATGATCTATCTTTGTTGCACGTCCGCGTTGATCAGTGTGCTCGTGATTAGAGATTTTTCCTTTGCATGTTTGAGTTTTCATGTTCTTGGCTGACTTGGTGATTGTAGCATGTTGTGGATTAATTTTTAATATTTGGCACATTTGAGGATGTTGTTTTAGGTCTTCATTATGTTGTGACCGACTTCGGTTTGTGCGCATTGCGATTTATTTATGAATTGGGCCAACAGTTTGTATTCATTTATTATTTTATTTTTGGTTAACAAAGTTGTTGATGTAATTCCATGTAGCGAATATATAAGAGCGATTGTCTTCTTCATTTGAGGTGTGTGTATGTGTAACAAAAAGTATGCAAGTTCTATGTGCGAATAAGTATGCAAGTTCTATGTGCGAATAAATATCAGATCATTCGATTGAATAGTAGAGTGTGAAGATGTGTTTTTGTGCTTAACCGAAACTGTAATCAGGCTTTTGAAGAAGCTAATTTCTCAGTTCAAATCCTCTAGATGGTTTTAATCTGAATATTTATGTAATAAAGTGTATCTTTATTGAGCAGTGAGCTCTAGGCAGTGTGACTGAATGCATGTGCATTCTCATTATTCATCTTTATACTTTTAATAGGGTATAAAATTATGGATTGACATCCACCGTGGTTTTTCCCCTAACATGGTTTCCACGTATAAAATCTTGGTATTTTTTGTGTTTCTGATGTGGTGATTGTTTATGCTTAATGTTCTTTCATGAGATCTAAAAACAAGTTGAGTAAGGTTTAATAATTTTGAATAATATGTGACAACTGATTCACCCCCCTCTTAGTTGTCTATCCTTGATTTTTCAACAAAAACATCCATCAATCAGATTGTTAGCAAGTTTCTTGGTGTTTTAGTCTGTTTATAAGACCCTCTATCTATAAAAATGCCAACACGCATCTGAGATGCCAATGCATCATGTTGGAGTCCATAATATGCATTGTTGTCCTCAGACAGTGAGTTATCTGGGCAGTGGATTGAACCCTCAAAACTAGCTCGTCTAGCCTTGTGAAACATTTGGTTTAGAAGAGAGACAACAAAATCTAGATTTCTCTTCCTTTTCAACCTTAACATCTCAACCTTCCCAACTCACCTATAAAACTTGAGGTAGATTAGGCGACCTATTTCTTAGAACTCTCTTGCGACCTGGATTCCTAGAGTATCCCATCCCCCTATACATTTTGGTGAACCTGACATGAACCTCTTAAATCCATTTATTTGTTTCAATACTTCTCTCACATCTAAGGTGTGTTATAGACTTGTTCATTGTAAATATTTATGAGCTTTACAACTCAGTCTACAACCTTTGGGCATGTTGTTAGAAGGAGTGTGCAACATTTGGAAATGGATTTTATGACAGTAACCACAACTCCCACTTTTGATGAGATGGTTTTAGGAATAGAAAAATTTCTTTGGAGAAACCACGTGTGTCCCTACCCCTCCCATCTCTCCCATGATATCATCTAAGGAGGAAGATGAAGCTCTCGTGATTCTCACAGAGCAAATCCTTTCCCAAGATTGAAGGCTTCTAGAATTTGAGAATTATTTTGGGAAAGAAAAGATTAAAACTAGGGTTGTTAAGGTGATTAATGAGATAAGAGATATGTTGGATAAGGATTGGGTAGGTCTAGAGTTTCTATGAGTCCTTACTAAAATTATGGAAACTCATGTCCCATTGTACAACCCTAGGTCAAGCACTATTCAAGGACCTAGTCCCGAGACCGCTGATAGAGAGATAGAAGTATCAATACCTAGGGTGTTAGTAAACATGGCTAAAATAGGCCCCTCAACCACAACTCATGAAGCACCTATTTTCATCACAATAAACAAGGTTCCTTTGGTATTTAACTCCACTGCTCCTAATAATATTGGCAGGAATCCCAAGGTCACTATTAGCTTGAGTGGTGGGGCTATTTCTAGAAGAGGGGTTGGTGGGTCTAGTAGTCACGATGGTTCTTGTGGTGGTTCCACTGGTCATGCCTTGTCATTTGATCTTGTTTTGAATACCTTATTAAAAAACATGAGCCAAATGAAAAACCAACTAGCAAAATTGTCTCAAGCCACCTCTCAGCCCATCTTTCAGCCCTTCTTCTATCACAATCATTTATTGATAGCGATTCTAAATACTCATATCCCCTAGGGGATAGAGATTCCAAATTTTGAGAAATATGGTGGTAAGGGAGATCTAAAAATGCATGTTTTGATATTCAATTCCATGTGTATAGATTTATTACATCATGATGCATTAATGGATAAACTATTTCCCAGGTCACTTAAGGACACAACCCTTGAATGGTAATGTTCCTTACCTAGTAATTCCATATTCTCATTTGATCAACTCATGAATAATTTTCTACGATAGTTCCAAGCAAAAATTGGGCCGAAGATGGCCTTCGTGGATCTCATCCAGTGTAAGCAGGGATAACATGAAAATATAATTGATTTCATAGCTCACTATCAAGCATTGTTTTCACAATTATTTTATCATTTACCTAACTCGTATGTCTAGAAGGTTTTCATCGAGAAATTGCAAAGATATTGGTAGGATAAATTTTCCTTGATGAAATATCCTTCTTTTGCACATCTATGTTATGTATTACGAGAATATCCATAGACCATGGCTTAGTTGAGGGGATCCTCCTCGCCCTCCCATTTTGAGGGTAGTTCTATAGTGTTGATCACTAGTAAAAATAAGACTATTGCAAATGTGGTCTCTTAAACTAATGAAAAGGGCTTCAAACACAATAGGAACTTAAAAAAAGTATTTGAATCATATTATACTATCTTAAAGAAATTATTAAAAGATAAAGTCTTGACTTTGCCAGATCCTCAACCTCTCACTAAGCCCTACCTCAATTGGTACGATGAGCACACATTTTTACAATACCATTTAGTTCACAGACATGATACCAAAAGATGCATGCACCTACATCATGAGGATCACATCGATGATCGTACCATCCATCTCGATGGGAAGAAGAAAAATGCTAACAATTTTGTGGAAAAGGCCAATAGTGAATTGCAGATTTACACTTATTTGTTTCCATTCAATTCTGTGAACTTAATTATCAAACCTTCGAGTTCCACTAAGTTTGTTCCTTTGGAGTATATAAATATGGTTTCATTTGCTTGCATTCCTCCCACCCATCCTATTAATGCATCACCAGATATAACTTTCACATCGTAGGGCCTACCTATGAACAAAGAGCCTTGCCCCTTGTACATTTCCACTTGTATCAATGGGAACATCGTAACTAGTGTCTTGGTTGACCCTATGAGTCCTGTGAATTTTATAACAAAGGAGACTCTACTAATAAAATTTCTACATAGGGAGGAATATGAGAAGTTCAAGACCACCATATGTATGCATTATGGACTCTCGGTCCCTCCTCTTGGTTCCATCACCCTCTTGATCTTGGTAGAGCCTAGTATCGTAGATACCTCTTTTGATATCATTCTAGAGTAAGATATTTTTATGGTGAAACTAGGTATTCCATTGTTGGTTTCCATGAATGGGATCACTTCGGTTATTCATAAATGTCTTAATTTTTATTATGAGGGCTTTGTGCATGTTGTGAATGACACCAAATAAAAACCGCTTGTGTCGTGTGGGGGATACTCATTAGATCACTTTTGACCCAACCCTATCGGTTTGCTCCCTCCAAGGACAAATTTTTTATATCTTGACTATGTCAAATATAATACTGGGGGCATGGTGCCAAATGTGGCCTACCCTGCATCCCCCTACGCAATTTATGTCAAAGGTTACATGATTATGCAACAACAAGCTACCTCATCCTCTCAACAAAAGGGGAAGGGGAAGATTGTTCATGCCTAAGAGCCTTCCTCTTATTTTTTTGCTCCATCTTCTTCTACCTCTCACCCTACTATATTGCCTTCAGCTCTAGCTCCCATGCCTCACATGGGGAGCCCAATGGTGCTCGCTTGGCGAAAAGCCAAGTTTCAAGTGTTCAAACTTCCCGTCTTGCCCATGGTACCTAGGCATGTTGTTTATGGTAAGGGGAAGGGCCATCATGGATTTTACCTCGTGTCTTGATCTTTGTGGCAAAAGGTATGAAAGTGCTTCATTCAAAGAATGTTTTACCAGGTCTAAAATGTGTTAATATGGATTTTTGTGAAATTTGTGCGTATGGAAAACAAAAGAGAGTTAGTTTTCTCAAGGATGGGAAACAAAAGAAAAATGAGAAATTGGAGCTTGTGCATAGGATGTATGGGGACTAGCTCAAGTATATTCTCTTGATGGATCTCAGTATTATTTCACTTTTATTGATGATGCAACAAGGAAGGTATGGATTTATTTCCTTAGGAAAAAATATGATGTATTTGAAACTTAAAAAAAAAAGAAAACCTTGGTTGAGAATGAGACGGGTAAAAAGTTAAAATGTCTCAGATATGATAATGGTGGTGAGTATTGCACCAAAGAGTTTAAATATTATTGTTCCTCTAATGGTATTTGTAGGTAGAAAATAGTTCCAAGGACTCCATAGTAAAATGGAGTGGTTGAGCGCATGAATAGAACAATAATGGAGCGTGCAAGGACTATGAGATTGCATGTTGGGCAGAGGCTATAAATATTGTTGTTTATTTAATTAATAGAGGTCCCTCTAATCCTTTGGGTTGTGGTATTCCACAGGAATTATGGATGAGTAAGAAGGCAAGCTATTATTTTCTCAAAACCTTTGTGAAGCATTTGCACATGTAGATTTAGAAAATAGACCCAAGCTTGATGCTAAATCAAATAAATGTATATTTGTTGGATATGGCATTGATGAATTTGGTTATAGGCTTTGGGATTTTGAAAATCAAAAAATTATGAGAAGTAGGGATGTCATATTCAATGAGAAAGTGTTGTACAAAGATTAGTTGCAGCACCATGAGAAGAAATAAAATGATTATGTAGTGTTGGATGATACTCCAAATAGGATGTTTCAGTGGTTCCTCATGCTCCGCAACAACAACAACAACAACAACAACAACAAAAAATACCACATACTCTAGTGAATGTTAGACAATCTTCAAGGATAAGTAGACCTTTGGAAAGATTTTCCCCCTCTTTGTATTATATTTTATTAACTGATGTTGGTGAACCAAAATGCTATGATGAATCTATGCAGGTAGATGCCAAGGTTTAGTGGGAGTATGGAATGGAAGAAGAAGTGGACTCCTTGCTGAAAAATCAGACTTGGGACTTATGCAAGTTTCCTATAGGTAATAAGGCTTTACCAAATAAATGGGTTTATAGGCTGAAAGAGGAAGATGGAGGTAAGAAAATATTTAAAGCTAGGTTA
Organism: Sequoiadendron giganteum; assembly: GCA_007115665.2. Lineage (NCBI taxonomy): Eukaryota > Viridiplantae > Streptophyta > Pinopsida > Cupressales > Cupressaceae > Sequoiadendron > Sequoiadendron giganteum. The sequence continues at coordinate 37,211,919 of CM021110.1, forward strand.
GTTGTAAAAGGATTTGCACAGAAAAAGGGCATTGATTTTGATGAAATATTTTTTTCAGTTGTTAAAATGACTTATATTCATATTTTTTAAGTATTGTGGCTACTGAAGATTTTCATTTCGAATAGCTTTATGTTAAAATAGCCTTTCTCCATGGTGATATGAAAGAGGAAATGTATATGGAACAACGACATGGATTTGAGGTCAAATGTAAGGAGAAACTAGTGTGTGGATTGAAGAAAATATTATTTGGCTTGAAGAAAGCACCTCGAGAATGGTATATTAAATTTGATCATTTTATGGCTGAGCAGGGTTACAAACAGTGTAATTCAGATCATTGTGTTTAATTTAAGAAGTTAGATGATGATAGCTACATTATTTTATGTTTATATGTTTATGATATGTTTGTAGTGGGCTCTAACATGGATCACATAAAGGAGTTAAACAAAAAGTTAGCAAATTCATTTTCTATGAAGGATTTGGGGGCAGCAAAAAAAATCCTTGGTATAAAGATTACAAGAGATAGGAAAAATAGAAAATTGTTTTTATCTCAGCATGATTATGTTGAAAATTTGTTGCAGAGATTTCATATGGAGAATGTAAAAGTTATCAGCACACCTTTTCCTAGTCATGTCAAATTGACTAAAGATATGTGTCCTAAGGTAGAAGAGGAGGAAGAAAAAATGTCCAAAGTACCATATGCTTCAGCTGTAGGAAGTTTAATGCATTCCATGGTATGTGCAAGACTAGATATTGTACGTGTTGTAGGAGTTGTTAGCCAGTAAATGAGTCATCCCGGAGTTGAGCATTGGAAGGCAGTAAAATGGATTCTCAAGTATTTGAGAGGTACATCCAATAAATGTTTATGTTTTGGGGGCTCTAATACCGATTTAAAAGGCTATATTGACTCAAATTTGGGAGGGGATATAGATACCACGCAGAGTACCACATGTTATCATGTATTTAGAGTTGGTGGAACAACAATGAGCTGGATTTCTATGTTGAAAAAGGTGGTTTCTTTATCCACCATGGAGGTAGATTATGTAGCTACAACAGAGGTGGAAAAAGAGATGACATGGTTGAAGATTTTCATGGAAAAGTTAGGAAAATATTAGGCTGAAAGCTACTTGTTTACAGATAGTCAGAGTGCTATACATCCTGCAAATAATTCTACCTTGCACTCTAAACCAAAAATATTTACTTGAGATATCATTTCATTTGATCAGTATTGGAGGATGGACAGGTCAAACTGGAAAAGAAACATACAAATGACAATCCAAGAGATATGTTTATGAAGGTGGTGACAAGGGAGAAGCTAAGCTTCTCTTTAGATTCAATTGGCCTTCAAGTTTGAATTCAAGAAAAAATAGCACATCAGGGTCCAAGATGTTTATTTCCAATGGGAGTTATAGGGGCATTGGTGTTATGATCAGTCTCCAAGTGGGAGATGGTATGGAGTGGAGTCTGATCAGTCTCCAAGTGGGAGATTGTTGTGTTATGAAGACTAATCAGACTCAGATAAAATCTTCATATTAATTTTCATTAAATAATTTGCTGCACTTATTAAATATTTTTTATGCTACTCTTGTATCTAAAAGGATGGTTACAAACAAATATTAAATGTTGGAAGTGATTAGTTATAGCTAGAAGTGATTAGTTATAATATTTTTAATATAAAGTCTATGAACAACTAGAAATATGAAATGTAACCACCCAAAGAAAATGTTTTATTGGGTGCATGAGGTACAACCAATGCCTACACTTCATTGGTAATTAATGGGACATGTGTGGGAGCATATTAGAATACCTAGTGATGAGTTTTGAGGGGTGCAGGTCATGTAAAAAGTTAGCAGAAAATCACAGAGTAGCTGGAAAAACACAAGAGAAGTTGTGGGTACCCGTATCAATGATTGTGTAGAACTAGCAAGTGAAAAACATGATAAGAACGTTGCTGCATATTGTTGCATGTCTTTTCATGTCTTTTCATGTCATTGTAAAGGTCATTTAATGGGAGATTAATACATTTTGGAACCTCTTGTTAGTGGATGTAGCCCGGATTTGGGTTAACCACGTTAAATATGTTTTTTCTTTTTTTGCTATCCAGAATTTTTGGGTATTTTATTTCTTTGTTTTATTGATCAAATATGCATTTAACTGATTGAAATCTACCTTATAACCCTAACATGATCTTTGTGAGATCGATGACTTTCACCTCACAAGATCTTGGTGAAGAAGACGTCAAGGGGCCTTCTTCCTTGGCCCTTGTTGTAGGAGAGTCAGAGGGTACTCCCCTCACTATTCCACCCTTGTAGGCTCATCCACCTTCCCCATATAATGATCTAGATTGTGAGAATGATGACCTCCTGATTGATGAGGACTAAGTGAGTTCCTTTTCTTTACTTGTAGATTAGATTTGTGTATGTGTTGTGTTCCCCATGATTGTTTTTGTGTTCTTGAAGGACCCTTGCTACCCCTATAGGTACTTGGATACATAAGTGAAATTATGTCATAAAATTCCTCTATATGTTCATCATTCTTTTATATTTTCTAAACTTGATTTTCGACAATTGGGGATGATGCAAAGTGTTGGGAGCATTCAAGACTTCTTTCCATGTTGACCCAATTTTTATTTTTTTAATTTGTCTTCATGTCCTATTATTCTCATCTAGGAACTTCAAGGACTGATGCTCTTTTGTTCACATATATCACAAGCTACCTATAAGAACTATTCTGACCCCGAACTCCTAGATCCCCTTGTCTCTTGATTTCTTTGTCTTTCCTTGTTTCTTATTTTATTTGTCTTTTCTTTTCTTTATTCTCTTTATGCTTTCTTTATGATGTTGTGGTGCTAATGTTTTGTCCCTCATGTGTATGAAAAAATTCCCACATTTACATATTGCTATGTTTCGTGGGCCACAATACTGCTACCTTTTCTTTCTTTCCTTAGGATGCCATGTGCTCCTTTGATTGACACACACCATCCTAAGGGGGGATACTTCTTTGATTTGCAATAAGGTGAATTTGGAGGCCAATGAATCCCTTACTAATTTTTTTTGCATTTTTCAAAAATGACATCCTTCAACAAGGATCCCCTTAGTGAGATTTTTTCTTTCAAAAGAAAATTCTTTTATCAGATTCCTTGATGAAAGAGATCTTTCAAAAGGATTCCTTGATGACAATAATTTGTGAAAAATGTCATACTTTTCAAATGGAGTGTCCCTTTCCATGGACCCATTTCTATCTTGAAGGGTTCCTAGGGGACCCCTTTGAAAGTTTCCCCTTCAATTGCTTGTTCTGTGATATGTTTTTCTATTTGATCTTTTCTACCTAACATGTTTTTTTTGTAGCTTAACATGTTACTTTGTAGGACCGAGCACCTATAAATCCAATTTCACAATCAAACCCAGAGGACCAAACACCTTGTCAAGCTTGCCTTGCATGACTAGGCACCTATAAGGGCCTTTCACATCAACTCTTTAGGACCAAGGACTTGGGGAATCCTTTCACATCAGGCCCCGTAGGGCTGATAACCTATGGTGCCCCACTTTGCAAGACTAAGAACTTGTGAAGCACTTTCTCTTTATAAGACCAAACACTTGTAGAGCCTTTTTTCATCTTCAATGGGACCGAGAACTTATAGAGCCTGTTTTCACCTTCCGCAAGATTGAGTACTTGTGAAGCCATATCTCTTTCCTTCACATCAAGGTTTCCTTGTGGGATCAAGAACTTGGAGAGCTACTTCTTGCACATTCAAGTGTACTAGATCAAAGATATTCTTTCTCAATGGTTGAGGTATATTCTATTCAAACTCTTTCTAATTTTCCTCGCATTTACACCAGCATGCATGCTCGCTAAAGTGGGGGAAAAATGTAATGGAGTGAATTTTCACCCCTAATAAAATTCCCCATTTACATCACCCCTCCCTTATAAAATGAAAATATGATGATGCAATCCCACATCTGACACCTTTCTTCATCTATTTGGCACCTCATTTGGTGTCGATGGAGGAATCCCTGTCGACGACAAGCATAGGCCGCATGTAAGTCTGTGCATCATGCTACAATCTTGATAAGATTCTTGTCGATCTAGAATCCATAGAGGCGTTACATTTCTCCATTGGTGATGAAGTGTAATGTCTCTGCCTCCCTTGACCACAAAAGAACAGGTCTTTTTCCTCCCTTTTTTCATTTAAATAATCTATGATCTCATTCCTTTATTCCTTCTTGATTCTAATTCACTCTCTTCATGCTTCTTGATCAATTCATTCACTCTTAGCTCCATTCTCACACTTTCAAGCTTCTACATCAACACTCTCTTGGCTACAAGCTACTAGTTCTTAGATCCTACACCACATTTATTGTGGCAATGTTGTTATTGGAGGACTTGCAAGCTCTCTCCTTCCACTACTTTCCTTGAGTTCTCATGGGTGTGGAGGTGATATTATCCATTTCTATTTCTCTTTGCATCACTTTGTGTATTTTTGTATCATACTTGTTATTGGTGATTTATCTTAGCACTATTTCCTTTTTGTTTCTACATCATTTTTAATACACTATTGCTATCTGATTGTCCATAGAGGTCAAAACAAAAAAGTGGGGGATTGATTGAGACATACCTCTAAAAACAACCCCAACATTTTCCTTGTTCTTGTGTGTGTATGTGTTCTCACATGGAGCTACTTGAAGATTCATCTCATGGGTAGAAATGTTAGATTTCTCACCCTCTCTTTGTTTATTCAAGCATAGTTTAGATATAGTGTTATTCTTGTTATATTTTGATTTTGTATCTTTCTAGCACTCTGTCGTAGTGTAAAACATCCATTAGTTAGACTGTTAACAAGTTTCTTGGTGTTTTAGTCTATTTCTAATACCCTTTATCCATACAAATTCCAATGCCCATCTGAGATGCAAGTGCACCACATTGGAGTCTGTAATCTACACTATCATCCTTAGATAGTGAGTTGTCTAGGAACTAGATTGAACCCTTGAAACCATCTCATCTAGCCTTGTGAAACATTTGGATTATCATAAGGATGACAACATCTAGATTGATCCTCCTTTTCAACCTTAACATCTCAACCTTCCCAACTCACTTAACAAACTCAAGGTAGATTAGGGAAGCCTATTGCTTATGACTCTCCCATGACCTAGATTCCTAAAGTAGTCAGTCCCCCTCCTCTACATGCATATATGTTGAGAGAACATTCACCAAGCCAAATAAGTAGAGACATCAAAAAAGATAAATGTGAAGACATCAAAAAAGATAAATGTGAAGTATGTTTTGGATTGGTCTGGACAACCAACAACACTACCAACATTTTTCAATTCACAAAAACGTCCTCAGTAACATAGGTGACCTAAAAATATAGGAGTGCAACATCCATAAAGCACTGAATTTGAATCCGAAACTGCCCAACCATATTTTAAAAAATAGAGGAATGCAAATAATTCTCCCAAATAGTCTTCAAAGAAACTTCTTGAACCAAAAACATCCAATAACTTATGGAGGCCATAACTTCATTTCAACAACATAAAATTTATCAAGAAAAATAGGAGAGAGCATGAAACATACTATAGAACATCAAAAACATATCTTCACCATCAAAAACACTTCTAATCTTCATCTTAATATATCAATATGAAACTACATTTTGCTAATGTCAACCAATACTCAATACTTATTTCATTATCATTAGACAAGGCATGACATCCAACCATGAACTTTTATCAACACCATCATACATCAATGACAACCCATACAAAATGTTGTCAACAATGACAACCCATGCAAATCAACAATGAAACTATCTTTCCCAAGCATATGCAATAATCTCCTTAAGTGTTGACATCAATGGAAATAACTGCCAACAAAGTCCACATATGCAAAATAAATTTTGACTATCTATTATGCCATGCATAACCACCCCATTTCTTTCTTGATTTAAATGGGCACCCCTTATTTTTTGTTGTTGCCTTTGGTGTTTTTATTCTGGCTTTGGAAGATATCTTTTTCTTCGAAGTCTTTGTGTCCCTTGTTTTGTTCTATCAGGTTTGGGTTTTGGATTGGCACCGACACTTGACACCTTCAAAAGGTTTTGGTTATGGTGTCAACCTGATCTGACTCCCTGTGCTTTTCCTTGTGTTCTTTTTGTTCGTCAGAGTTAGGTTTCAAATTGGAACTGTCACCTTACACCCTTAAAAGTGTGAGTTGTAGTTTCCATCCCGATTTTAAACTTTGCTTTTCTTCCTTGTGTTCTTTTTGTTTGTCAAAATTGGATTTCGAAACAAAACTGGAAACAAGAACCTTTGCAAAGTTCTTGTTTCATTTTTCATCCCAACTTTCATTTTTGACCCTTTTGTTTTTCCTTGTGTGTTTCAAAATCGAATATCGGACCGGAACTAGAAATAAGAACTCTTCCAAAGTTCTTGTTCCTAGTTCCATCCTGATCTTGATTCCCACGTCTATCCTACTTCTTGCTGGCTGGGTTCAAATTTCAAAACTTTCTCAGAACTTTGCACTCGTTCAAATTTTCGGCATCGAGTTCCTCCCGGATCTCGACTTTCAACCTGCCTTTGTGTTTTACACTGGTTTTTGTTTGAGTAACTTCTCAATTTTGATTCCCGAACTACCGCACATTAATGGTAATTAGTTCACACATGAACTAGTTTATAGTCTCGTCATGTCTCAATTTTCACTCATTATTTCTTTGAATTTTTGACAAATGAGCCAAGGCAAAGCATGGGCTTGAAGATGTTCAAGTTTGAGGGTTTTCTTGTTGGATTGGTGGATTCTTCCTTCACGATTCTTGAGGTAGGTGCTTTCTTCTTTTTGTTTTCAATTCATTTCTTGTTTTCATGTGTTTTGTTGTGTCGTTTTGTTTTTATTGCTGGTTTTCTTTCCATGTTTCTTGTTTTTTTGCTTGAACCCTGTGGTTCGTTGTCATCTCTTTTGTTTTGAGTTTTCTTGGTTTTTGTTTTTCATCTTTTGTTTTGTGTTTTGGCGTAGGTTCTTGTTCCCATCGTGCCCTAGTTCAACAAGGGTTTATGTATCAGTAGGTTGACTATGTTTCAAATTGATTTTTTTTAATTAACAACCATTACAAATTTTGGCCAAAACCCTACACTTGTCCTCGTCCAATTTCCGCATTCTTTGCGAGAATGGGTTTCAAAAACAAACCCTAATTTTAACCACCTCTTAGGTCCAGATCCTATCAATGTCTCAATTCTGATTTTTCAATCTTTGAGGGATCAAAGTTCAAATCGCAACCTTACTATGTTCATTTTTTTTGTCAAAGTACCAACTTTTTTCCTGATTTTGATCCCCCCTTTACTTTCAAGATCAAACTTCGAAAGGGAACCAAACCTTTGACATAGTATTGACTTATAAAGCTAGTTCCCATCCTGATTCTAAATTTTGATAGCTATTCGAGATTGCAACTTGGATCGAGACTATACCTATTCACGTTTCAAAAGGTCCAATTTCAATTTACATCTCGATTTTGACTTTTGATAACTCATCGGGATCAAAACTCGAAGCGACACTCAAACTTATTTAGTTTTTGAAAGTTTAGTCTCAAGTGGCATCCCAAATCTGACTTCTGATATTGCATCAGGATCAAAATTCAGAGTGAATCCTGAATTGGTTATGTTTTGTGAAGTATCAATGTCGAGTGTCAACTCAATCCCGATTTTTTATTGCACTACGAGATCAGATTGCAAAACAATACTTGAAACCCTTTATCAATACATGTTGTCGAATGTAGTAATAACGCAATCTTGACTTCCGAAACACCTTTTTGGAAAATTCCAAGTGCTGATTTGAAAACTGATTCTAATGTTCAATAATACGATGGGGGATGTTATATTAAGGTCATGTTCAAGTATTCTCTGAATCTCAACTTCCGACAGTGTTTAGTATTAAGCTTAAAATGATTAAGTTCTTGGTTTTACCCCGAACTTGAAGTCCAAAAACATAGAGCTAACTTGTAAATTGGAATTTTCTTGAATATATGAGGGGATTAATATGGATGCTTATGATGATTTTTACCTCTCACTTTTCTCCTCTTCGTCTGATGAATGTCACTGCTACAGGTATTAACAAATGTCTAATTCAAAGGAAGAAGTTGATGTTGAGGAAGTGCCAAGAGAAACAAAGACCAAGAGATTGAAGCTAGAGAATATTCCCATCACCATGAAGTATAAATTTGAAGGGAATCCAATATCATGTAAGTTTGGATTAGAAGTCATGAAAATCACTAACACTTTGGTTGGTCACATTAATTACAACAGTTCCATGATGATAGCTTTTCAGAAGATGCTAGCCCAAGAGACAAAAGGGTTGTGAATTCTAGGTTGGTACATGTGGCCACATTTCCTATAGCAATGCAATTCCCATAATTCATATTAGTTGTTGCAAAAGCATATAATCCAACTTAGAGAAAATGTATTGATTCATGGGGGAATGAGATCATAGACTTAACTCCCAGAATGATAATATTAGTGTTTGATCTTCCTCACCCCAACCTCGAGATCATGTATGAAGATGAGGCATTAGCACGATGGGAAGTAGATGAAGGAGAAAATAAAAGATATATCAACAAGAAGTGGCTCAAAACAGAGAAGAAATCAACAAAGAAAATACCACCTAAGCCCAAAAGATCTGATTTTGCTAAGGATGTGAGTGATATCATCACATTTTTGGCTAGAGCATTCGAGAAGGAGGATTCCCATGCATTTGAGAATTGGATGTTCTCATTTATCTAAATTATTCTAGAAGGACAATAGGATTTGGACTGGGGGTAGTTGGTATCTGATAACATTCACAACCAGATGATCAAAGTAAAAGAAACCAAGACATTTTACATGTATTCCTATGTAATTTACTATGCAACATGAATGGGAAGGTTCCTTGGCTTAACTAATATTGGGGTACTTGAAGAAGGTTCAGAACAAAAGAAGATATGAGAACATTATGATCAACTAGAACTTAAGAAATCATAAAGTCATTTCAAAAGAGTAAATGATGCATTCTTATATGTAGTAATCAACCCAACTTACATGAGATGTTGGCTTCAGATTCTCAAGGGAATCCATGGAGTTCATTCAAGAGTGGGGAAGTTGGTTTATCAAATATCCTAAATCTACTTATATTAGACTATTTGGATTTGACAAAAATCCTTTCAAATTACCAAGGTGTTGCAGTGACAGGTGGATTTTGATGGAGTTTTCTCGTCAAGCAGCTGAGGTAAATGATTTTTTTTTGGATAAACAAAAAGCTAGCTTCCAAACCTTCCCTATTCAATTGGAATTTTATTCTTGTTCTTCCACCGTAGCATCCAAGTCAGCTACACAATAATTCTAGTCTTTGAATTTTAAGTTTCATACATCGAGAAAGAAACTTGATCCAAAGGGAAAAATGAATGTTTTATATGCTTGTTTGTTTCCCTTCCATGAGCCACTTCTCAAGGACATCTGGGCCAATTCGCAAGATGAGTTTCAAGTGAGAAAGAAAGGATATTAAATATTGACCATTCCACAGATGAGAGACTTTAGGGTTAAAGAAGATATACCAAAAGGGGTTTCAGATGATGGAGTTGTTCTTGATCCTTGGTATGAAATGGATCAAGTAGCTACTAAATATTTGGATCCAATTAATTGCATGGAGAAAGAAGAAACAAACATAAATAAAATTTCATAGGTAGTAATTGAGAGGAGTCTAAAATGGATTAATCTTCGTCTCAAACAACCAAGGGTTAAGGTATCGAGGAAGAAGAAATATTCCAACAATGAGCCCACTTCTTCAACTAAAACGATGAAATATAAGAGGCTAAAGAAGAATACTACATAGACAAAAGTGACTACCACAAATATCAAAAAGATCACATAAGCCTTCCAGAGGGCTAGTGCTACATATGAGGCTGCTTTTGTTGGAGTGGTGGTAGGATCTGTGTTCTACCTATTTCTATGTTGTATCCAGCCACAAAGACTACTCAAGAAGGTCCATCTATTATCCCTCCAAGCACAAAAACTATAATAAGTCTAGGAAAAGAGGTTATCATTGTCCCATTGCAATTTGAGGAAGTCTTGATTGAAGAGGAAGAAGATAAGAATCTAGTATTGAATATCATTGATTCCCATTCTGCAACGATGAGGAGACTATATCTGAAAGGGAGGATGACAAAGAGACTGGAGTAGGGGACACTAGATTTGAAGAAGGAAAGCTTTGGAAGAATGCTAAAATAGATGATGTTCTGAAAGAAGAGGAGAAGAAAGAAATATTAGAAAGTGCTCAAAGACAAGTTGTTGAGAAACATACTCAAGAAGAAGAGGAGAAAAAAAAGAAGAAGAAGCTTGGATAAAGGAATTTCAACATAAAAAAATGGATGAAGAAGAGACCTTGTAGGAGTTAGAGATGAAGAAGTTAGAAGAAATAAAGGCCCAAAATGAGAATATGGAATAAGAGAGAATACTAAAAGAGAAAGACGAGCAACAAAAGAGTTATTTTGAGCAAACTATGGTAATAATCTCTTCTAAACCTCCTTCATCAATGCCTTTGAGCACCCAATAGGTAACACCTCATCCAGCCGCTCCTACATGGTTAAAGTTAAATCTAGAAAAAAGGTAGAAAATTCAATCTCAACCAATGGGTTGGGATGATATGGTGAAGGAAGTTGATAAACTGAAGCCCAAGAAGAATCCTAGATGATGGGTGTGAATCTGTTTAATTTTCATATCCTTTTCCTTTACTTTTTTCCCATTTTAACCTTCTCCTAACTCCTTCTTGCCATTAATTGTTAGTGAAATAAAGAATATTTGGCATGTTTTTTAAAAAAAGAGAATACTTTTGAAATGCTGAAATTGTTGAGGAAATAATGAATTTAATATGGTTTTTTATAGGAACTAAATATGGAGAAGGAAACTGATCTTGTAAGCAACAAGTCCTGAGTGACATGAGATGGGAAACGAGGGATGTGTGTAAAAGAAGTTTATTTGTTTTTTTTTTTTCTTACTTATTTCAAACTTGTTGTTTTGAACTATTTTGGGTTTGTGGCCTGTGGCCAACCCAAAAGATAAGATTGTTCAATTTGTGGCCATTGATCATAACAAACTATGTTTTCTTTATTGTTTTTACTTGACAGTGATTGATGGACATCTACGTCGATATATATGTGTGTGTTTTGAGTTAAACTAATAATAATATATACACAAAACCTTCATAATGGTCAATCGATGTTATTATTCAATCTGGATGTGTTGATCGTGGTTTGAAGTAGAGTAAACACTTTTGCATGCTCACCCTATGGATCAAAGGAAGGGCCCCCTCTCAGGAAGCTTGGTGAGATTTTTTTATGGTTTTTTAGCCTAGATTTTGTAGTTATCATAAGATTTAATTTTTGATGAATGCATATTCCGTGATTAGTTTGATTTTTGTTTAAGATTAGCCTGAGTGATTAGTATGATATCAAAAGAATTGGAATGATTTTTTTGTGGAATACAATTGTGGTTTAAGGAGTAAGGAGTGTGTTTCAGTTGCGGAAAACTACTGTATATTTCATTCCAGATTATGTTGTGCTTCATCCTGTAGAACTTTCGATCGCATTCCATGCTCTTTGTATCTCTTCACTATTGTGTTTTAACTGCCTATTGCACTTCATCTTCCTATCATACTCCAACCTCTTGTCACAATTGAACTTCTTGTCACCTGTACTTATTTAATACATCTTTTGGCAATTGAGTTCTTTCTTTTACTATTGAGAAGGTTGTTGTTAATATATGTATATCATAATATATTGAGTTTTTGTTAGATTAAAAATAGATAGATTGGTTAAAATAGGTAAACAATCATTTAAGAAAGGATTTCATTTATTTTCAAAGTGTGCTTTTGAATTTCAGATTAAAGAATGTGTTTTCAATTCTAGTTGTATCCATCAACCCTTGGTTTATTAATTTCAGCCCTTTAGCATATTGCCACAACACGGTTCAAAATCCTATGTTCCTAGATTGACACTTTAGGATGAAATGAGGAAGCCATTTCTAAAGATTAAATCAAACCCATTTCAAGAGTAATTTAAAACTATAGTTTAATCCAATCTTTTTGGCATAGTTTCCGTGGAACGGTGTTAAAGGCCTACATTTCTAGGAAACTAAGTTAGGAGCATTGTGCTGAGGAGAAATTCCACATGATAGTTGAATTCATTTGGACAACTACCCTTGGTTTGCTTTGTCATAAGTCATTTAGATGCATTAATCGTAGTAGGGATAGTAGAGGAAGATTAATTAGAAAAGAGAAGGGAAGTAGTTCACAACCTGAAAAACCCAACAAATCGCAAGACAAGTCAAAATCACCCATTGAAGGAAGTAGCTCAACTCAGGAGAAACTGAAAACTAAGTTGCAATCATTAAAACTATTATTTAGATGCTCACAGGTACTCATCCGAGCTCTTCTAAGATACTATGCAAAAAGGTTGAATTTTTTTCCAAGAGTCTTACGGGGATAAAGCTAGTCCATTTTTGGAAACCCAAGAGTCATTTAAAACTTATTTTACCCCTTGGGCATTAGAAGTCAAGGATCCCAAGAACAATAACAACAACAATCATGGAAACAACAATAACAATAATCATAATAGGGCATTGGCCAACAATAATCCGATTACCTTTGAGTTTCCAATCACACATCCTGAACAAGATGATCCTATGAAGAATATTCCTCATTCAACTTTGCCTATCTCTCGTGGTCTTTCGATTGAGGATCTTGAAATGTTTTTATTTGAATTTGATGTGTTGTGCCATAGTTACAACTATCAAAGTGACACACAAAAACTCAAACTATTTCTAGCTACATTAAAGGATGCCTCCCTACGATGGTTTATGAAACTGAGGAACATCAGAATGTTGGAAGTCATGAAGGAACTATTCCTAACCAAATACCAAGAATATTACAAAACAAAGGAAGTTTGGGATGAAATTTTCCACATGACTCAAAAGGAAGACGAGTCAGTAGAGGAATACCTTGAACGCTTTATGTTTAGTCTTCAACATTCTTGCCAACAGGGACTAAATAAAGATGCTATTAAAATTTTATTTCTTAGAGGGATAAGAGATGATGTTATGGGAGCATTAAATTTAATAGGAAAAGGGAATATCTCCAAAATGGGATTTGATGATATCTGTGATTTTTGTAGGAACTATTCAAGGTCTCAACATTCAAGAAGGAGCTATCCCAATAAGCCTTATACCGCAGACAATGTGACATATATAAAAAAGAAGGAAATAGGCAATTTAAAATAGATTTGTTGAGTCATATGGGGAAACAAATAGACACTCTTTATACCCATAAGAAGCAAGAGGAAGCCGAGAAGGCCTTGGCTATGTTTTGTCCAGCATTTTGCAAGAGACATGGTAGTGAGGATTTATCATACAATAGGAAAAACATCTCATCCCTAGAAGAATTCAGTAGGAGTTCTACCTTGAAGCCTCTTCCTATAGGTGTGCCTGAAATGGAATATCCTAAAGAACCCATCTATTACATGGCCCCTAGGCGACCTTTTCCACCCCGAGTAATGCACCCTGACACGATGAATGATTATCTTGCACCTGGACCTATCCAATCCAATTCTTATCAACTGGGATGGTATGGGGTTGGAAACAACCCCCATACCCTCAAAGGATGCCACAATATCAGTATACTTCACAACCATGGCGACAGGCATGGAGGCCACAATCGCCACAACCATCACCATACCAAAAATAACCATTTTTGTCACAATCACAATTTCCACCTACTCCTATGATCAACCTATACCAACAATCACAAAAAATTCTTCTGACCTTGCCATCATCAACTGCTCAACCCATCAATCCAATAAACCATCCAACACAACCACCAAGACCTACATCAATGCCAACTCAGTCAAATCCAAATCCCAACAATAAGGCAACCCAACCTATGTATAATAAAGAGGCAATAGGCTACCCCACCTATCCCATAAACACATTAGAACTAGATGGAGTTCAGTTAACGGCAAGGAAGGCTCTTCAAGGGCCCATCATTACATAAATCAACAAGGAGTCAGAAACAAAGCTAGTCAAAGAACCTCCCTTTCCCGAACAATTTCAGTTTGAACCAATACAAAGGGACAAATCTCAACCTAAATTTGATTTTGTTAATGAGTTGTGCAATGTTAACATCAAGATTCCTTTGTTGTAGGCCATCAAGGACGTTACCATCTATATAAAAACAATTCGCAATCTATGTACTCGAAAGCGAAAGAAGAAGTAAGACCCGAAGACTATCCAAGTCATCAGATAGTTGAAAAATATTATGCTCGTGAACATAACCATTCCAAAGTACTTTGATCTAGGGAGTCCTGTCATTAAGGTATCTATCGGTAAAGTAAGTATTCCTAATACCCTTGTGGATTTGGGTGTTGCAATTAATGTTATGACAAATGAAATAAAGGAAAGACTATCGTTAGAAGGAATTAAGCCTACTCCCATAGTTCTTCAAATGGCAGATTGATCTTTGGTCAATCCTGAAGGTGTGATTGAAGATGTAATTCTTTATATTGAATCATGGGAATACCCAGCTGACTTTGTAATTTTGCAGCCAAAAATTAAGTTGGGGGGATACCCCCTGATTTTGGGATGAACTTGGTTAGTAGTTGCAGATGCATTTATCAATTACCAATTAGGGAACATGGTCATTTCTAATGGTGAGCACAAGAAACAACTAACTCTATACCCACCAGCACAACCTTTTTTGCAAACGGAGGACCCACTTTGGATTGATAGTGACTTAGATCAGTCAATGCCAATTCTGACAATTGATAAAGCCTTAGTTATGGAGGAGCCTATTGATGCAAAAGTTTGCAGGCAACAGGCTTATGGGAAACTTAGATATTAGGGGACTTATGCATGTATCTAAGTGACCTTCAGGGTTTTATCGAAGCCGAATCTTGATTTCTATGGGGGGTTGGAAAAGTGTAAGAAGATGAACATAAAATAGACAAACCTAAGCTAAGGCGATGTGCCAAATCAGAAGGGAAATAAGTAAGCACAATGCTGAAACAAAGACTCAAATAGTAACTTTCGTTTATGAAATAGGTACTTCCCAACACTACAAACATAAGAACATCACACCATTTGCATAATGTAACTCATACAACATAAACCAACATAGAAGAGTAGTAACATGATCTGCATTTTAATAAGCTACATAAAGATTATAAAAGCTTGAAACATATGTCCATATATTCTTGAAAATACAAGCACAGTTTAATGTCCTATTAAACACATGAAAACATAAAGGCTGAAAATGAATGGCACAGTCTGTGAGTTTAAATTCATTAGAAAACACTACAAAGTATAATTCCCAGTGCTCGGGAAAAATTTAATCCATTTAACAACAATCAATACAGTGAGGAAAAGGCTACTTAAATAAGCCAACCCACCACCTGAAGCCCCCATGAGAAAGATGCTTCAGTGAGTCCATCAATGATCACTAATTTCTCGAGCTAGCACCAACAGAAAGATCATCCAACAACACACCAGCAAGAACATCCTTTGAGAAACTTGGGCCATGTAGCAGCAGAGAAGAACACGTGGCGATAGAAAAGAATGCACGACATAGGCATCAAACCCAAGATAACGGATGCATGAATGAGTGCCATGTGTCAAACAAACAGAGCTTGAAAAAAGAAATATGGGATGACCCAAGAGAAAGCTCTGATAGGAAGCCACGTGGAAAACCTTCCAACAAAAGAAACTATAGTGTGGGCTCAACTTGGGAAGAAAAAGCGAAGGCCATGCATAAAGAAAATGGAGCTCGGCAAAAGAAAAATGATATGGCCCAAAAGAAAGCTTTGATAGGATGCCACGTGGTGACCGCTGAGAAGTTGTGAGTGATACGAAAAAAGGTTAAGCCACAAAATAAAGAGAAAACCGCGAAGGAAAAGCAGTGCGTGAATAAATATTCTCAGTTTGGTGACTCACAGGAACATTTCGCCTACGAAATGAAGAACCTCATAAACTCTGGTCTCACAAACCTATCTAACTCCATCACAATCACTCAAACCTGAGAGAGGGTAGTCTAAAGGAACATCCAAACTTCATTTGATGGAATAGAGAGAGTGCGCAGATTTTCATGTGCCATGTTAAGATCAATTATTGCCTTAAAAGGAAATCCACCAGACACCTTTGACTCCAATTCAAGATGGAAAAAGAGTTGTGCCAGCTGATGCAATATGTTTTCATTATTGGCGATAGTTAGAGATTGATCAAAGGATTGGAAAATTGACAAATCCAACTTCTCAATATTTTTGATGATGTGCTCAATGCCTGCCACTGTTTGATTTTTTATGAAGGGCGATGGAAGCCCTCATTGGGTTAAGCAAGAAAATTTCGCCCGCATATCATAGGTAATCTGGGTTAGCTTAGCTCTACACTCTCGACATGTTGGACAACCTCATGCATAAAGATGAGAATATTTACGCTCATGGTTGCCGTTGTTCGGTCCTCAATCCCCACACTGCTCAACACTTCATTGGAAGCTATATACAATTTTCCCAATAACTGCCTGGCCTCCGGAACCTTATCGAAAGTTATTTCCTACACCCGTTGCATCATTTTTCTAACCAACCCGCATAAACTGGTTGCATGCACCATAAATTTGAGAGTGGGATACAATGTAAGGCATGATTTTATAACCTTATCCCAGTATGACACATGTAGCTCCTTGGCAATCTCCAGCGGGTTCATTTGGGGTGCAGGATGTTGGCATCTCAAAAGGTCCAATTCTACAGCCTTGCTTCTTAGATCCACCTTCAACTCCGTAATGATTCCCTCCAAGACCAATATTTGATTCTTCAGAGTAGAAACCTCTCTCTCCTTCTCTCCCAAGGCCAATTTGGCTTGCCTTTTCTTTTCAGTTTCTTGCTCCAATGCGGAATTCATTTCATTTACTTCTTCATTAGTACTCTACCAGAGCTGTTTCAGGCCATCATTTGCCTACTTCAATTCATCACAGAGGGCCGCTTCAATCGCTTGGAATTGCTCGATTTCTCTTCGCAGGGTCAGAACAACTTCCGCACCCAAAGCCTGAAGCTCTACGACTTTTTTTTCAAAGGCATTCTTTTCACTCCGCAAGCGATTGATTTTGACTTCCTGGGCCTTATCCTTGTTTGACTAGATATCAACCTTTCCCTTTAGCTCCTTGATTTGTTCATCCTTTTTCTTTATTTGGTGACTAAGCTTGAGGAAGTCAGTAGTCACCACCCTCTAGGTTTCTTCCATTAGCTCAACTTTATCCTATGGACGAGCCTGCTGCAAGTCCAGCCCTATGACATTGACAGTATAATCACTTGGCTGCATTTCCCCAATCAGCTTGACCACATTAGGTGTGAGATTTGCAAAAATCAATGAATTTTGGATTTTATTGAACATGGTTTACAAAAGAGGCTTTCCTTGTCTACTTGCATCCTTTTTCCTTTGTATTCAGCTTGCTCGGGCACTTTTGTTTGCATCCACCTACAAAAACTATCCCTAGGATGAAATACCTAGTCCACCAGCAAAAGGGAAATCCCGGGGAACTGCTAATGGAAATGATAACATGTTCAATGTACTAGTAGACTTGCTAGGTCTAGTAACAGTTGTCAGGGAAAAAGGTGGGATAATCTAGCTACCCAGAGATGATGAAAACATGGTAGGAAGAAAGGTTGGGGAAGTACCTACCAACATGTTGGGTCTCGGGGATACAAATTGATGACTTAGAGGGTCAGGACATGTTACCATTACTTGTGCCTCATGGGCGGTGGGAAAAGCAAGAGATGAAAGGGGACCCCCAGGGGAATTAATGTTGACTTGCCTTGGGTAACCAGTGATAGGAATAGCTGGTGTGAATGACGTAGCAGGGGCATACATAGAGGAGACCAAAGATATAGAAGAGAGAGAAGAAGGGGGAAAATATACTTGAGTTTCCCAAAGATTTGCAGCAGGTACCACCACCTCATCATGCTGCAACTCTTCTCCTCTTCCTGATTCTTCCGTTTGTGGCCTTTTCTCCTCTGGGGAACTATCTAGGTCCAAAATAACTCTTCGTTGGCATCCAAAAGATCTAAGCCTCTTCATGCCAGATCTAGAGGAGCTAGTAGGCTATGACATCTATGTATTTGAGGAGTCTTCTCATTGGAAGTATTTTCCACTGACTATGCCTCCTCGTGTAGGATCTTTTTCAGCTATGGGAGCCTTTTGGGCTACCTCTTCTCCATGCTCTGGAGCTGCACTTTTCGCTTCACAGAAATTCTTAGAACCCAAAGGATTAGGAGAGTCCTCACTGTCTGGATGCTCACGACACCAGATATCATCAAACTGGTTGTCTGATCCCACCTCTTGAAAAATATCATTATTCTTTTTTATTTCCTGCCTATCAATCCATAAATCTTTAATTCTATTAGGCTTCCAACGAAGCGTGTTTAATTGGCTACAGAGAAATTGATTTATTTTATGGTTGGGGTTGGGCTTCACCTTTATGTGATAAAAGTTCAGCCAAGGTGGTTGAACAATGCTGGAAGGAATGTACTCAAGGCCGATGTACATTCCCTCATTTCCCTCATCTGCATTTCTTCGAGGGTCCCAAATGGCTGAGGATAGTGAGGAATTTTAATGCCCAACTCTGATAAATTTCCTTCTGGATTATATCACCATGTTTTATAGATGACCATTAACCCAAGGTGGCCCAGCTTAGCATACAAAACCTCAAACCTATTTACCTTCGAGCTCATCTTCTTCACCAACAACACAGAGCCGAACACAACTAGCAACGTCAAATGGGAAGTCAGATGTTTCCCTCCCCAGTAATCATTTTCAATATTTCACAGCTGCCTAAATACTTCCAAGGATAGGAACCTATTTGAAACAAAACATAGGAGCCAAAAAGGCTCTCGAAAAAAACCTTCCATATGGATCTTGTGAAATCCATACTGAAAAACCAATTGCAAGGTGATACAAGCCCTCTCATCCATGATATTTGGTTTTGTGTCAAGTGACCAAACATACTGCATCCACTGTGATCCAAAGCTCTCAAGGTCAGAGCTAGGAATACATCTGAAAATGTGTAATAATAAAAAAAATTCGAAAGGATAGGAGTTGAGGCTGAAGTTGGCCTTTTAGCACCATTTTCATCAAATACTGCCAGGAGCATATATTGCTGGAAATAGTTTGAATTCTGATGCAAAATCATGTAGGTCAAGAAATAAGAATACTTGAACTTGGAGCCAGGTTCAAACTCCCTCAGCTGTCAGCACATCCCTTCTAACATGGAGAAGATGGAGGTTGAACCTTCTTTAAAAGCAACCAAACTAAGAGGGAAGCTAGGAGGAACAGAGTTATCTGATGACGTACCTATCTCAATGTTATAAAATTATTGTGCCAACTGAAGCATCCTCCAGTAATTTTGCAGTATGGAATTATCAAAATCCTCAACACCCTCAAGGGAGTTAAAAGGAATGCACAATGTATCTTGGAGGGCGTAGTGACAGATTACCACCCTAAAATTTTGGCCGCTTATGATTCACTAACTCATTTGACCCCAATTTCCAATGAAACCTTTCGACAAAAGCTATATAATCAGATGTATCATCAGACACTTGCGCGAATTTTCATTTTTTAAAATTTTTATCCTCGGCGTTCGTCGGAATTTCGACGAACTATTGTTTTGTCTACGTTTCGACGAAGATCTTTCGCTGAAATTGCGACGGAATTGCAAAGTTTAATTATGGCGAGCATAAATTGAAATGAGCTTGACTATTTATTGCGACAGTGTTTTGCTCGACGATTTTCTTGGGGAAAATCAAAAGAAACTCAAGAAGATATCGCCAGGTTGAGGGTAGTCATTGTCTTTTTCCAGAATTCATTTGTGAATTCAGATTTGTGCTTCCAGGTTTGAAAATTATATTTTAAAGCAACATCTCATGAGATTTCATTTTTAGTCTTGTGCATTTTCAGAATTTCATTTCCAGATTTTAGACCTGGCTTCACAAATTCTTTATAAGGGAATTGTTTATAACTGATGGAAAATTCTTGATGGATTTGGACAAAGATTATATTTGCAAGGTTTCAATTTTAACCCTAATGATCAATTTGCAATAGATTTGGGAGCCATAGCTAGATAATATCAAAGGTGTTGGTTGTTTTTTACTGTAACTAAGTTTACCTTCTAGACACATAGCATATAAAATCTCAGATAATACTGCCTTACAATACCATCAATCTATATTATAACCCAATACTACTTATCAAATCCTTATATGAACATAGTCACCTATAACCTCACTCAAGCATTTTTATTAATTCCTTGAATTAAAGCCAAAATGAGAATTACACATACCATAACAGTGAGATGAATAGAATAACCCTTCATCATTTTATTCAAGATAATAATATATATTCATACAATGGAGATACATGACCTTGAAATGAGTAATTTTTATTCAGATGCTAGTACTGTCTTGAAAATTAAGTACCTTTGAAACTAAAACCTACAATAGAATGACAACAAACCTAAGAATAGTATTTTCACTATAATATCAGGCTCTTTACAAATTCGCTCTACAACTTCAGTTAGACTCGACCTAAAGATATCTAACTTTCTAACCCGTATTTCTAGTCCTGAAATCCTTCTTATAGGGAAAATGAAGGAGCAACAAGCATCAGACCAGAAATACACCTGTCACTGGTCACTTGGACCGCCTTATGACATTTCAAAAATTGGTTACAATAGCTGAGTCTCTGGAGAATCTTCTTGTTCATCCTGTCCACTGGAGAATAACTAGTGCATTTTCCAAACTTTGAAATCTTGCACCAAAACTGCCACCAAGACATAGCCAAAATTTGTTATAACCATAACCGCTGAGCTATTAATTTCCGGTTGTAGACTCTGTCCTATTCTTGTTCAGTTAAGTACTTTTCTACCCATCCTTGATATTCCTCATCCGTTGCCCAATTAAAATTTACCACCTCATTTACCTTGGCACTGTAAGGTGTATACTTTACTGCTACTTGATTCGCCTCCCTTTCATAAGATTCAAAAAATGTGCTAGTGTTAATGATTTTATCCATACTACTCATCAACATGTCATAATTTGAGTAATCACAAATCAATTTGATTTGTGCATTGATGATTTCATCTACCCTGTCTTGCCATTGCTACAATGATCTAACATTTTCTTAGGCATCTACAATAT
This sequence comes from Sequoiadendron giganteum, assembly GCA_007115665.2. Taxonomy (NCBI): domain Eukaryota; kingdom Viridiplantae; phylum Streptophyta; class Pinopsida; order Cupressales; family Cupressaceae; genus Sequoiadendron; species Sequoiadendron giganteum. The sequence continues at coordinate 37,233,151 of CM021110.1, forward strand.
CTGGTAAAGATGTGTCAATCCAGTCATCAAAACTCTTTACCAACTCTTTAATCCTCCTACTGAAATCATCAGGTGAGGCCTGGAAACCTTGCAGTGACTTCACAAAGTCTTGAGTAGGCCTTAATTGTTGAGGCCTATTAGCTGCATTTTGAGAATTTCATTTCCAAATTTTGTTGTGCAAGTTCAATATTCTGATTTTAGGAGTCTAACAGTTGGAAATCATAGTAAAATCAGAATTTAATAATTTCATGAATTAGCATTTGAAAGTGTTTTTTGGGGTCATTAACTTCAGACTATCTTCTCTTTTGTAGGGGTGGTTGCATGCCGAATGTTTTTGGTGTAAAATATCATAATTATTATATTTTGTTACCTGTGTATGATTACAAATTATTGGAGTGTGAGTTTGATATTTTTTGAAGATCTAAATATTCAAGCTTGGTAAAGAAAAATCATGTCAGATAATATTAGTCTAGAACAAAATGAAGAGACAGTTGCTAGATTGTGGGCTAGATTGAAAAGAAAGGGTGATGGGAAATGTTATTGTCCTTGCAATAATGGCAAAGGCTTAAAGATGAGAAAACTTTTAATTGCAACAGCTAAGAAACATTGTAGGCAGCATGGTCACATTGAAGGGGGGAATGATTATCGTCCATTGGTAAGTTGTTCATTATATGTGTTTATATTGATTGAATTTGTAAATGTTTATATTATTTTAACATTTGATATATATATATAAAATCACTTGATCATGATCATGGTTTATTTGTGTCTGTCATTATTATAAAGGTGGGGTGCCCTAGGGCACATGATATGAATTATCGCAGCCCAGAGAATGTGGTTTTGCAAGCAGAGGAATATGAAGATGTGAATATTGAAGATGAAGTTAATGATCCTTTGGAAGAAGATGATCATGTGCCAGAAAACACAATTGAAGATGATGATACAAATACATTGATCCATGACACATGTAGTGGCACATCTGATCATGTTGATCAAGATGACTTTGATGATGTTCATGATTTACCTGTACTTGAGAAGGCATACGAGCCCCTTTATGAAGGCTCCCAAACAACTCTTCTCTCTGTTGTATTGTTGCTGGTGAACTTGAAGGTTATGAATGGTTTATCCAACATAGCAATCTCACGGATTTTAAGGTATGTCATATATGTCATCTTTTTTCATCTATTTTAATTGTTGTTAGTTCATCGCTAGTAAATAAAGGATGAAGTATGTACCATTAATATTCTTTATATTAAGAAATTATTTTTTGTCGTAGATTGATTGGTGAATTTTTGTTACCACCAGCAAATATTTTACCTCGCTCATACCGAGATTTATCTGGCATTATGAAAGATATTGGAATGGAGTATCAAGCAATAGATGCATGTCCCAATGATCATATTATATATCATAAACAACCTGAATTTGCAACAGAATACCCAGAATGTCATATCAACTAACAAAAAAGGTGCCTCGTAAGGTTCTTCATTATATTCCCATTATTCCATGTATGCAACAATTATTTAGGTGTGAAAACTTAGCGCAATTTATGGATTACCGTGCATGTAATAGAAGTGGAGATGAGATTCTTCGAATGCCTGCAGATGGTTCTACATTTAGGAACATGGAGGAAAAATGGCTACACTTTAAAGAAGAACCTCGTAATCTCAAGCTTTCATTGGCAGTGGACGGTGTCAATCCATTTGGAGAGCTGAGATCTATTTACTCAGTGTGGCCTATTTTTGTTATCAACAATAATATTCCTCCATGGATGTCAATAAAGAGGGAGCACATAATGTTGGCAATGATTGTTCTAGGTATTTGTTTACATCAATTTTCTTTAACGTAGTAGCATCTCATTTGTTGCATAATGACTTATATGTTTTTTCATTTAATAGTCATGTACATGAATTTATATATATTGCAGTAAAATGGTTATAATAATTATTTAATATTTATGTTCATTCAACTAGGTAAGTACCAAGTTAAATATATGAATGTATATATTGAACCTCTTATTGACGAGTTACTAAAGTTATGGAATGGCGTCACTATGTATGACATATCTAGACCAATAGGACAAAGACAATTTCAATTCCATGCAATGCTTGTATGGACAATTCATGATGCCCCAGAGCTAACACATTTTTCTGGTATGTTATAACGTTCGATTGCATGAATTTAACGATATTTAATTTTATGAAGTAGATATCATGCATGTTTTTTAAGTAATCTATTCATTATATATAATTATAAAAATTGACATATTTGATCCAATTATATATGATTTGCAGGTCTTCAAACAAAGGGAAAATTTGCATGTCCAATTTGTGGTCCAAAGATGAAATATCGTCATTCAACAAGTTTAGGAAAGCAGGTGTTTGATTAGTATAGGAACTTCCTCCACATAAATCATAAGTATCGAACTACTGAAAAACATCTTCTCAATGGGAAAGAAGAGACTACATCAAAACCACGAAGAATGACATCTCACCTTTGGAAGTTGGAATATAATAGAATTAATCATCAAGGTTATACATCGGATCAAATTGTTTACCTATCATTTATGATATGTTTTAAATTTATATTTTTATATTGTGTTGTGTTTACTCATGCTGTAATTGACAATGATTGTCGTTGTTAATATGTTTAACTTATATGCTTCATGAAGGTCGTCAAGGCATTAATGGTCGGCTTCCATAGGGACTGAAAAGTTATCCCAGACAATTTAGTAGGTTGCCCAGCTATGAGCAGCTACAAATTGTGCATTTGTTTGATACAATGCATATCAGAAGGAATATGATAGAAATGTTATGGAAAATATTGGACGGAAGGCATGACAAAGAAAAAATTGTCAAAATTTGTAGTGACATTCAGGAAGTCAGTCATGCAATGAAAAATGCCATTCAATTAAATAGCGATGGATACCAAATTAATATAAGTGCCCTTCCTTGGTTATTAATGGAGCAACAAAGCAATGCTATAAAACAAGTCATACGAAAAATTCGATTTCCCAAAAGATTTGTTGCGAACATAAACAATATTATAACAAAGAAAGGTGAATTTGGGTTAGGGATGAAAATGCATGATTGGCATACCTTCATTAAGGTAATTATTCTAGTATATTATATATATATATGTATACTGCATGTACTTTTCATTGTATTATGTTTACTACTTTTGGAAAAACATTAATGAAAAGATCATTTTATAATTGTTGCAGTACGTTCTACCTCTATCTCTCCCAGACAACTTCGACAACAATGTCAAGCAAGTTATATATGATCTTGGAAAATACATGAGGTAAGTAGCGATATTTGTTCAATTCGTTGTATATTTTTGTTAAATCTCATTAATATATTTTTGCCTTGAATCACTTGTAGATGGCTATCATCTAAAGCAATCCATAAAGAAGATATAAATTATTGGAAGAGAAAAATTCCTTGTCTAATGTGTGAAATGCAAAAGTGTCTACCTTCAACATTTTTCAATGCATAAGAACACTACCTCATACACCAAGTTAAGGAGATTGAATTGTGTGGACCTGAACACACAAGGTCAATGTGGATGGTTGAGAGGCACTTGAAATTTTTGAAGGCTTTGGTTAGACAAAGAGCACATCCTGAGGGTTCTATGGTGGAGGGATACATGGTATACCAGACCATGGTGTACATTACTGAATATCTTCCTAAGTTTGCAGCAAAGATCCATGTAGACCGCATTTGGGATCCCAACTCCATTAAAAAATTCGAAGGGGAGTACTTGATGGGGAAAGGTAGATTGAGGAAAGTGACAGGTAATTATAAGATGGTCATGGAGATTAATTAGAATACATTTTATATTTAGTTTTTATGTATATTGTACTTATTTAATTATTAATCTTTCAATATTCATCAATTATAAATTAAGGTCGTATACCGTGGTAATTAACTAATTATACATCATTTGTGAATTTCAAATTTTTTGATACAGTTGGTCAAGAGTGGGATGCACTATATTTGTACGTTGCTTGATTGGATGATGGTATGGATTGAACAATGTCAACAATCTGGTCGTGCATTAACATGGGAAGGTGCGGCTTCATTGGTTAAAGAAGCTCATCGTAATGGAGATTCCAATGTTACACCAAGGTAAATTGATTTAGCATATGGTTTAAGAGATAAACAGGTATGTATAAATATATTAATCACCCATATTATTTAATTATTTTCAATTATATTGATGTATATATATGTTGAGATTTTTTTTCTTTGCATACATTCAGCCAAGAATAAATATGTTTATCAACTGACGATATTGCAATAAGTTTTACATGTTTGACATATTGTAGGTGAAACACCACAAGGCTATGTGGTGCAATGGTTGTAAATTTTGAATCAAAAAGTTGGATAAAATGAAGAAAACTTGTGATTCTGGGATAACTGCAGTCTTCCAGGTGACTAATGTTTTATCTAGAAGTGACATACATCCAGAAGTCTCAAAAAATCAATACTATGGGATTTTGGATGATATACTTGAGTGTGACTTTAAGTCCTTCAAATTAGTTTTGTTTGTTGTCCTATGGTATAGGCTACGATTGAATGAAAATGATCCCGAGAGAACTGTTATTGAACATGATAATGGATTTACCATGGTTAATACAAGGTATTTTGAGCGAGCTGGAAATGAGCCCTATATTCTTCCAAGCCAATGTGGGTAGGTATTTTACTCAGAGGTTCCAGGTAAAGTGGGTTGGTCATATGTTGTTAGACATGATCCAAGAGGAAGGCCAGTAAAGTATAATGTGGTGGAAGAAGAAGATACTAAAGAAATAGAAGATGATGTAGACGATGCTCAGGATCAACAGTTAGTTGATGATGTGCCTGATGAAGATGTCGAAGAGGAGGAACTAGATCATGATGATGTAGGAGTTAATGTTCATGAAGATGATATCCATGTGGATGATGACATTATCGAAACTGATATCAATGATGATGATAATGATATGACCAATCCTTACAATGTTGAATCTAGATCAGATGATACAGACAAAGAGTTGGATGAAGAAGAAGATCAATGCCATTGAAATGTATGAGTTATGTGATTGTATTATCTATTTGATATTAATTTCTTGATAGAATTATATTTGACTTATGTGGTTACATCATTAATTTATGATGTTTTTAATTTTAATTATATTTGAATTATATTAGAATATGTTCAGTTAACATATGTAAAAAATAAAATGGATAAACCAAAAGATGAAAGCGTGAGACCACTGCCTTGTTGGGTGTATGGAGTCTAATGAAGATCTATAAAAGTGTAATTTATGATGGCAATAATTCAAAGTGTTTGGTACATAGATGTGGTTTATAACTTGTATAAATGTGCAAGTAAATGACTGAAAAACTCTACTTGAGATAGAATGACATTACTAGTTATATGATTCTTCTTATTGATCCAATTAATACTCTTCAATTACTGTGATTGACTAGAAGGGTTTAATCTTTACTTGAAAGAACCAAATAATAATATCACACATATACAACAAATGTGTATTGGTAAATTGAATATATTTATATGCTTCATATATGAATTTAGACAACAGAAAAGCATCAAAATGGAGACAACCAGATAACTGTATAATTCCACAAACAACTGATACCAAGATTAAGCCACAAGTTCAAACATCTTCATTAACTTCATCAAAATTCATACATGCATCTGAGTCTTTTAAAGGAAAGTTTCATTGCAAAGTATCTACTGTATCTTTCTCCTATCTGCCTATATCTATTTTACATTATGAAACAGATATAAATATATCAAAATTGTGAAAGGGCATGTCCTTTGAGAAATGTCTTTTGCTTAACAACAATAACAAACTAGAAATTATGCTCTATTAAGCCATAAATAGATGTTTTGGCAGATAATCTCGGTAAGTTGTCCGCTTGTGTGTATCAGCATCCTCCAGTGCATTCTTTATGGCTATCTCCATTTCAAACATCTTGTCATTCTGTTCACATGCCCTATCCATTGTTAAATCATTTCCTGTGGCTATCTCCAGAATTACTTACATCATCATCTAGCATTTCTTCACCCATCCTGTGGTAATAGACACTGTTTTACTCCCCTTCGGTTAAGTACTTGTCCACCCATCTCTGATACTCTTCATCCATTAGCCAGCGAAAATTCATGACCTCATTCACCTTAGTATTGTAAGGTGTGTACTTCATTGCAACCTGATTGGCTTCCCTTTCAAAAAACTCTAAGAATGTGCTAGTGTTAATTATCTTATCCATACTATTTACCAACAAATCATAGATTGAATCATCACAAATCGATTTGATTTGTGCATTGATAACTTCTTCTGCCCCATCTTGCCACTATTGCAACATCTTAACATTTCCTTGTGCATCAATAATGTCTGGAAAAAATGTATCATTCCAGTCATCAAAGCTCTTTATCAGCTCCCTAATTCTTCTACTGAAATCATTAGGTAGGGCCTGAAATCCGCTCAATGATTTTACAAAGTTTTGAGTAGGCTTCAAAGACTGGGGCCTGTTGTCCACATCAAACCTAGAAGCTTTGTACATAATATCCAGATCGTTGGCCCTAGGGATCCATTTCTCAGCCAAAGGAAAAACTATTTCCCGATCCCTATTGATATTTTTTATTCCATCCAAGAATAAAGAATACAAAGAATGTATAGATGGTAATTTACCATCAACCTTTTCATTAAGATGCCTCAAAACTATGTCAACCACCTCACATTTTTTGGCAACTGCATCATCCTCACTTGCCTTTAAGGTAACCTACAATTTTGTGATCCTATTCAACATTTGCTTCTTGGTGGGATCCACAGAATATTCAACTTCTTCTTCAACTGGCCCTGGTGTAGGACTGAAAGCAGGTGCCTGGATGAAGGACCCCGGAGTTGAAACAATTGGGGTAGTATGGGGGACTGATCTTGCAATAGAAGGTAATGCTCTCATACCAAGAGCACTGGAGGATTCTCCCACCTTCCCATATTTCAACCTATCTACTTCAGATTGCAGCTCAACATTCCTTTGCTGCATCCTACTATATTATGCAATTATCATATTATATTTCTCCATCAGACTCTTCTTTTCAACCTCTTCTCTCTCAGCTGTCTTTTGGGCCAATTTGGCCACATTCACTGTCAGGCTTGTATCTTCTGTTGTTGAAGTTTCAGAAGCTCTCTTGATGATTAACCCTCCCCTTAGGTGTGGGCTAATATTAGTTACATTTGGCTTTCTAACTTGGGGTGCCAATGCCCATATGGCTAGAGTTTCATACTCCTCACTGAAGGTAGAGTCTTGTAGAGCTGTCTTAACCTCTTCTTCATTGTTTTGTATAGGGTGCTTGGACTGTAAGATAGCATTGAATGCAACTGCATCAGTTATGTCCCATTCAGGAAAAATTAAGACACCAGCATGAGTCATAAGTCTTCTTCCCTCCTCAGGAGTGATGCCTTTGAATTCTTCAATTAATTCAGCCTTGACCTCATCATCATTCTCCTGCTCAGACCTATCAGGTCTCGATTCTCTCCTACTCTTTCATTTGTTCTGTTACTCTTCTAGTTTCATCCTCCAAACTAGTTGCAAGAATACAAGAGTCTTTACAAATGCATCATCGTCCAAGAATGCCTTGTAGGCCTCTATCCTTGCATCTTGTACACATTGCCCCTTTACATCCATGTTAGAAAGCACCAATTATGTTGATCTAGGAGGGGAAGGGATACCAACCTACATGTCTTGATCAGTCACAATTATCTCATCCATCAGAGTTTCCTACGTTTCCTCAACTCTCTGTCTCTTAGGGCTTGGCTCTGATGGTAACACTGCAGGATCACCTCTTGGTGGTGAATCTAGATCCACAATCCTTATCCCTCCGGGTGCTCTGATCCTTGGACCCAGTTGTGATGATGCTTGCATGACTTGTTTTCCCTTCTTATCCTCTTCATCCTTATCACTGCTCACATTCCTCTTTCTCTTGTATAGACGCCTGTCAACTGGTGGGTGATAAGCTGGCCTTGTTTCTTTAGGCCTCACATTCGGTCTTTCTATACAAAAATCTAATTCCAAACTGACCCTCTTGGTCATCAAGGTTCCCATGATACTTTTTAAATTAGCCATTAAGAAGTTTATTCTCTTGTAAAATGGAGTGAACTCCATTAATGGATCATATTTTGGATCCATTTTGTGTATTATAGTCAACAGCTTTTCATATGCAATCCATTTTTCTTTATTCAACTCATGCCTATTCAAATCAAACTCATTTCTGATTAGGTCCTCAGGAAAGTTGAATTCATGTGCAAATTTTCCACCTTTAATTTGTTGTCTAAACAATGCAAAGAATCCCTCAGGGTCATGCTGTCTCCTAGGACCATTCCTCAAATTGAAGTCATCAAAAAACCTTCCGAAGTGGACCCATCCTCCCTTGGAACAGACAAAATTAGAAACAACAATGTAGTCAAGGAACAAAGTCCCTTTTCCTTTCTTTGTTAGGTTGTCCTCATGAATACAATCTAGTTGACACATTACTTCAGAAAACCCCATCCTTAATGGTACATTAAAGGGGAGGATATGAGGGGTTCCCTGGAAACCATACACCCTCAGGATAGTGCTTATAGGGTACAAGATGATATCACCCAAATTGTGACACACTTTTAAATTAGGCTTCCTCACCTTCGGTCGAAGGAAGTCATGCAAATATTCAGGGACTCTTGGCACATTTACCACCAACCAAGCCCTGAGTCTAGAGGCAAAGTAGTTATCAAATTGCACAAAGCTGGCACCTCCCCTATTGTAAGACAAATCTGCACTCCACACCTGTACTGGTAACCTTTCTCCATTCACCTCCTACCTCAACTCCATGTTTTATGAGAAGAAAAAAAAATTCTTGTACAGGAACATATGCATCAACAGGGAGTGCCAGTATCCCCCACATGCATCTTCTCTGACAGGAATGATGCAAAGTAATATACCACAGAGAAGTTAGGATGCTGAATCTGGGCTCCCATAAACATGTATGCAACTGGCATCACATTATTAGGGCTAACCCTAAAATATGACACAATGAATAAAATGTTGCCAGGAAGTGACTGGAAAAACAGCTTAGCCTAAAAGGCTCCTGGTCATTTAGGCTGATAAGAATTGTTGAACTACTTGCCCTGGCCAGGTGAAGAGGAAACAACTTCAATATGAAAAGAGGCTTTAACCTTTTGTACTCCTCCTTCATCTTCTCAAAATCTATTTGGACTAAGAAAGGGCTATACTTAGTCAAATCAAAAATTTATTGAATCTCATATACATTTAGGCTTAGCAGAATTCCACCATCATTATCCCTTATGACCCTTGTCACAGGATCATACCATGTTGCCACTGCTCTGAGCAAGTCAACATCAGGGAACACATTTGGCACTGTTAGTTTCCCCATGTCATATCTCCAAGCATTAGAGAAGGGGTGAGGTAAGTTTCGCTGTCCATACCACAACCTAAAAATTTCAAGACTAGTCATAGGAATCCTGGCATCCGCAATGTTATAATTTTTGCACAGTAGACCTTTGCCTAGGGTCTTTCCATTCATTAAAACCAAACCACTCTTCTTGTCATTTGTTGACAATGGGAGTTGATCCCGGAAGTCATCATATAAATTCCTCTTTAAATAATCAACATGGCCAGAGTCTTGCTTTGGTGGTGCCATCTTAAACAACTAGGGCTTCTTTTAAAAAATCAATTCCTCGAAGAAACTAGGGGTACCCAGAACACAAAAATACAACACAACTGTGCAATTCCAATAATTCAAATGAACCAGTAACCCTACGACAATAATTAACAAAACCCCTTGACCAGCACAATAGAACCCTTCACAAAGACACAGTCAAATTAACCCAACAGTTTAGAAAATAACTCATGGGATTTCACGCCTTGTAGAGAACCAAACTTCATGGTGATCGCTCAAAATTTTTTATCTCTGGCTCTAAATTGCTTGGAAAATACTTGAATGCTTTTATGATGAAGATAGAAAAAGAGTAGATACTTTATGTCGATTGAAGTGAGGTAGTGGACGTCTCGTCCGTCATTAAAGCTCATTTGCATGCCGCCCCAACGGCTCCAATCACATTTTATGCGAATTTAAAATTCAGTCTTCAATCTTTTATTTTTGTCAGATCATCGAACGACCATCTTCAAAAGGGTTGATGAAATCTCCATGTCAGCATTGAGGGCCCACCATAGAAGCAGTGCCAAAGGAATACATGTGGCACCCACCCGTGATATCGCGATCACTAAACAACCTGCATCTTTGGATCACGCGATGGTGGGCAATCGTTGATTCTTACCATCAGAAATCATGTTCACTCACAGCAATTAGTAGCACCAAACATAACCGTTGAGCAACTTTTTACCAAGATTATAACATCACCATTGATCTTGAGCACATGCATCTCACAGCTATTTTAGTGACCCATTTTATAACGTATTTAAGTCCGACACAAATATTAAACACTTTATTAATCCCTTTTCGACATCGGCAGCTTGGGACACGTGGCTCTCACCTGTGATATCACAATCACCAAACAACCAGTGATGATGTCATCACAAGATCACGAGGAGCGGTCAGGATCAATCGTAGGACGATCGATGGTCATTCAAAATACATCAGTCAGCAACACCAAACATAACCGTTGAGCACCGTTTTACCAAGATTATAACATCATCATTGATCTCGAGCACATGCATTTCGCAGCTATTTTAGTAACACACTTTATAACATATTTAAGTCCGACACAAATATTAAACGATTTATTAGTCCCTTTTCGGCATTGGCAGCTTGGGACACATGACGCTCGCCTGTGATATCGGAATCGCCAAACAACCAATGGTGATGTCATCATGAGATCACGAGGAGCGGTCAGAATCAATCATAGGAAGATTGACGGTCATTAAAAACATAGCAGTCAGCAACACCAATCATAATCGTCGAGCAACTTTTTACCAAGATTATAACATCACCGTCAATCTCTAGCATGTGCATCTCGCAGCTGTTTAGTAACCCACTTTATAATGTATTTAAGTCCAACACAAATATTAAATGCTTTATTAATCCATTTTCAGCATCGATAGCTTGGGACACGTGGCACTCACCCATGATATCGCAATCGCCAAACAACAAGTGGTGATGTCATGCGAGATCGCGGGGAGCGGTCAGGATCAATCGTAGGAAGATTGACAGTCATTAAAAACACAACAGTCAGCAGCACCAAACATAACCGTCGAGCAACTTTTTACCAAGATTATAACATCACCGTCGATCTTGAGCACGTGCATCTCGCAACTGTTTTAGTAACCCATTTTATAACGTATTTAAGTCCAACACAAATATTAAACGCTTTATTAATCCCTTTTCGGCATCGGCAACTTAGGACACGTGGCACTCGTCCGTGATATCGCAATCGCTAAACAACTAGCGGTGATGTCATTTCAAGATCGCGGGGAGCGGTTAGGATTAATTGTAGGAAGATCGACGGTCATTAAAAACACCCCCTGCAAAATAAAACAACTATTAAAAAGTCAAGCAAAATAATCTTTTTGCGTGTGCAGATTGCGCGGTCATCAGATGAAGTGATTTAAATCTTGACCGTTGCTCGCAGACCTCGCAAGGTTTTTGCTAACGTCACAAATATGGTGTGAGGCATGCGAGATTCTGCCATCTATCACATTTGATGGTGGGGACCAGTTTTGCTCGCTGATTGATTATGAAGGTTGATGCCGACAACTGTTTCCGTACCGATGCATCGTGGTCGTTCCTCGCTGACCTCGCGCAATTAAAACTGTAGTTTTAATAATACTGCGAGGTTTACAATTTGGTGATGCATGGACTCCGATGTTGTGCGCTGATAACAAAGGTGGGGTGCATTTCCATGCTAATGTGGTGCTTGGCTAGGTGAATATTCTGTCCGTTTGGTGACTAGAGGGAGAACGTGGCATTTTCAAACTATTTTGACTCAATCTGAGCCGTTCTCTTGGCCAACGTTACGATTGATCAATGACTCATATTTAAACATAAACTGGTATTGTATGATAGCCATTTTATCTTGCACGAGTGAATATTAATGGCCGACTTCGACTCTGCCTACATAATTAAATGCTAAAATTTGTGAATTACTATTTCAGTTCTGTATCTCTATATTGAGGAAGAATTGCTTGGTATCGAGTGAAGTAAGCTGTGGTTACAATTTCTCAATTTCGCTGCCTTGGATGTTCTGTGATTGAAACCATAAGTATCACATATGCCATTTCTTGTAAATTCATAATATTTTATGGTTGCTTACTGGGCAATTCGTGATTGTTTCCTGTCTCTATTCTTGAAGAATTGATTGAATAGATTCACTTTTAGAGCTTGTCTAGATAATTGCTAGGGTTTTTTGAATATTTAAGAATTTTTTGTTAAGGCTAAAGCAGAAAATTGTAATTATTTACTATCCGAAAATAAGCAAACCCTAGTTCGAATTATCATTAGTTTAGTATAAATGGCACCCAAGGCCCGAAGTTCTAGTTCTGAAACCACTACCAGGTCTTTGTCCCAAGATATTATTGATTTGTTACAACTCTCTACTAGCAAGAAGTAGGAGGGAAAGGTTTTGTTCTATGGGCCTCGAATCTTGGAAGGATTGACAAACAAGCAATGTGCAATTCAAGATGTTGAGTTACCATACATCGGGTGGTAGTTGTTCTCCAATTGGTTTGGGAATAGGAATTTGTCGGTTCCTTTGTGTAACCCTTGGAGGTTAGATCTAGGTAAATTGGTGGTTCCCAATGTTTATATGAATGTATATCTTTTAAAAGACATTGCTGCTAGATATGAGCTTGTGGCCCGAATTGTCAGAACACATGCTGGTGTGCAGATGATTAAGATTACCAAAGAAGAAATTGCAGAGATTTTCAAATCGCATGAATGAAGTCAAGATATGGTTCCTGTCGACTTGGAGGTTTTCAGACAAGAATATAGAAATACTAGGGGTTTGTTCAGAACATCCTTGTTAATACCTCATTTGGCAGTCTCAGGAAGAGGAAAAAATTAGAAGAAGGTAGTAATTGGCAGGAATGAGCCCGAACCTTTTCCTGTGGGCTATTTCGCCAGTTATTTTAAGAAGACTGTTTGTGCTTTATGTCAAGTTCTGGGAGTCAGCTTAAAGAAAACCTTGCCTACCGATATTATGTATATGGCAGTAAATCTCCAACACCCAAGTTTTAATGTAATATATGATTTTTCCACTTCTTTGGTAGAAAAGATGCACACGGGTCTGGTAGCCCTAAAGGAGGGGAAGAATTGGGTTGGATTTAGATGGTATTCCTTGTTAATCCACATGTTTCTATATAGGGGTCAAGCTGTGTTTGAAAAATATATGAAATTAAAGAAGAAGGAAGGAAACATTGAAATTCCTGTCCAATATTGGACTAGGATTCTTGACATGCATGATCATGAGTTTGATTATGTAACTTTCCATAATGTCTTTGGATCTAAATTAAGGGAGGCTCTGGATCATGACCCCCCAAGGATCCCAAAAGAAATTCATGAATTCTTGAGGCCGATGGAGAGAAGGCCTGAATTGAACATAATGCACAATTGGGGAGACATTTTCCCCTATCGTAATACCATAGTTTTCAGGGTTTTTGGCACTAATTTCAATCCAAAGGTTTTGCCAAGGGAGGTGCCCCTTAGAACTAGATTTTTGGAAATCATGAGGCAGTTGGGGGGTGCTCAGGAACTACACTTGCCAGCTGAACAGAAGAAAGGTTCTTTCTTCCCTGAATATACAACATTTGCCAATTTTGTTATGGAAAAGGAGGGATGGAAGGAGTTGCATCAATTACTTGGGCCTTATAGGCTAAGGACTATGCGCCCCAAGAATCATGATCTTGAGGGTTTTATCTCTCAAATGAAGGCAAAACATCGGACAAGAGCTTTTGTCCACAACTTCTACTTTCCTGAGGACATCATCAGGAATATTTTCTATTTGGAATTACAAGATGATAGAAAGGCACTATACATTGCCTACTCTAAAATGGTAAAAAGTAAGCAAGAGAAAATACCTGGTTTCAATCCCATACCTAATGCTAAAGATGAGTTTAGCAGGGCAATGTATGGTATTGATAATTTTGAGAGCTTGGTTGGGGTTTTGAAAGATAAAAGGGTTGTGGAAGAAAGGGGAAAATAACAAACCATTGAGGAGTACCCTGAGGTAGAGGAAGAGGAGAGGCCTACTTATCAGCCCCAAAAGAAGATAAGGGTTTTTTCTAGAAGAAAGGGATGTAGAGTTGAATATGTTGCTAAAAATATTGCACCATCTTCTTCAAGGTAGTCAGTACCAAATTTTGTTGATTTGGATTCTCCTCCAAGTTTTTTAGAACAGGCTTGCCCACCATCACCAAAGAGGCAGAGGGTTGAAATGGTAAAGATTTTTGATTGTGATGGTGATGAGGATGATGACATTATTGTCACTCCAGATGAAATGCATTCTGATATGCCATTGGACCCAGTTGACATTGCAACAGGTTCAGGTACAGTTTCTTTGAGGTTAGGAAAAGATGAAATCAAAGGAATAACAAGCAATGATGACTTGAGAATAGAAGCTTACAGAGAGTTCATGATGGATGACTCTTTTATTCAAACTAGTGCTTTTAAATATTTTGTGTGGAGAGAACATACTGCATTATATGTTGAAAAGGTGGCACATGAGAGAAGTCTGCATCCAGAGCTCCCAGAGAAGGTAATTCAAGCTAAGGTCAGGGAATAGATGAGAGAAAGATTCAAAGCAGTAACACTAGAGTAGGGTCGGGAATTGGTACAAAAAAGTGGAGTATTGCTACTCCTAGAATGGGATATCATTGATGTTGTAGTGTTTGACACAATAAGAAGGGCTAATAAGCCACTTCTTGCTACTGAAGAGGAGGCTATATTGGCACTCAAGGGATTGGCCTTTAGTGAGGAATGGGATGCATTGGTAATCTGGTCCCTATCTACTGGCTCTAAAAAGCCAATTGTTGCAGAACCTTCTAACTTCAGTGGTCACTTGGTTGTGAGGAGAGTTGCTAACACCCCAGCATTGGAAGCTGCTGATATGGTCGTGAATGTTGTCAGATTCACCAGAGCAACTATTGAAGATTTGATCGAGGAGCGGGATACTCTGATAGGCCAATATAATGACATTATTATTGAATATAATAAGAGTCAACAAAAGGTAGCAGAGTTAGAAATTGAATTGGCTTTATTGAGGCAACAAATGGATACCATGAGATCTCAAAAGCAAGCCGGTTCTAGCCACACTATTCCCGACCCACCAGTAGAGCAGTCTCAACCTCATGCGCAAGCACAGTCTCTGGCTATTGTTCCATATAATATGGGACAAGTGCCTATCGCTATTGAGAGGGGTACTAGCCCTGGAGGGGGACTTTCTAGGGAAAACTAATTCATCAGGTTGAAGAATATAAGGAGATGGTAAAGCAAATCTGGGATGCAGCAGGGAGAAACAATGCAGTGATAGTGGACACTATTTTGAAACATTTAAATAGAACGGTCTAGAGTAAGCTAAATAGTGTTCATGCAAATTATTTCCTAATGTTGCAAGCACTAAAAATATTTCCAAGGGATAAAGAATTGGCCATCTCATTTCTAAACAAATGGAGCCCTAGAATGGAGAAGTTGAGATTCATGGCAGTAGGGGAAAAATAACATGGTGATAAATATCCTACTGTTATTGCAACATATCAATTGGTCAAGGGAATTATTGAGCAGAAGTTTCAGGGATTTGCCGCCCCAATGGAATCCAAGATTAAATTGTTGAAAGATGTGTATGATGGAAAGGACCTGACCCATTGCCTCATATTTTACATAGTTAGGATGAAGTCAAACCCCTGCAGGTTTGGAAGCAGAAAATGAACAATATAATGATGTCTCAAACACATGAGATATGTAAAAATGTTGACATCCACATGCTAGAGAATACATTGGAAAAGTTGTCTTTTGTTATAAGTTTCTTAGAGAACTTTGATAAAAAGGCCACATCGATAATGGTAAAGTATGCTCCCTATTGAAACAAGGTTGATCAGGTTGTGGCTTTCCAGTGGCCTTCCGAGGAGAAGTTTGAATTATGGAAAAAGGTGTTCACTGATGAACTGGAATTATGAGTGTTATAGTCAAGAATTGCAACTTGGTCATGTATAATACAGGTCTGGCCCTAGATATTATATTCTAAAATTGCATTCTCTTTTTGACTCCAAGTACAGGGTGCTGAGGTGGAGTTAATACTATAATGGCTAAGCATGCCTTCGATGTATGGGGAGCGGCCTTTGGAGTGATGTTTTATTTCCTCCTTATCAACTAATGATGATCTTTGTCTTATGCTCTCCTCTCACATAATAGAATTGTAACTGAATTAGGAGTTAGCGGTCCAATTACAAATGGATATGTGTACTCTCCGACCTGAAGCTTGTTGGCTCCCTTGTTTTATAAAAGGGAATTCTGGGTCGAGAGAGTGGTCAGTTGAAATATCCAAGATATGAGAAATAAGAGTCTAGTAATATAGAGAGTATGAATTGTAAGTCCAGGTTTTAAAAATTTTTGAGTCAGATTGGAGAACTTTGTTAATCATGGGGTTTTTGAGCATGTTTGTATCAAACTCGTGAATATTTGGAGTTTATTTTGTCTCCTATTGTGTTATGTTACATGGATTATTAATGAAATATCGATCAAAGATGATTTTCATTGATTTTCATTTGTTCTTTACTATGAATTATGTTTAACTACAGCTCTGGTTCAAAGGATCAGTTAAATGCTTCAGTTAACCAGTAAATTAATGCAATATAACAAATAGGATTCATAAAGGAGTATAAATTCAGGTATAGATATATGGGTTGTAATGCAATTCATAATAGATCATAAGTGTTCAAAATGAAATTTACCCTGTAGTTCAGTTTTCTCTTTTGACTCCTTGTGTTGGGATATGGCACTGGAATTCTGATTATGTTTTATTCTCGTATGTTTTGTGTTATGGCATCAGGATATTTTACTCAAAAATTTCCTATCAATTTACTTTATGTGAAGTTTGCGATTCTCTGTTAAATGGACATGAGTCTTTTTTAAGGAATAGCCAATTTCTTGAAGGATTTGATCCTTTAACATTAATTGGGGATCTATCTGTTGCTTACCTATGTGCAAATTAAATGAATTGTTTGAATGTTGTATGTTAAGAGAAAATTTTATGGAATACCCTCCTGGATTTACAGAGTCCGAAGTGTAGGAGAATTAGCCTTATTGCTATTCTCGTAAAGTTGGCCATACTATTCCTAGTCTTTTATTACTGCATGTGGGGAGTTCATAGGAGGTTCTAGGAAACACGTGTGGGTTGCAGTAAAAAATGCCAATAGGTTCAATTGAAAACATGATCTATTGAGTAATTACAAAGAATTCATAATTTGAAATTCTAGATTTTGACAACATGATCTATTGACAAGTAGGAACTATTTTTCACATTGTGTCAAATTTTGATATTGTTATTAGGATTCAATTATGTAGTTTTACAAGTCAAACTCATTGACCCATGTTTCATGAGTAGTGTTTCACAAGAACCCATCTCTCATGATAATGAATGGTCCACTTAGCACTCATTGCATCTAAATGATTCTCAAAGTGATGAAGCACTAGGCCTTCCTAGGAGGTCACCCATCCCAATATTACATGATCCATGATTTTATTAATAATTGATCATTTTGGATTTTGACAAACTTGACACACAAATGACAATTTGACAATGAGCTTAATGTATCACAATTAAGTTTCAAATTGAGTAACACAATAGAAACTAAAACAAATTGAGAGATTGTTATGAGGGTAGTGATGCAACTTTTCTAATTAGAGTGTATTCCATGAGATTACAATTCTTTGAGATCTTTTGTCAAATAGTTCACAAGATTTGTCTATCCTCCCATATTTTACATAGATTTAAAAATGGAGTCTACAACCACAACATTTGAGAAAATTCATCTTCATATTATGCTTTGATGGATGTCTATACCTTGTTCCAAATCTCCCATATTAAGGAAATCGACAAGGATTTTGGTGAAGGTTGTGAAATTTGTCTATGCATCTAACAATTGCATTTGATTGATATAACCTAACCTTATATAACCTAACACATAACCTAGCACTAGAAAAGTATTCTTCTCCCAAACAATCTCCTCTACTTCTATTCACGCCTATTGGAGTTGCAACATTCAACATTGGTGCTTCAACCATTCATTCAAAGCGAAGAATTCCAATAAGAGATTTCAATGAACTAGAAGGGAAAAGGCTTACAACTTTCCAAGAAGAAATATCACATGTCAGATACATATTGATAGATGAAATGAGTTTCTTTGGGGAGAGGTTGCTTGAAAACATAGATTCCAGGCTTCGACGAGCATTCCCAAAAAATAGTAACCAAATTTTTGGAGGTGAGTTCTGGATCGAAATTGCTAACTTTAATAACTTTACATTACAATATTTTATATTCAATTCTATTATAGTTCCTTCTATACAAATTCATACTTATCAATTTAATTAAATATTTTATATTTAGTCATATCTACATGATTTTAGTTGGAGACTTGGCACAATTACCTCCAGTAAATGACATGGCTCCATATGAAAGCAAAAGGTGAGAACAGCTACTATGGGAAGAATTCAAAATGGTCATTACATTAAGTAGTGTTTTTCGACAAGATGGACAAAATGAAGAACAACAAATATTTCGTCAAATTCTAACAAACATTAAGGATGTCAATCCCACAATCGACGATTGGATGTTGCTTGTGTCAAGAAAAAATGAAAGAACCAATGCTTCAGAGAATGAAGAATTTGAAAGCAATGTTCATTTGTAATATAATTAATGATTTAACAATATTATAATGATTTAACTAGCTTATATACCTTATATATAATCTATATAATATACGCCGAGATTTATCATTTTTGAGGTGTATTTTTCTTTTCTTTTTTCTTTTTTGAATCTTAAGGCGAGTTGGGACAACAAGGTTCTAATTTTGAAGCTGAGTTACCCAGGGTAGCATGGGCATAGCAGCATGGAGCATAAAGAAGTGCCAAGTCATGCCAGGTCATGGCGAGTTAAGGTAGGTTGCAAGGGTAAGGCAACTCTACAAGGTGAGTTGGACTCATCAAGATGTTAGCCAGGCTAGGAAGAGTCTACAAATGAAGGGTCGAAGGTCCCTATGCATGGGTTATTATTGGTGATGAGAAGTCAGAAATGGTGGAGTCAGCCCAGAGTACGGTGTCATCCTACCGATGTCTAGTATTTGGACTAATAACTTATATAGGGAGGTATGGTTGTTCAAGGATAGGAGCACCATAGGGATGCAATCGGGTTGCACCGAGAGTTCATAGCCGAAAACCAAATGGAAAGGGTGTTCCAGTACTCTTCCTTCTAGGAGTGAAAAGAAGTAGCTCTCGCCTCGAGTCCTATAGTGACTTAGGTGTTCATCATAGTCTTAGGAGCGAGGAAGTCTCATTTTTCCCTAGCCATGAAGTGAGGGGTTTTGTGGTGAACCCGACGTACCGAACCCTGTGAATGTAGTAACAGGGCCAACATGGGTTAGTTCCCAGACATGTCGTCGAGGGAGCTAGATGTTGGAATGATTTTTTAATGACCGTCAATCATCCATCAATTGATCCTGACCGTTCCCCACAATCCTAACTACTATGAATGAACATGATTGCCGATGGTGGCCACTTCATTTTAGCTTATAAGGTAGTTTAAAAGGAATATATGTATCTTCGATGTGGTTAATGAAGCCTTGGCATAGTCTATTAGATTCCAAATTTAATTCTTAAAGGTCTAGTTTAGATTCCAAGTGAAAATCTAAGTTAACCTAGGCATCACTATCCATATTTATAAACTATTGTGTTACACATGGATAAATTATTTCTAAGATATCTTAAGCAAATACAATAGATTTAGCAATAAATAGTCAGGTGTCTTATTAAACTATGCCAAATGCTCACTTTATCACAATAATATCAAAAGATAAATCGACTTTGTTATTTTTTATATATAAATTGGGAAGCCAAGGTCCCAACCCTATTACATAGCAAGCCTGAAGGATATGAAAAGAAAAACCAAAAAATAACTAACTATAAATAATTAATAGAAGAACAAAGAAAAATAGCACATAAATAACTAACAAACAACAAGAAAAACTACAAGTTGTAGCATGTCTTTTGGGGAGTCACATATCCCCAATCTTCAAAAAGGAAAGAAAAAATGTCATTCTTAGGGTATTTCTTTCTATCCTTCTTTAAAACAAGACTATCAAGATTACCCTTCAACCTTCTTTTCTAGAACTCCGACGCAAAATTCTGGAGTAGAAGCATAGAAGTAACCTATGGATCACCTTATTACTAAAATTAAGCACATTATTGACTCTTTCCTCCAAAGTTTCTAGAATTTTCCCCAAATAATTAATAGAATTGGTGTTATGGCCACAATGAGAATATAAATGCACAAGATCAAACTTATTTTCCACCTAAATTCCTTTACCCTTGACATCATCCATGGCCACCATATCATTTCTAGGGACTAAATTTAATCATCCCCTATGTTACAAGACTTAGTGTCATAAAGAAAATTCATTTCTGAAAAAGGTTGACGACAAAATCATTGGAAAGAGAAACATCTTCCTCTTACATGAAGTCTTGAGAGTGACTGAACTCTTTGTTCCCACTATTGATGCAGTCATTGTCCTTGTGATCAACAAATCCTTTTTTGTTAATTAGAAACAACTAATTCTACATTGGGTGTAGTGCTAGGGGTAGTAGAAATTATGGCCACCAACCTATTAGATCTTCTTACAAGGTTCCCCTTAAAAGTTTTTCCTATAGCAATCTTATTATTAATAGTAGCAACAATAAGAACCTTAGTCGTTGTTGCCCACAAGTGAGGACTAAAATTTAGGGTTTTTACTCTTAGTCTTGGAGATGTCAATATCACTAGGAATGTCCACATGGATATGAGAGGCAACTTTCAATAGAGAACCAATGGCAAAAAGATTAGGGCAACCTAGGTCATCATAATCAGCCACAACTTTACTAGACACATCATCAAATGTAATTTTTTGCTTGACAAGGAATGAGGAATGTTTGATAGGTTTTCTCTTACCCTTAGGATGAGAGGGATCATGCAAATCACTAAGATTCCCACCTTTAGCTTTGATAAGAATAGGGGTAGGGAATAGATTAGACTTTGAAATAAGAGAGCTAACAGAATTCTAAGAGAACATAGCAAGGTGGACTTATGGAGTCTAAAAATTAACCCCTTATGTAGAGGCATCACAAATTTATCCATTAATACCTCCTTACCTAAACACTTAAGAGAACTTAGGACAAAATAAGGAAAACAAGCAATCTTATTATGTTTAAGATGGTCATGCAAGAAATGGTAATGAAAAACACATTTAAAACTACCTTCAACACTGAAGTACTTAATTGGCACTCTACTAAACTCATCATTCAAAACCATTCTATAATTCGATGAGTTCTCCCCTTTTCAAAATTTGGTTGATGGTTTCCGTGTCCATCATTTTTCCCTATTAATGACCTTCCTACCTTCAATATTCAACCTAGTAGTAGCTCTGATGGTTTCCTTTGAAACAATAAATCTAACACCGCCCACAATAACCTTTTTATCCTTTTATGAAGCAGCAAATTATTTTGAAAGGACTTGACCAGAGCAACATAGGGACTCAAAGTAGGGAGCAATTCTACCCTCTTAAAAAAATGTCATAGTATGGCATTATTTCTCACCTCCGTAGGGGATGTGAGTTTAGTGTGGCATCATATATCCCTTGTAGTATCTAAACCCTTGCAAAAAATATTATACATTTGGAACTTAGTAGGAAGAAAGCACAGGCATTCACCTAAGAGAATAGACTTCACAAAAATTTGAGGCTTATTCACTATCATGGAAAACTAACCTGTTCATACGATCATACCATGGAGAAACCTCCTAGCCATAAGTGACTTGATTGAAGTGACTATATCGTTATTTTTAAGGAAATACATATTTATAGAAGCTTGGGCATAATAATTAGAAGGACCAGAATTACCAATACTAACATTATCCAAGCAACTTGCAAGGGGCTCATAACAAGACTATTTAATGACATCAATTTGGTTGAAGGAAATAGCATCCATTTGAAGACTTCCTCAAACATAATCATAAGGGATAACAATACCCCTCTTGAGCCAAAGCAATATGATACATAGACACCAACAATTATCACTAGGGTATAACTCAATACCCTTCCCCAAGCACTCATTAAATGACAATTTCATTATTTTCATTAATAAGGTTATTGATAATACTTTGAGAAGTAAAGCAACTTCGTATAGACTGATATGGCCCAATGACATTAAAAATATCATCTATGCAATCATATAATAAGTCATTAATAGAAAAAGGAAAAGATAAAAGCCAACAACTAATTAAGCAAGGATCATATAGAGATGTCATATTAGAAAACCTCTAACAAATTCTATGGTGCAACTAGCCATAGTATTATTAAACTCACCTCAACAACAAAGTGTTAGAAATGGGAAATCTTCCTTTCACGACATACCCTTTAGGTTCCAATTCATAAGCTCATATGCATGCCCAAGTTTTTCCACTTGTTTAATCCATTTCCAAATGAGCAATTTTCCAAGCGAGAAGAATGAAAGAATAAACCCAAAAACATGTATGATAGTAGAGGGAGTAGTTTATTTTGCATTGACTCTTCGTTACAATTGAAAGTATCATGTATTCCTTCTCCCATAAAAGTTTTCATGGGAGGAAGGGGAGAATATTTCTAGTATTAGACACATCTAGCCTATCACCATTTTGTTAGAAGAAAAGAGTAAATGCCAATTCCAAATCCAACACCATTTCTCATAGTGACCCTTTGTTGGACAAGGAAACACCAATGCCAATATTCACTACTCCAATCAATGGCTTCTATCCTTCTTTTTTTCAAAATCTAGCTTGTAGGCCACCTCTATGACCACCCATCTCACTATCAACGTTGCCATCACTAGCCCAACTATTCAATGGTCATTTTTCTAATGACTCCTTTCTCACTCTCTTGGAGGACAAACGTGACATTATTTAGGATATTCAATGCCTAGATATTTTCTGGAGAGCTTTAAGGTCAAATATATAGTGGCATAAAACTCAATGTTATAGGAAATCATTCTTAGCCAAGCCCAATTGGTTCAATTCCTATGGATAGAAGGGGGTTGATCATAAGTAAGTGTTGAGATTCCTAAGAATCTCTTTTACCTTTTAGGTTTCTCCTTCCTCTTTAAGGAAACATATCATTTCTAGAGCTGAGAAAAATTATCATATTAAATTATGAAGCCCCTTTCTTTGGCAAGGAGATTCCATGTGTGTTCGAAAATTCTTGTTGCACACGTTTCCATTACTCATGTTGCTAACAACCTTGCAAATCCTCATATTTGAAGATTGAAAAAATCCAAAGGAATATTTTATGGCCTCCCTTTAACCAAGGAAAATGGTGTCACAAAGTATCCTAGGAGTTTAATTATTTCCCTCATGACTATAATAGGCTTGGCTTACTTTATATTCACTACTCTAAATGGCGCCATAATAGGCTTTGCTTGCTTTATATTCACTACTCTCAATGGCACCATAATTTTAAATTTAATTAACATACTCTAAAACCTAACTAAACCAGGTTGTAGCTTGTCAAATTGGACAAGTGAAAGGTCAATACAAGCGTTGAGGAAGAGTTTGGAGGAGTGAAAACAAGGTCAATACCAGCGTCGATGAAGATTTTGGAGCTAAAACAAGGTCAATACCAGCACTGAGGACAAGGTTGAGGGCACTCAGGGAAAATCGACGACCAAGGGACAATGAGTACTGTAAGTTTGGCACCCCCATTCTCTTTAACCTGCAATTTTCATGCCTAGTTTCCAAAGATCTTCTCATACATTAGCCCCCCCATTCTCGTAAAATGGTATAAGATAAGATAGAAAAAATTAAATAGCTTAGTCTTTCACATTTTTATAGTGATTACTAGAGGCACATAGACCAATTCTTCATAATAGAAGAATTTGATCGTACTTTTCCAATGATGGCATTATGAGAAAACCTTAGGTTAAATGAATAATTCCTAGCTAAGATCTTGAAATCATGTCCAACCGTATAAGAGAAGACCGCTGCTATGTGTACTTGGATAACATGGGGAAAGGCTCTTTGGGCTCTTTCATCAATCTGCGTATTGTTAAATTTTAACCCCTAAAAGTGAGAATGAAGAATCTTTCCTAGGATGGTGGCCAATTATGCTTCTCAACCCGTAGATTACAAAATCCTTGTCAATATCATTGCCATCACAATTAAACCTATTGCTTGAGTTATAGTCATAGAGGTAAACAAATTGGCTTTCTTGACAGTAGATACATTCTAGACAATTCAATCCTTGCATCGGAGATTGTTGAATGGGCCCAAAAAACTACTCATGATACCCTTACTATTAAGTTAAAAGTTTGACAAGGCATATGATTGCATCAAATGTCCTTTCATTTATAAAAGGCTCAAATGGATTTATTTTCAACCCTAAATTATTATCACACATTCAAAATTAAAAAATACCAATTAATGAAGAACCTTCATTTGAAGGTGATGTCGTCATGACCTTTGAACGAAGAACCTTCATTCAAAAATGATGCCATGTCAAGACTTTCAAATGAAGGTATTTTTTATTTTAAATATTTCATGTCCAAAACGCTTTATAAAAGGAACCTTGGCATGAAGGACCTTCAAATGAAGACCTTAATTCAAAGGTCCTGTTGATGGTATTTTTATGCACTTCACAACATAGGTAATATGTAGGTGCATTACCTCTCTTGAAAGACAATCTTCCACAATCAAATTGCAGAACACTATCCCAAGGTCTCTCGGGTGTTAGGTCATGACGAGGCTTGGAATAAATCAGTTGTTTGGTGTGATTTTGCTAGAATCACAAGGCGGTCTTACATGGTCAAAATTGTAGGAGAATTGGGTCAATGCATGGAGTTTTGTGAATTTGGAATTACTGTACCTTGCTATAGGTTCAGACAATAGTCTTGGACTCCATTGCTTTGTTGGATTTGGCTTTACAATGTGCAACAAACCTTAACATAAGTTGTTTCTAAAAAAGTAAAAAAAAAAGAGAAAGGGAAAGGAAGAAAGATGTTTCCTAGACCTAGAACTACCGATGAACAGTGATCATGGAGGTTCCTGCTGTGGACAGTTTCCTTAAACAGGATTTCACTTAATTAGAATTCTCACAATATCATGAAATCTATGCTATCTTGTAGGGACTGCAAATATTCATCATTCATTCACCATGGAAACATGAATAAAGATAAAGTTTAATAAGCAGCAATGCAATTAAAGTCCAAAAAGTTTAATGAGCAGCAATGCAATTAAAGTCTAGACTAACTTTGCATAGTCATATACCATCAGCAAATGACCAAAAGTATGGACAGGGAAAGCATACACACAGCAGTAATCTTCAAAACTAGAGACACCATACTAATTCTACCAAAGTCAATCTAAAGATACTAAAACAACAAAGTAACTTAAAGCAAATTTCTAACTTAAATGGAGAAGAACCATGAAACATGTGGAGAAAACCAGAAATACACCATAAAATAACTGTATTTTCTATTATATTCTCAGCAGCATGTCTTTACAACAACTCAACTCTCTTAGAATGAGAGGAGGAGAGCCCTATTTATAGTTTTCAAAAAACAAAATGAGTGGCCAAGATCCGACTCTATTGTGTGGCCAAGATTCACTTTACATTAGGGTTTCACCTACCCCCAAATATATTACATTTATAAATAATTTCTTGTTTCTTTCCTATTTCGTCATCTAGTGACAACACTATAGCAAATTTGTCTTTTATCCATTTGCCCTTTGTTGTAGCTATTCTTCAAGGAACTCATCATTGATGATGAGATTGCCCTCTCACTTCTTCAACGTGGCATACTCCATGAAACTTAGGACTAGGGATTGAAACTTATCCACCTCCATGATGCTGGATTTCAAAATTTGGTAAGATCATTCCTGGGAATTGCTACCAAGCTTCTTCCAGTCATCATCATACTTAGCAGCATTGTCTTTAAAGAGTTCTGACTGTGCAAAGGCTCGGGAAATGAAGCACATGAATTCAATGGTGACCTCGGCGGACATCCCATCTTCCATGATCTTCAAGAAGTAGGGCATTATATTCTCAGCATTGATCTCGACTGCGGGTAGCTCGTATCCTGTCATCAGCTTGAGGTACTGAGCACACTCTTCTTTGGAATCCCTTTCCCATTCAATGTCTGGCGCCATTTGCTCCAAAACCTACTCAAGCCTCCTCTTCTGGTGATCAAAATCTTGCTTCCACATGTCCACTAGCCAGTGATCATCATCCTTGAAGGCAAGGTCTTTTTCCCAGACATTGCTTGGCAACGCGAGTATGGCCTCAATCTTTGGGTAGGCCACCTCGTAATTCCTTGGGAACCTCTCACAGATCTACCTTGTGTCCTCGAGAGTCTTCTAAACTTCTAGGAACCTATTTGCTACCTGGATAGCCAAGTTGATGCCCGTGTTTCCCATGTCCAAGACTTGCTGGAACCAATTTTCCGTAGTCTTGTCTAAGTTCCTCCTCTTTTCTAACTTGTTAATTTTCTCTTGGGATAGCAGCTGAGGCAGGGCAGATGACATTGTAGGTTGCTCATCCGGGGGCAACCACTGTTGAATGTAGGCTGTTAGATCAACCACTTGCTCCTTGAGCTCCTCCTTTGAGACCTTATCATGTTGGATAAGGTGCACCAATGTGGCGACTGACTCCTAGAGATGCTCAACCTTTTGTTGCTTCGTGGCCACTCCCAAGTCAATGATGGAGATTTTGTAAGTTATAGCTTGTTCTCCAATCATTGGTGTTGCTATCTGCATCGCCCTTGATCTTGAAGCATCCATGGTTATCTTGGATCTGACCTTGGGTTTCTTCTCCTTCTTCTTAGTGCTTACCCGTGCTCCAGCCATGATGGCTTCTAGCCTATCCTTGGGATCCTTCAAGGTGGGAGTTTTCTGCTTTAGTTGCCTTTGCAGCCATTTAGGCACTTGGGGCTCCTCCCCAGGTGGTTTGCTTTGACTCCTATTGTCGCCTGTTTCAGGCTCAGTGGTTTTGATGACAAGAGACTTTTCTTCAATCCCCACATCTTCTTTCTCCTCTTTGGAGTCTTGTCGGAGGGTTTCGTGTCTAGTGGGGAACTCAGTGTGTAACTACTCTTTGGGTGGATCTTCTTTCTCAACATCCCCCTCTTCTTCGTTCTGATTGTATTCATGCTCTTTAGGATTCTCCCCTTGCGCATCCTCATGGGGGAATACTTCCTTGTTGTGCTTTGGGGTCTCATCTTGCTTCTCAGTAGGGGATTTGCTACCCTTTGTCTCTTGAGTAGTAATCTATTCTTCTCGGACAAGTTGGTCTTTGGCTTTCTTATCTTCTATCTCCTTGAGTTGCTTTCCCCATTCTGCATTAAGCTCGAGATCATTTGATTCTTTTATAAATTCAGTGTTCAGCTTTTCGCTGCTCTCACTAGAGGACTCATACACCACCTCGTCGATCTCATGGCGTTCAAACAGTGGATGTTCATGATACTCAAATTCTTCCTCTTCTGGTGCTTTTGTAGCCTCTAGCTGCTATCGCTTGAGCTCATCTGATATTTGCATTGTAGCTTCCATGTTTGGTGGTTCAGTAGAGGGAAGGGGAACTGGAGTAGAGGCCATGGCTTGGGATATTGCAGCCTAAACCACCAGATTGGTGAGCATTCTTGAGAGCTTGGTGGGTACATTTTGCATGTATTTTATGAATGACTCCGGGAGACCAAGGACTGGCATCATAGCAGCGAGAGCAGAGGGGAGGGAAGGAGACATGGAAGAAGAGGAGATGGGTGAGGTCATGGTAGATGATGAATCCACGGGAATGACCTACAAGATTGGAGAAGTGGTAGCAAGGTGGATAGAGATGTCCACCGCAGGCGGGGAGGAA
The DNA here is from genome assembly GCA_007115665.2 of Sequoiadendron giganteum. NCBI lineage: Eukaryota > Viridiplantae > Streptophyta > Pinopsida > Cupressales > Cupressaceae > Sequoiadendron > Sequoiadendron giganteum. Next base: position 37,261,284 of record CM021110.1, read on the forward strand.
GCAGGAGATGGAATTGAAGTAAGCGGGGTGATAGCGGTGATCATAATAGGTGGATACCTCAGTGAGCTAGATCCCTCTTTTTCGATCCCAAGGGGCGGACCCCTAGGCATCACCATTGTCTTCGTGCCTCTAGTTTTTTTTCTTTTCTTCTTAGAGGGTTCCGGCTCGGAAGACTTGCGAGCATAGGCCTTTAGTTTGGGTAGCTACTCACTGGCCTCCTTTCTTTTCTTGGTCTTAGCTAATGGTGGCATGCTAGATGCTTCCCCAGTTATGGTGATAGTTGCCCCACCTTTCGAGCCACTTGGTTTGTTTTCCAATCCCTTGAATGTCAAGGCGACTCCTTGTTGTTTTAATCGAGCCACCTATTGGTTGACCCATGCCTTCATTCAGATCTCGACGAGCCTAGTGAGTACGATGAGGTCGTCGAGCTCTGGTTCATTCCAGGTAGTGGAAAATTGGAAATGGCATCGTACCCTGGATTGACCATTGTGTCTTCATCTTCTTCGAGCTGGTCGGGAACTGGGCACAGGTTGAGCCTCCGCACAAAGATGGCGGTCATGTGCATGTAATGTCTCACCCGTACCTCAAGATCATCTTTGCAGTTGGCCCAAAAGTCTTCGATGCTATGGAGGTGGGCATACCCTCATCCTAGTGCCTTCCTGATGTGCTTGTACGAGTCCATTCGAGGCCGAGCTGTATATTGAAGGAAGTTATACTCAGCCAACTCCCTTTCTGAATACCCGACGCACTAGGAGGTATGAATCTTGTACATTCCTTGGCCGAGCCCCATAGTGTAAGATGGGCCCATAAATTCTTATCACTCAGGATGCTATGAATATGCCGCAGCTGCCGAGTCAGCTCCAATAGAATGATCCAGTCATTGGGCTACAGGGGTAGCTTGTTCAGTCTCTCCGTGAATCCCTCGGCATAGATGTATGTAAACTTTAGGAATTGTATGTAAAGGAAGGCATACTGCTTGAGGAGGGCTAGGGAGCTATGAGAAACTCTCCTTTGAAAGTCCCCTCCAAGAGACCGAATGATGTGAGCGATGAATGCATCATTCACCCGACAATAATCCCTCTTGAAATTCTTGAACTGTAACTGAGTGTACTTGTCATATGGTTTGAGTTCCACCCTCGATGGATCACTGGGTACTACCACCAATCCCTAATAATGTCATCGATCAGCGAGGGAATATACCAAGTAGGAGGTCATGAAGAACTTGGAGGTCTTCTTCACGGTTGTAAACTGCTCATGGAAGCAGTCATTGATCATCTCTCCCCAATAGAAGGCAGTCCCCTTGCCATGGAGAATCTCCTCTACAAAATAGAACATCCACTCTTGGAAGAAGGCTGCTCCAGGAAGGCCTATCACCCAGCTCAACAAAGTTACGAGGTCATGGTAATCCTCAAAAAACTCGCTGTGAAAAATCTCCTGAGGAAGCTTACCGGTGCTGCCCCGCTTATCCTTTAACCAATATTGATTGATGACCTTCTTGCACCCCAAGGGATCCTACTCCCAGACCTATTTTCATTCCTCCATGGTTGGGACCTCCATGCTATCAAAGGCAGGAATGTGGAAGGTTGTTGTTATGCCCGACGAAGACATGTTAGCAAGGATATTTCCGTCCTGATCTATTATAGTCTGGGTCTCTTCCTGGTAGGCCTCTACGCATGCCATTACTAGTTCTAGGGCCACCAAGGCCGGTGGGAAGTCTGCAGCCTTAGCAATTCTGCTCTTCTTTATCAGTTTTGCATTCTTTGTCTTTGGGTTCATCCTGACCCTCTGTATGAATTCGTCAACATCGACCTCACCAATGGTATTTGTAACATCTCTCCAATGGGAGGTGACTCTAGATTGTATAGGGACCCCTTGGAACTTATACTTCATCAGGTCTCTATCCTCCTTGCCTCGAGGTGTCTTGGCTATTCCTTTTCCTTTCCCCTTGGAGGCACCAGAAGTTTCTACACCTGATTCCATAAATCCTACACAAGAGATGAGAATCAGTAACAATAAACATGATGAAATGATCCCAGACAAGTACCTGCATCTCAATATTAGCTTTACAATCATTATTCGTTGTTCAATAATCACACAACACCTGATAATTCATCGTTAGAAGGCAATATAGAGAAATCGGGTTCCCAGGGCTGGAATTCCCTTGGCAGAATGTCGTTTGAAAGGAAAAATTGAGGATGGAGTTCCCAAAGGCATTTTCCAGTGTTGGATTCGAGAACTTGAGGGTTGATGTGAAGGAAAACCTAATTTTAGAAAATGGGTCGAAATCCATTTTGGATTTGGAGGTCATTTGACCCTCCATTCGGGAGTTCGGGCATTAACTACAGGAAAGCTGTTTAAAACGGCGCAGGGGAGGCAGAAACCCAGGCGCCAAAATCCGGGTCTTGAATTGCCATTATCGGGAAGCAGTCATGGGTCTACCTTTTGAAAAGGCGAAATGGAAGCAGAAATCCAAAGGGAGAATTCCAGAAGATAGTTCCCTGAAGCGGTTTGGAGGAATCGGGACAGCCAGGTGGCGAACAGAGCACCGGGACCCGAAGGTTGGGAAGCTGTCCCAAACCCATCGTTAGAACGACACAGGTGGAATAGAATCCCAAGAGGGGAATTCTGGTGTTCAGAATCCGGAAGAAGTTCGAAGGAAGTTTTGCCTAGATTTTGGGTTTCGGCGAGCAGTGGACCGAGATCTGGGAGGCGGGAAGACGCTCGGGCAAGGTCATTCGGGACGGTGATGACACCACAGAATCCCAGGAAGGGAATTCCAGAGGTCGAAGTCCGAAGAGGGAAATTTGTCGAGGGTTTCGATCGGAAGGTGGAAGACTTTGCAGTCGGGATGCGAGATTCTGAAAGCCGCTCGGGGAAGGCCGTCGAAACGACGAAGTTGGGATGGAATTTCACGAAGGGAATTCCGAAGACCAAATCCCGAGGGAGGATTTGAATTTAGTGGACCTTTCGATTTTCAAGTTTAGACGGACTTCGAGGGTTCAGGGTTCGAGGGTCGGGAGGACGCTCGGATGAGGTCGTTTGGAATGGTGATGACACAACGGAATCTCGGGAAGGGAATTCCGAAGGTCGAAGTCTAAAGCGGGTTCGAAGATCGGGAATTTTGACGAGATGAGTCATGGATGGCCATGGGAAGACCCGGGCCCAGGAGACATCGACGCTGTTCCGAAGAATAGCCGCAGTGCGGTGAAGCTCCAGATCAGATTTTAAGCCACTTAGCGATTGATTTTTAATTTTCTAAAAGGTGGGTTTTGACCGGAAGGCACAAATTTACTTAGTTTTAAACCCATTTTACAATTTGCATACGCCAAAATGTGAAATTTCACAAATAAAAGGAGGAATGCACGCAGATGGCAAACCTACCTCGAAGTCCTGGATAGTGAACAATCGACCGCGGGAAAAACAGTGGAAAACAGAGCTCGGAATGCTGGGCGGAAAATACCTGGTTGCCGGAAGTTCTCCAAACTTTTCTATCACTCGTGCAATTAATAATGCTGGCTGAAATTTTTTTTTTATAAAAAAATTTGCCATTAATACAACATTTAATTTCTCCATATGGCGGCAGGTGGATTTGGTGAATTCAAAACGCAGTTGGCGGCGGGAGGACCGGAGTCTGATGGTCGAGAAGCCGTCCCACCATGGTCGTCGAAATAGTAGAGCTCGATAGGAAACCCAGAAGGGGAAACCCGAAAAGGGGAAACTCAAAAAGGGAAACCCAGAAGGGGAACCCGAAAATTGCCACAGACGCCAGAAAGGGAATTTCGACAAGGAAAACTTGGATTGAACCCCAGACTTAGCATTTTAAAAGGGGCGACTTTGTTCAAGCTTAAATTATGACATTGGGGAACATGCTAACCTTTTAGGACACAAAATTGGGCATGCAAAATGAGGCAAAACAAAAAGGGGCCCAGAAAGCTAAAGAGGGAAAAGAGGGTCCCCATTCTGAACGGGGCGTGTGTGCAAAAGGCACAATAGGTCCTTCATTAAAAGATCCTTCAAGGTTCCTTTAATGCCATCCCATTATAGCTCTTAGAGTTGTTAGAGATATTTTTGTTTCGAAGTAGAGATTGGACCATCAAACAGTGTCACCATGACTCTACCAAGATATCCATCAAATTCATAAACCCTAACTTAACAACCACAAATTCAGAAGAAAATTGCCCCTGTCAGCCCTAGGGCATCAATTCAATGCCAAGTTTATTGCTTTAAAAGACCCCTAAATGGAATGAACCTCTATCATACCATGATGCACACCAATCCACCAAGTTACAGTTCCAAGACAGTGGGTGGATTGGTGGATGTCATTTCTATTTACCCCTCAAACCCTTACATAGGAAAAATAGGGCAGTCCCCATAAATTTGGTAAAGATGTGCCACTCCAGTCATCAAAATTCTTTACCAGTTCCTTAATCTTTGTACTCAAATCATCAGCTAAGGCTTGAAAACCTTGTGGTGATTTTACAAAAACTTGAGTAGGCCTTAATGATTGGGGCCTATTGTCTACATCAAATCTAGAGGCCTTATACATAACATCTAGGTCATTGGCCCTAGGGGTCCACTTCTCAACTAAAGACAAGACTAATTCCTCATCCCTAGTAATGTTTTTTATTGAATCTAAGAATAAAGAATATAAATAATAAACTGATGGTAATCTACCATCAACTCCCTAAGTCAAATGCCTAAAATTTGTGTCTACAACTTCATTTTGCTTGGCAACTGCTCCCTTCTCACTTGTTTTTAGAGCTTCCTATAGCTCTCTAATCTTACTAAGCATCTGCTATTTGGTGGGATCTAAAGAGTACTCAACCTCCTCTTCAACTAGCTCTAATGAAGGACTAGGAGCAGGAGTCTGGATAGGGGACCCAGGAGTAGAAACAATTGGAGAAGTTGGAGGTACTGATCTTGATGTAGAACTTATGGCTAGGGTACCAGGAGCACTAGAAGACTCCCCCACATGTCTATACTTCAACCTGTCTACCTCAGTTTGCAGCTCAACATTCCTTTGTTGCATTCTACTATACTCTCCAATAATGGTGTTATACTTCTCCATCAAACTTTTCTTCTCAGCTTCTTCTCTTTCAGCTGTCTTTTGGGCCAATTTGGCCACATTTACAGTCAAGTTTGTAGCTTCTGTAGTTGAAGTTTTAGGAGGTCTTTTGATTATTAACCCTCCTCTTAGGTTTGGGCTAATATCAGTAAAATAGGGCATGGGCCAACCTAAACTTAGGAAGTAATAAAATTAGGCAAAATATTTAACTCAATTTATAAAAAGGGGCCCGACCTAGACGAAACAATGAGACATAAGTCATTTTAATACCCACTCCAAAAAGGTAACGGCCAAATATATCTCACCCAAGATTTTACATGGAACATTAGGATTTTTATGAAAGCCAAGGTAAAACGTACCCAACCTTAGGTTCCTCCCAAACAATGTAACAAGCCACGACAAGGGAAAAACATAAATGGAATTCAAAGAACAAGATTTGAAACTCCATCAAATCCACCATGATGCACACCAATCCACCGAGTTACAGTTCCAAGATAGTGGGTGGATTGGTGGATGTCATTTCTATTTAGCCCTCAAACCCTTACACAGGCACAACAGGGCAGTCCCTGTATTTGATTGTTTAATCCCACAAAATAGTGTTTGATAACTTCAAAACAAATGCAGATGAAAGGAAACACATATATTTATCTACACCAATGATCTCAGAGCATTTCAAGGTTGTATGGATCCATACAACACAAAAGAACTTCAGAAAAATTGTAAAAACATAGAAAATTGCTTCAGGAACGTGGTATCTGATATGAATTTTTGGTATCAACTCCTACAACAATTGCAATGGGATGGGAATACATTATGATAGAAGTGGGATAAAAAATGCATCATTTGAAGCATCAAACCAATATGCAAAGATAAAATAAAGTGCTAACCCCTTAAACTGAAAAAGTTTCTTTTAACTTTAAGTTTGTTGGGTAGCCAAATCTTTTAAGTTATCAAATCCTACCATCATACATAATCAAAATTTTGTTGTTTCAAATGACTATGAGCACTAACTTTCACTATTTGAAGATGTTGAAACCTTTTCATAGAGAATTAGAACATTGATAAACTTATGATGACTTTACCAGGCCTAGTACACACTCCCTCCCTATTAACCACTTAGACATATGGAAATTAAATGTAAATTTGCTGCTATTTTTAGTCATGTAGGTGTCCAATAAACCACTTGGTGGTGTTTCCCTTCAACTTTATTTACTTGAATGAAGAGGAAAAGTCCTTTGATTACAATTAGAGAATACATTTGACATCTTGGTTATGTAACTGGTGGACCATAGTCACATTTAACACTTGTTACAAAGTTTGGGAGTTAAAACGTTAAGTAGATTTGATTTTTGATGGACACATTTGGACGGTATTAACAATAACTTGCAATCTATCAAGACTTGATTACCTTATAACCTATCAAATTCTAGCGATGAAATGATAGATTAATCATAATGTCACCTTTGGATCACCTCACCATGAAAGAACTTCATCCAACATCCTTATGAGTTTAGGTACAACCAAATAGGTATTTTTCAGATTTCTCTTCCTCGAGTGAGAGAAATTCAGGAAGAGAAGAGGAAAGTGAGACATGTAGTAGGTTTAAAAGAGGGAGACCAACCAGAGGTCAAAAGATTAGAAGAAAATGCCATAAATGCATTGAATTTTTTCTTGCTAAAGGGGGGTCATGTTCTTATGATAATGAGAGCATAGGCGACATCGAGGTGCCCTTGAGGTACAAACATCTACGGAAAAAATGGGTACCCAAGGAACTTCCTCCAATAAACACTGATCTTTGTATCAACAAGAGGATATATCACATAGCACCATCGTCATTACATGGTTTGGGCCTATTTTGCATGGATGACATAAAGGTTACAAAGACTGGATGCAGCTGGTTCGATATACACGAAGTATGCGTAGGTATGCACTATCAACAAATTATATACAACTAAAAGATAAGGATCAAAATAAAGGAGTGGCTAGGTACATTGACGGGAGGCCAAAAGCATCAGGGAATATTGTAGGGTTTATAAATAGTACATGACCTGGGTCAACAAATAAGCAACCCAATTGTATATTCGAGGCGCGAGAGGGAAATCGTGTATTCATATGTGTGATAAAATCAATAACCACAGGGGAAGAGTTGCTAATTGATTATAATTTGAATCGCTTAGATACAAAGATAATTACTATGGGGGTGGTATGTACTATATACCATTTTACCGAACCTCCAATTAATGACTCCAATATACCATTTTATTACTATGTTTTTTTTTGTAAGTCTAATGGTTTCATTTCAGTAATGTTTTTTATATTTAATTTTTGTCACAGCGGGACATTGATCATACAAGGAAGGCTCTGGCCTAGAGCACAAATCATGATCCATCTTCAGGTGCTTCTATCCGACAGGTTTACCTCATTATAATTGTACAAATTAGATACAAGCAAAATGTTTTATTATTATGTTTTTTTCATGAGTTTATTGGGTTAATTTCAATAATGTTTTTAATATTCTTGTTGCAGTCGGCTGATCGGGGAAAGGCACCAGCAGTACAGGAGAACATCCATATAGAGGTGGTGTCACTATTATGCAATGATGACATCGCATTTTTCACAAACCCTTCGGATATGATGAGGAAGGCCCAAAAAAAATGTAATCAAGAAATCCTTAATTTGGTATTCATAGTGCCTCAAACATATTAGATAAGAGAAAGGGTTAAACTATTGTCTGAGAGAGCACAAAACTTGCAAGTAAGCTGTCATGAGATCTTTAATTATAACATAAGTTCATTCATGGTTTTATATTTTGTACTCTTTTATGTCATGAACTAAAATATGTGTTGTTTTTATAGGATTATTTGCATCCTCATCATGTTGCTGACCATGATCAAGGTACTACAAGTGTTTCCCGGGAAGTAGGGGACGGTACAAGTGTCAATCCTGATCTTCTTGTGCATACAAAACTTTATCCGGCCCCATCATCCGTGCCTATATTGTCGACTAAAATGTCGACAACACATACCATGCAAGCATCCGGTAGTCCACCCTGTGGCAGCGAACACATGCCACCACATGTGTCAGTACCTGTGGATACAGAGGCTGCTAGTATTGGTGATGTTTTAGCAGCATTTCCTGGATCTTCCCGTATTACTAGTATAAGAACATTGCTGGTCACATTTGTGGTGACCGAGGATTTCCTTCCCATAAAGATAGAGAAGGTCCCAGGTACTTTAAAAAAAATTAATTATTATTATATATAATCCAATTGAAATTTACTTATTGATCACTCTTTATAGACTAATGATCCCATGATCATTTTGCAGAAAATGATGTTTTTTATAAATATCTAAGTGATATTACATTGGAGCTCTTCGGGCCCACCATACGTACATGGTGGAATGCCCAAAATCAAGATTTAAAGGATGAGCTCATTAACCGTTTAGTTGTGTTATTCAGTGATAAAACATTCAATCGAACCAAGGTCCTTAAGAAAGCCGGTACCTATCTAAAGTATGTGGGGGACCAATATAGGTCACATTTAGAGCAGAACATAAAGTACGAGCATCCCCCCATGATTCTAGAAAGGAAGTGGAAGGACTTGGTGTTAGATGGAAAGGAGAAGCCTGAAAAGAAGAAAGGAAAGCCACCACCTGGCCAAGCAAGGTATGTGATACTATCAACAATTTAATTATATACTGATTACTCTTTCTTTTTACATAATCTAACGTATTTCAATTTTTTCATAGGCTGCCCAACACATCGAAGGCAACAAAGGCAAGACTAGAAAAATACGGGCAGCACAAACTTGGCTCAGGTGCTTATATGAAAACAACTGCATGATTTGTAAGTATCAATAAATGAAATATTACATCCAAATAATAAATTGCAAACAATTTTGGTTTTATCACACCATGGAAGCAAAATTCATGATCACATGCAAAAATGCAGGGCTTTGATTTGAATAGAGTGCCCACAGAAGAGGACCTGAAGATTTCCTTCTAGCAAGGCTATGGAGCCCTGACTGAATAGCTAAGAGTCTCGACTGGGCAAACACAATCTTCCACTGCATCCAACACGTAAGTAAATAAACTCAATAAAGTTTATTTCAAATTGAATACTTGTGCAATCTGTTCAATATTAATTTCTACCATAATAATTTGCCTATTTGTTTTACACAGATAAGCAATGATAATACTACACATGACACTGGAATGCAGCCTAGTGAGGGTGGAGCGCAACCTACCGATGAAGGCCATGGTGTTCATCCCGGTATTGGATGTATTCATGTGCTATACAAAACACCTTATGGATTAAAATATTAAACATCTTTAATTGCATTTGGTGTATTAATCAATGTAACCTTTCGTGTTTCAACTTTAGACCATGTAGAGTGTGATCAACATGTTGAGCATGATCAGGAACATGATGTGGCTCCATCAGGTAAAGAGGACCACTCTAATGTTCTTTTAAACATATTTAATTGCAATTGGTGTATTAATTAATGTAATCTTTCATGTTTTAACTCCAGATCAGGATTTAGAGGGTGTTCAACATGTTCAACATGAGGCTATAAGACAATATCAGGAACATGATGTGGCCAATTTAGGTAAAGAGCACCACTCTGATGTTCTTTTAATTAATGAAATACGTGTAACAATAATAATAAAACATACCAATTTAACATTTATTTTCTATTGCAGTAAAGCCCCCCTTGCAGTCGCGTCCACATTGTGAGTACACGACTAGGCATACATTAAGATCACGAGCAAAGCTCGGAACAATTGAAGGGGGGCCAGATGATTTTGAAAATGATACTCCACTTCAGCTTTTTTTAGCTGCAAAAAAAAAAAAAGTGATTGTAATCATATTATGACAAGTTGACAACCATATTTTTGATAATATGTAAAAACTGAATAAATGAATGTTATATGTTAATGAATGAATGTGAATATGTTAATGAATAAATGTTATATGTTAATGAATGAATGTTATATTTTATTAATGGATGAGTGAATGAATGTTATGTGTTATTAATGGATGAATGAATGATTAATGTTATATGATCGGGTATGGGGAATTGAGAGTGATGTGAGGGGGAGGGGGGGAAGGAGGGGCCAAATGAGCTTCCACCTTCACATGGTTGGCCCTGTTAAGTAGAGAATATGCAACTATTCTCAAAACAAAGAGAAGCTCAATAAGGTAAGAAATGCACTTTTCAATATAAGAAATGCATCGTTTGAAGCATCAAATCAATATGCAAAGATGAAAGAAAGTGCTAACTTTTCACTATGAACATTGTGTTGTGTGTGGATTTGGATCATAATGTAATGTTTTTTATTTTTATTTTAGTGGTCTCTAAAATTTGACTTTTGTGCATAACAGGTTAGTGGAAAATTTGACAGCTCTGAAGGGTTAAGAGGCTCAATTGAGATAGATACACAGATATTTGGATCTTTTTGTTGATGGGAGGCTTCCACTTAACCATGAAATTTTGTACCATCTGCAGGTATGCTAAAATATCTCTACTTACATTCATTCAACTTACTGTACTATAATATCTAATCACAAAAATCTCTTGTTCATTATACTTAGATGGATTTTCATGCCCTGTTCCAAAGCACATGTTTTAAAACAGGAAAGGAGGATGCTGGCAAGGGTTAAGGAATTTGGCTTTACACCTGCCGATTGCATATTTTACTTCATTCATCCAGCATATTGCCTATGCGTTTCACAATTGTTGGAATCATATACTATAATTACAGAACTAATAAAATTAAAATATGTAAGTTTCAAATATGGCATTACATATCTTTCTATGAATTTTTGAAAGAAATTATCAAAATGGAGAAGTATTAACAAAATAATTTGCATAATTTCTAAGGGATCAGGGAATTTTTTTGCAGAGTTATCTTGAATATATTTAAGACAAAAGTAACTTATAGAGTTTGAAGCAGAATATCGGTAGTCTAAAATCACCAGTCAACACATCTTAGTAGTATCTCAATTCAAGAGAATTAGGTCCACTATCCATTAGCCAGTAAAACAAATAAAATCAATTCATAAGATTATTATGTTCTAATAGGGTTGACTAGTTGCTTCTTTCTTTTTCATTGTTAGGAAGTCATCAATATACACTTGGTTTTCCCGCCTTCTCTTGCCTCGTGGCCAGAGATTTTTTGCAGAAGGCATCAAAGTAACCTTCAAGATTGACAATGTCTATGAGTACAAGGTTAGTATAACTTAATGCTAATTGGGTATGATTTTATTTGTTCAAGACCAATTTAGATTAATTTTCTGCTCACACTACTTTTATTTACATTTATGTTTTTCTAATATCCATTTTCCTTTACATTGATATTCTTCTATACATATTGTGTTTACAATAATGTTTTCCTTAATTTAATCTAGGGGAGAGGACCCAGTACCTAAGCAACTTTCAATGTCATGCTGTTAGGATTTACTATGAAGCTAATCCAAAGTTTTTCATTGCTGCTCGAAGCCATATTGCAGTGCTTTCTCTATGAAGCCCACATGATCCCCATTAGGTATCTTCTTTTTGTAGTCTCTAAATTTCTTAGAAGAAATCAACAACCAGTTTGTCTACATGTGGCTCCTTGTTCACACATTAATATCTCTTTTGGCAACAATGAATCAAATTGGATTCATGGGGTCTTAAAGAGAAGGCTCTCAAACATGGAGATCAAGAGTGGGACCAGGTAAACCATTCATAATCATGCTCATATTGTTTTATTGATTGTCTAAGAGCTAAGCATTCAGGATAACATTCTGTATTTTTCTATTGAATTTCCAGAGTGAGAATAATTTTGGGTTTGCAATCCTATTTTTAATACACTAGCTAAGTATCCAAGACGCACTGTAGGTACTCTTTCTCACCAAATTGCTCATTTTCCACAAATTTAGATTCTAGTGTTTATTTTAATATTCACTAGTTTAATTTTTTCTTTTTTCACAAAATTAGAATCTAGTTCGTAGGTTGCGCTTGTTGTCCATGATAGTCCCCTTGATCTCATGACTCATCATAGGTATTATATTTTGCTCCAATTGTTGATCAACATCAAATTTGGCCATCATAATATCATCCATAGCCTCCATATTCTACAATTATTCATTGCTCATTTCTCATACATAGTAACCAAATAATGCAGGCCTAGAGCTTGGACTACAGATGTATGCAAAAAATGATAAATCCCTGCCTTTGTAAGCCTAATTAAACACAACAACTGACATGTTGTTTGATATTTTAAATAGTCATATGACTATCCTTTTTCTACCTTGTAAACACTTACTCAATGCATACAATAATTTATTGAAATGCAAAGTTGAATGGCCTCTTAACTCTTGACACTAATGTCAATGCATTTGTCCAAATAAGGAATCATATTGTGATCTAAATTTTCGTAATGAAGTCTTCCAATCTGAGCATTGATGACAATCCATCTTGTCTTTTACTACCCCTATTAAATGCTCATGGTCTTGGCACATCAACTTTCTCTCTCTGATTGACCTATTCTTATGTCCTATCATTATCCCTATGGATGCACTTTGGAGCCTCCTACTACTTTTATATATCGCCCAGAGTCACCCCGATATGTCTACATTTCAATGATTAGTTTTTTTTTTATAAAAAAATGCGTTGTTCTGTCAAAATTGCGACGAAACGCAAAAACGCACGACAACCTTGCTATGTATCTGACAATACTGTCATCTCCATCCCGACGAATGTATGTTGATGCTCTGATGCTTCAGCGACTATATATCACACGTGCTCCAGGTGGTGTTCATCGCTAGACCGGTGATACTATCATCTCCATCCTAACGAATGTATGTCGATGCTCCAACACTTCAGCGACGGTATGTTGCACATGCTCCAGGTACTGTTCATTGCTAGACCAACGATACTGTTGTCTCCATCCCGATGAATGTATGTTGATGCTCTGACGCTTCAGCGATGGTATGTCGCACGTGCTCTGGGTACTATTCATCACTCGACCAACAACTATATGTCGCTGCTCTGACGCTTTAGTGAAGGTATGCTGCTTGTGCTCTGGACATTTTTTGTCGCTAGCCCGCCGATATTGCCATCCTGGTTCTAACGAATGTATGATGTTGTTCTAATGCTTCAGCAATGATATTTCGCCTGTGATCGAGCCACTGCTCGTTGCGTGATCGACAGAATGTGCATCGTTATTTCAGTGAGCTTGCGTTGGGATATAGACAAAAATTGAGCTACGGCGCTGATTTTTTGCGATTCATCAGTCAGCTGACAATAGATTGTCAAAATTTTGACGAACAACCATCAGAAATTGGGGTCAAATCCATTAGTGATTCCTGTCTAGGTGTCGAAACATTTAGCGTAGGCTGCCACAATCTCCGAATAATGGTGTAGCAAAGCAACCATATATTGAGGGAGCTCAATTCCATAATCAGCCGTGAAAAGGATTAGTAATCTTCTTCATTTTCTCACATGCAGCTTCCCTCAAGCTTTTGGGGTTCTAAGATGACTCTGGATCTTGAACATTATCCCAATCTTCTGAACTCAAGGCCTGCTTTCTAGGAGAAACTATGCCTAACACTTTCTGGTCTATTGGCTTAGTGTAGGGCCATGAAGTCTTTTTGGAATACCTGGGGTTACATAAGACTCTTCAACATAAATATTCATGCAAGGTGCAAGCATTCTTCGTTCTTCTACGCTTTCAGTGTCAATGGCCTGAGTTGAGCTCTCTGTAATTTCATCCATTTTACTTGTCTTCAAAGAACTCTGCAAACTCTACAACTTAACTTTTGAAAATGCTTCTCTTTCTTTGCAAATGATTCAAATGGTTATACATCTTTTCAATCTTGCACAATTAATGCCCTCTGCATGCCCCTATCTGTCTTTTTGATTTTCGAGAAAATCGGCTTAGCAAGGCTACGTGCTATCTTTTCACATTAGTTATGTCATGCACCACTAACCCTTTTTCATGCATGTGAAGAGATCACCAACCTACCAAAAGACTCTACACATTTAAGAGATATGACCACATATTTTGGCTCCTCATTTTTCTTGGAAAAAACACTAAATCAGCATCGCCATATCTTTTCACGAGCCTTTGCATTTAATGATTACTTGATCGTAATGGGGCACATCAACCAACGTCCTCATCTTAAAAGATTTTCTTTGACTTAAACAAGACAACAAAATCTATATGTCAACAACTGGCTCTCTCTTGTCCTCTTTCAAACACTCAAATTGAGCAAGTTGTAACTACATTTGTTTATCTCCATTATTTCGCACGCTGTAATACTGCTTGTCAAGGCTCTTCCTACCATTTTCTTCTGACGTAATCATAACTTGATTAATTAAGGAGGCCTCTAACCATCTATAAATAGGACCCTTGGCACCTTTACTAATCCACATTTACATTCAACATTCTTAGCAATTAGGCCCTAGTACATCTTTAGTAATTTATTATTTGGCTAGAGTAGCGGTAGGTATGGAAACACCAATTAGGCTCGTCTGTAAGAATACCCAAGCTTCCTTCCTAGGAAAAATTAGGTGTAGGCATCTGAAACGTGTGACTGGCATGAAAAAACTTTTGTATGTAAAATCCATCAAATGGGTGCTAGGAAAAGATTGCATGGAGTACGAGGACCAGTACAGAGTGAATACTAGCATCAACTCTCACTTTGTAACTTCCCTTTTGGACATCGACATTTCAAAGCAGAAGATTCTGAAGCTAAAAAAGAGAGTTTTCCCCCAACGCTACTGTAGAGGGTTGGAGAACATAGTGAGAGCTTTTGAGTTTGACCGTGGAATTCCATCTATTTGCAACCTGCACCGACTTCACGAGGAAGGAGGACCCATGCCAACTAGGCCCTTTCTGTGTGGCTTTGAGCTTGAAACTCATGAGGAACATCACCACAAGGTCCGCACCGCCTGCCACTATCTGATGAGGATGCATAACGTTGAACCCTTCCACGAGGTGCAATGGTATGATAAATTCAAGAGGATGGTGTTTCCTCACCATGCGCCACCTATTGCCATCGTTGGACCCTCCAATTCTTAAAGAAATGTGAAGAAGATCTCTCCATTTTTTCTTTTGTATTTAAAACCTTCTTTGCAACACTTTATCAACGATAATATATATATGTATTATGGAGCATGGCCAAGGGCCCAGTTAAATCAACATGTTACAGATGTAAATATCTCCATGATTAATACAATATATATATCTTATATATTCGGGCTCCTTCATTTTATTTCAATTTTTTGCATCAATGAGGTTGTTAATCTAAGAAAGCACTGAGAATAACCCAAAACTAACAAAGTAGGGAAAATATATACATATTTACACACTTACTGCAAAATTCAACCTAATTAAATTTTTTGAGGTGTATTCCATTAATCAAAATATCCAAGGCCTCGCCCTCTATTGTTTCTAACTCAAACGATTTGTATTGCTTGCACTGTGTGATCTTGAATGGTCCTTCCCGGAGACTATCAAACTTGCCATGTTGACCAAGCTTTTCTTTGTGCTTGTTAAACTTGAGCACCAAGTCTCCATATTGCAGACCCTAGTCAAACATTTTCTTATCGAACCATCTCTTTACCACCTGTTGGCGGTTGGTCATTGCCTCAAGAGCATTCTCTCTTTTCTCTTGAACTTCAAGTAATTTTGAAAAATCACACCTCCATTGCTCCAATTTTCTCAATTTCAAGAGATTTGAGTAGTTGGATAGTAGGGATTTCCATAGAAATCGGCAATAGTGCCTCCTTCCCGTATACTATCTCGTAAGGAGATGTTTTCAATATTTTCTTGGGAGTGATACGGTTTTCCCATAGTGTTGTCCGAAGGTGTTTGTGCCATTCCCTTTGATATTATGAACCTATTCTCTTGATCAGCTTGATCAGGTTCTTGTTTGTAGATTCAGCAAGGCCATTCCCTTGTGGGTAGTAGTTAGAAGATGTCTTCAAGAAGACTCCATATTTTATTGCAAACTGATTGATTTTGGAGCCGAGAAAAGATTTAGCATTATTTGATATAATTGTCTTTGGTGGGCTAAACCTAGCTACCAGCTCCTCCAAGAAATTCACGATTTTTGTCTCAGTTGTATTTTTCAATGGTACAGCCTCCATCCATCTAGTGAAATAGTCAGTTGCCATTAGGATCCACCTATGTCCAGCTGATTAAAATGGATTGATCATGCCAATGAAGTCGAGACCCCATTGAGCAAATGGCTCTTCCACCATATTTGGTTTCAATGGAATGGCAACATTTTTCCTTTTCCCAACAAAAAACTGGCACTTGCTGCAAGACTTCACCAATGAATATGAGTGATTGAATAATATCGGCCAGAAATAAAAAGCACATATGATCTTGATTGCAATAGTTTTTGCTGAAAAATTCCCTCTGGCTGGGCCACTATGGTACTGCTCCAATATCCTTTTTATTGCTCTTCAGTTACACATCTTAATAAGACACAGTTGAAATTTCTCTTGAAAAGAACTCCCTCCAAGAGTACATAACCATTATTCTTCAATCGATAAAAATGCCTCTTAAATGAGGGAAGGTTGGGCGGATACCTTTTGGTTTGCATAAAATTAATTCGGGCATCTAGCTAATCGTCTTCGAAGCTTTCTTCATTTAGCAGCACCGGTTTCGAGACTTTAGACTCAGTAATTGCTTCATTGTTTTCCACCAAATATTCACACAGTCCCTTCCCTTTCACAATCTTGACTGGATTTATCTCGATGTCATACTCAATAATTTTGGTTATACAGTTAGCCCGCTTCTCAGTGATTTCACCTTCCATAATATACTCTAGCACACTAGGGTGTGGCACACAAAAAACTACCTTGTTGCATGATATGAGGTGTCAGAACTTCTTCATCCCCTTTACAGTAGCAAAAGCTTGCTTCTCCACAAACTTATAATTCACCTCATAATCTTTTAGAGTGTGTGAATAGAAGGCAATAGGTAATTCTCTTTTATTTTCATTGTCCTTCTACATCAGGACAGTAGCGATGTTGTTGCTACCACCAAAGACATATATGAGGAAGTGTTTTGACAAATATGGATTAACCAACATGGGGGTAGAAGAGATGATCTCTTTTATTGGTTCGAAAGCTTTTCTAGCTTCTGTTGTCCATTTAAAATTCTGGTCTTTTTTCAACATCAAGGTGATGGGCCGAACAATCCCTATGAAGTATGCAATGAACCGACTGATGAAGTTGACCTTTCCCAAAAAATATTGAACTCATTTTTTGTTGACAGGTAGAGAGAGTTCCTTGATCGCTTTAACCCTTTTTGGATCAATGGGAATACCTTCCTTTGAGACGACATAACCCAATAGCTTCCCTTGTGGGACCCCAAACACACATTTCTTCGGGTTCAAATAAATCCTGAACTCTTGGTATTTCTGGAAGACAAGCTCGAGATGATCAAAATGATCCTTGACAGATTTTGAAAACACTGTGAGGTCATCAAGATAAATAAGAATGATCGTATGTATCAAATCCTTGAAAGAAATGTCCATAGATCGTTGAAAAGTTGCTCAAAAATTTGAAAGTCCGAAGGGATTTTTATCATAAGAATATGTTCCCCACTTGGTAGTAAATGTCATTTTTTGATGGTCCCCCTCTTTCACCAAAATCTGATCATAGCCGCAGAAACTGTCCAGTATCGAAAACATCTCAGAACCAACAATTGTTTGCAGAATTACATCCATGGAAGGTAGGGGGTAATGGTATTTTAGGGATGCTCTATTTAGGTCTCAGAAGTCAACACACAACTGTATATCGCCATTCTTCTTCCGGAATGGCACCAGGCTAGACGCCCAAGTGTTGTGTTTAATCGAGAACACTATCCGAGATGCAATCCACTTATTTAATTATTGTGACATTAGCGACTCGCTCCTTGGATTTACTAGCCTCTTCCTTTGACGCACGAGTGTTGCTCCTTCTAGAGCTCAATGGTGTGTTGGATAATCCTGAGATCATATCCTTTAAGATCATCATATGACCATGCTACCACACTTGGATACTCTTCACAAAAATGTTTCAACCTTTCTCTATTCTTCTGCGAGACTCCTATTATGACCTTAATCTTTTTATCTTCTCTGATGTGTAAATTAGTATAGTCGCCTTTATTAGCTACAAGCTTTCTCTTGTCTTTCCTTCCATCGTTAGAATCAAAAATACTTTCGAGAGTAACTAGACCCCTGGGGAGCTTGTTTGATTTAAGCTGGATTACTTGATCCCCATAGGCCTCAATGATATTCAGCTATAATTGGTCGAAAAATTCTCTAGATAATTGGGAAAATGATGTGATATGAGCATCACTATCACAAACTTGCTAGTCTTGATCATTATTCGGGACTGCAGGCCACATGATCACTCACACTAAATTTTTGTTGTTAATTAACTCAGAAGCTGGCTCAAACTGAGCTCCGATAATTGTCATTCTATCTGCTTTAGAGTTATACTCTCTAGGTACAACTTGGATGTTGAATGCCTCAAAGCCTTCAATCAGATCCCAGACCCTATGTCCATATGATCGCATACAAAAATTCTTGGCAGCAGATAGCCCTCAGATTTGGTTGACTACCAATTTTGAATCTCTGAACACCCTTATTTGCTTCGTACATCCACCAAGCTCAATCCATGAACAAGGCCTTCATATTATGCTTCGTTGTTTGAGCATGTGAACTAGAAGTGGTAAGACCTCAACGTCTTATCCTTGGATGGAGATATCAAACATATTCCTACACTGGCTCCTACTCTGCATCTTGCTCCGTAAAAGTGCAAGGTCCATAACTCTAAGGATGCTTCACCTACAGAATCTTTAATCACTCTTAGCTTTATCTGGTCCTCTTCATGTATGACATATGTTCCTAGCCTAGTTGCATGATAGTTTCCAAAAGGGTCTATGTCTAGGAATTCATTTAAAAGAGCTTCTTCTTCCTCTGTCTGGGAGTTGCTTGCTTCTTCTTCTTCTTCTTCAAGGAATTCGACATTTAGCATCTCTTCAAAAGTGATTGAGGTATGTGCTACCTCAAAATTGATCATGGATGCATTAGCCACATGTTCAGAGTGCAATATTTCAACAACGACTTCATCTTAGCTCCATGCTTCATTCTTAGGATCAGGTGCGAGCAGTCCAATGCTAGATAACCTCCAACAGTTGTAGTGAATTCTAGAGACAAACATATCTTGAACAAATGAGGGACATTGATGAGCATAGTATCTTGATTCACAATTATGTTGGGACAAGTAAACAATGTCATAGGAAATCCTTTGATTACTCTAGCGGTTTCAACCTTATTCCTGTCGAGTTGCATGACTGTTTTTAAAAAGCTTGTATTCGAGTCCTAGAGCTTCAACTACTTGCTTAGGCATGAAGGTGGTGCTAGTTCCAGAGTAGATCATACAATTATGCAATAGTTTGTTACCAATGATAAGTGTTAGAAATAAAGGCTTGGGTCTAGGCTTACTCTCCTTTTTGACTTGATTTTCTTCCGATTGATTTGTGAGAACTCTATCCAAGTTTGGCTTGGATGTCTTATCTTCTAATGGCTTCTTAAGCATATTCATGTCTTCTTCTCCTGATAATGCCTTATGTAATAGCAACTTTTTCTCTGGGATGGCCAGGATATCCCACAAAGAAAAATTACCAGAGGATTTCTTTATTTGTTCCATCACGTCGAATGGAATTCATAACTGATGAGTTACGGTAGCTTGCTCCTTTTTCGTTGCAACCGGTGCATCTGGCTTTTTGGAAATAGTCGGGATGGCTATGGGAGCTCTTGCTTCCAGAGGAGGTGGATTCGTGGGACTATGAATAGCCACCGTAGACTATTGTGGAACTGATGACAGATTTGCCGATGGACTAGGTGTTGAATTAGGTGACCCTTTAGTCTGCAAAGACATGAATTCTCTAGTGAGCCTCCACTTGGAATGAGTATTGTAATCCAACTATACTTGCAACACCTGGGTCACTGGAATATCGTTCGGGAATGCCGAATCCTCTCCTTCCATCCAAGAAAAGAGTTCCTATTCTAGAACTATTTCTAGCTCCTGCTCTGTAGACATTCCTTGCATTTGAGTAGTGAGAACTGCATTGTGCATTTGTTGAGAGGATTTCGTATGACCTTCGTGATCAAGCAGAATGCCTTGACTTTGTTGCTCTACTATCCTCTGTTGTAAATTCCCTCATGGAAAATTCTGAGGCATGTGCGCATCATTTCAAGGGAAGCACCATAAGAAGATTATCTTGTCCTGCTACTAGCTCCTTGCTTGAACTAGGATAGATGGTCTACATCGGCATAGTCATGGGGATGACTTGATTGTTCTATTGAGCTTGGGTATTTTTGCATGATCTATTCTGCCACTGGCTCGGCTGAAAAGGAGCCTTCCCACCTTGGTAGTTTTTGTAAGCAGGCTTCTGGTAGCTATATTGTTTTCACTTCATACTAGTTAATTAATTTTTCATGGTTCGCATCTACTCCTTCATGTCGTTCACTTCAACTGCTAGGGGGTTAGGTATTGGGGCCACGCTTGGCGTCATTCTCGGGTACACATACATAGACTGGGGAGTTGTAGGAATGTTGGTTGAAGCTACCTCTCATTCTGCTATGTTGAATTCTAGGAATAATGGCATGATAGGTCTCAGCACCAATTTTTTGGCAACAATAAGATTGTTCTCCACAATGACAACAAGGTTGTATGCATTGGGTAAGGTATTTCTGTCGAGAGCTTGTAGCATCATAGAAATATCAGGATTTATAGATTTTAAATAGAACATGAACACTAGATCTAGAGCTGGTCAACTATCGACAGGAATTCTCTGCCAAGTCTAATGAAATCAAGCATTAAAATTGGCCAAAGCTTCATGGGGAGCTCGCTTTATATGAGCCAGTTGGTGATATAGTGAATATCTTTCGCCACTATTTCAGAAGCACTCATAGAAAGGATTTCAGAGATGATCCCCAGTGGAAACTATATTAGCTGAAAGAGTATGATACCAGTCCAATGCCTTCCCTCTGAAAGAGGCAGTGAGCAATCACAAAGCCACATTCTCATTGGTAATGCCATGCGCCAGACATACATTAGCTACATCTTGCAAGTGCTCCATCAGATTTTTTGAATCATCCCCAGAGAACTTAGGGGCAACCTTAAAAGCGGAAGTCAGGATTGGAGCCTAGACTACAAGAGGCACATGTGCTATTAAAGGGCTACTAGAATCCTAGGCTACGTAATTTCTTACAACCATTGGTGCAAGAGACAAAGGAGAAGAGGGAGGTGAATTATTATCTTTCTGACCTCTCACCTGGACTGAAACCAATGGTGGTACAAGTAAGCCAAGAATTATTGCAGTTTGAGACCTAGTGATGGGCCTATGGCTCATACACTCCTATTCACTTGCAAACATGTTAGTTCACATCCCACCGAGCGTGCCAAAAAAAGATTTGTTGATGCAAAATTTTGCAGGCATCGGCCTTATGGGAAACTTAGCTATTGGGGGACTTATGCGCGTAGCTAAGTGACCTATGGGGTTTTATCAAAGATGGCTCTTCATTTTTATGGGGGAGGAAAAGGGTAAGAAGATGAACATAAAATTGACAAACCTAAGCAAAGGCAATGCACCAAATTAGAAGGGAAATAATTGAGCACAATGTTGAAACAAAGGCTTGAATAGTAACTATTGTTTATGAAATAGATGCTTCTCAACACAGTAAACATAAGAACATCACACCATTTTCATAATGTAACTCATACAACATAAACCAACACAGAAGAGTAGCAACATGATCTACATTTTATTAAGCTGCATAAAGATTATAAAATCTTGAAAAATATGTCCATATATTCCAGAAAATACAAGCATAGTTTAATGTCCTATTAAACGCATGAAAACAAAAATGCTGAAAATGAATGGCACAGTCTGCGAGTTCAAATTCAATAGAAAATACTACAAAGGCTAATTCCTAGTGCTCGAGAAAATTTTAATCCATCTAACAACAACCAATACAATGAGGAAAAGGTTGCTTAAATAAGCCAACCCACTGCTTGAAACCTCCACAAGAAAGATACTTCAGTGAAGCCATCAATGATCACAATTTTCTTGAGCCAACACCAATAGAAAGATCATCCAACAACACGCCAGCACGCACGTCCTTTGAGAAACTTGGGCCATGCACTAGCATAAGAGAACACGCAGTTGCTGAAAAGAACACATAGCACAGGTGTGAAACCCAACATAATAGATACACGAATGAGCATCATACGTCAAACACACAGAGCCCACCAAAAGAAAGGTGGGATGGCCCAATAGAAAGCTCCTATAGGAAGCCACGTGGAAAATCTTCCAGCAAAATAAACTATAGTGTGGGCCTGAATCAGGAAGAAAAAGTGAAGGCCATGCATAAAGCAAATGAAGCTCAGCAAAAGAAAAATGATACGGACCAAAATAAAGCTTTGATAGGATGCCACATGGTGACCGCTGATAAGCTATGAGCGATACGAAAATAGGAAAAACCGTGAAATAAAGAGAAAACCGCAAAGGAAAAGTGGTGCATGAATAAATATTCACAGAGCCTACTGAGGATAATGTTCTTGTTAACTTCCTTCAGAACAAGTATACGTATAATGAAATTTTTGAAAGCATGGTCCTCCATTCAGGTATGAATACTCAATGTCCTTTTGGGAAATTTTTGTTGGTGGGTAGTTCATGTTTTGTTTAGCACTTATCACATTACCTCAGTTGTTGCCCCATAATTGATTTTATGGTTCATTCTTATCTTCTGCAAAATCGAGTGATATGACATCCGCCTCCCAAGCTTTAGCCATTAACTCACCTACACAATCAAAAGCTATGGAAATTTTGCCTAATTGCACACTTACCATTAATCCACAATTAACCCCATAACAAATCCAAGATCTTATCGCCATGCTTAGAACAAACAAAGATGCATCCACTTGGGAATACCAAGACATGTGTGTCATTCATCTTGAAACCTACACCCATTGTATTTAAATTGAAGAAGGTAGTCATCCAATTGGCTAGCCAAAACGTCGACTCAACCCTGTCTTGCATGAAATAGTTAAGGAGGAGTTACAAAAACTATTAAATGTCGGGTTTATATATCCTATTTCAGATAGTCAGTGGGTTTCTCCTTTAGTTGTGGTTCCTAAGAATAACAGTAAATGGAGAATTTGTGTTGATTATAGATCATTAAATAATTATAATAAGAAAGATAATTTTCCATTACCATTTATTGATCAAGTATTGGACACTCTTGTAGGTGAGAAGTTCTATTTTCTGGATGGGTTCAACAGTTACAACCAGATTCGCATAGCACCAGAAGATCAGGACAAGACCACTTTCACTTGCCCTTGGGGCACCTTTTCCTATAACATCTTGCCATTTGGTTTATGTAATGCCCCTATCACTTTTCAAAGAGCAGTTTTGAGCATTTTTGT
Organism: Sequoiadendron giganteum; assembly: GCA_007115665.2. NCBI lineage: Eukaryota > Viridiplantae > Streptophyta > Pinopsida > Cupressales > Cupressaceae > Sequoiadendron > Sequoiadendron giganteum. The sequence goes on from CM021110.1 coordinate 37,284,833, forward strand.
GGATCTTGTGAATGATTGTGTTGAGGTGTATATGGATGATTTTACTGTCTATGGTAATACTTATGAAGAGGCTAAAATAAATTTAGAAAAGATACTTAGGCGTTGTATAGATACCAACTTATCATTAAGTCATGAAAAATTCCATATGCTTATGACAGAAGGGATAGTTCTTGGTCATTACATCTTCTCTAAAGGTATCCAAGACTTGCCTACACCTTCTAGCCAAAAAGATGTTCGTAATTTTCTCGGCCATGCAGGGTATTACCGTACATTTATCCAAAATTTCAATAAGATTTCCTCTCCCTTCTTTTCCTTGCTAGCTAAAGATGTTTATTTCTCTTGGACAACTCAGTGTCAGGAAGCCTTCGAGGCCATCAAGACAAAACTTGTAACCACACCAATCCTTAGAGGCCCAAACTGGGAACTACCATTTCATATTCACACTAATGCCTCAGATTCTTCGATGGGAGTTGTCCTTTCAAAAAGAGAGGATAATCTCTTCTATTCCATTTGTCCAAGTTAAAACAACCAGCCAATGAACCTACTCTAGTTAATGATACATTTCCATATGAGCACCTCTTTGCTATATTAGCTAAGAGCCCATGGTTCGCTGATATTGCAAACTATTTGGTTACATACAAGTTCCCATCACATTTTTCTTTGAGGGAATGACAGAAGATGGTTGGAATCATTGGACAATACACATGGATCAATAGATTTCTCTTCCACACTGGCATTGACAATATCATGCGGCATTGTGTACCCAAGGATGATGTCTTTGATATACTTTGTGCATGCCACACAAAACCATGTGGAGGACACTTTGTTGCTCAGAGGACTGCTCAAAAGATTCTCATTGTAGGCTACTATTGGCCTACAATCCACAAGGATTGTAAATGCTATATTCATCATTGCAATAAGTGTCAGCGTATGGTCTGACCTACACACTCCGATGAGATGCCCTTACACCCATAGTTGTCCATAGATCCATTTGAGAATTGGGGCCTTGATTTTTTTGTCCCAATCAACCTGCCATCAAGGAATAAGGAATACATCCTTGTATGTACTGATTATGTGACCTAGTGGGTCGAAGTGGTAGCTCCAAAGCATGCCAAAGGTATGAAAGTACCAAATTTATTGTACTATGAGATTTTCACAAGGTTTGGTGTGCTACGAGAGATAACCATAGATCAAGGACCACAATTCACGTCTAAGCTCATTTATGCCTACGTTCATAAGTATGAAATTTTCCATCGCAAGTCTATACCTTATCACCCTCAAGCCAATGGGTAGATAAAACTCACCAATAGAGAGATTGAGAATATTCTTACTAATGTAGTTGCTCTTCATAATCATGATTGGGCTACATGACTCCCTGAAGCTGTGTGGGTCTATCAAACAATGTGGAAGACCACCAGTGGTCTGACCCATTATGAACTTGTCTATGGTAAGAAGGCAGTTCTTCCCATTGAGTTTGACATAAAAACTCTTCGCACTGCACTATAGTTGGGTATGAGTCTTTCTAATGCACAAAAGGCATGCATTGATGAACTACATTCCTTAGATGAATTGCATCAGGATGCACTCTTCCACACTGAGGCCATTCAGAAACAACGTGCTCTATGGCATGACCATCACACCCAACAACGGTCATTCAAACCTAGAGATTGGGCACTCTTAAATGATTCCCGCTTCTAAGACTTCAAAGGAAAGTTTCACACATAGTGGCTGGGACCCTACGAGATCTAGATAGTAAATGCTAATGGCATTGTTTGTCTCTGTATAGTGGACTCCAAAAAAAGAATTCTCCTTGTCAATGGCCACCACCTCAAACTATACAAGAAGCCTCTTTCTAAAGAAGCTTTCTTTTTAGAGGTGGCACATGAACTCACTATTGTTCCTTTTGGTCTCCTTTGGAATTGATCAATAAATTTTTTTTAAAAATGGGAATAAAAGATCAAAAAATGAAAACCTTTGGGTGTTGTAGGCTAGTTGGCATTTGAAAACTGGCTTCTTGTGAATGCTAACTGCTACAATAACTTAGAGGTGAAAATCAGATTAATGATGCCTCTAGGTTGTTAGAGTAATAAGTTATTCCACTTAATTAATTTAATCATATTGGTTAATTAATTAAGTCACTTATTGCTTTAGGTTACTTAAGCTAAACTTAGGCACATTAATAATTATTTATTAATTATTAAGTGTGCACACTAGGGTTTCATTTTAGGTTTTCCTATTTTTAGGTTTTCTTGATCTCCTTCATAAGGATTGATCACATTGTAATTATATATTATTCAATAATCATTTTCTGGTTTTTTGTTTGCACATTCTTGCTTGACAGTTTACAGAACATCTTCTTGTTTGTTATGGATATCTGTTGCACTTGATAGGTGATTGCATGCAAGTGATTCTTGGGGACTGTGAAGTTGGATTTCTCAACTTCTACAATAACTTAGAGGTGAAAATTGGATTACTGACGCCTCTAGGTCATGGTGCGCTATAAACCAGGTCACCAGTGATCTACTGCTGTAATAAAAAAAAATTATATATCAACAACCAAAACAAAGTACATTTGGCAATTAGTCAACAATATCTCTTGTTGCTACCTATTCTATGGTATGACAGGAGATTTTTATAGTTTCTGGCACCTTTTGGGTAGAAGAAAAATTTGTTCTTCCTATCATTGTCTTTTCTCATAGGCCTTAACATCACTTCGGTTTGGCAGTAGGACCTTTTATTCCTACCACTTTTTGGGCTCTTGTCGAACGGCCTCTACGTGCTCCCATGGGTTGGTTCCATTTTGTGGGCCCCATGATCTTGTCACGGCCTGCCATCTCCTCCACATTGATGATACCTTTGATGTATTTTCCATCACATCTACTACACTTTCGCTCAGCCTCCCTTCTTCTATACTGCTACACTACTGTTCTTCATGGTGTGAATCTCTTCATATTTGTCTGTGACATCATCGCTAGCTTGGATCACCTGCCATCATTCCTCCAGTCATCCTATCACTGAGCATTCACCTCACGGTTATCGGTATCAGGGAGTATTCTCCCTCTTTTTTAAACATATTTAATATTTTTTATTTCTCTCATAATTATTGTCATGACCGAGATGGTTCACCATTCAGCTTGGGGGGTATGAATTGGTCGAACCTTACCTGATAATAATTCCATGTCATATGCCACCTCACATAGTTAGCTTAATCCTTTACCTGTCATTACCTATAATCTACCATTGATAATTCCTGAATTAATCATCTCTTGTTATTCTACTTGCCACTATAACCTGTGTCAAGGCTCCTACCGCATTCTCAACACCATGGGAGGTGAACATACTAGTCATGAACCCTTATCTATGAAGAAACTCCTTTCCAGTGAAGAATCATATAATATTTTTAAACAATCTGGTTGGACAACATACTTTGAGAAACTATGTGGTTTCGATGAGGAGGTCACTGTGGAATTCACAGAAGGGTTTCATAAAAAGAGTGCCACTTTAAGGGGTTTGCAGTTTGAGGTCACAATTCAGACAGTTGTTTCAGTCACTGGTCTTCCACAAATGGGAGATTTTTTCTTTTCCAACTCCAGTGTGAGGGTCACAGATCTTAAGCTTCACTATCAACAGTTCCTGCAATGAGGATAATCCTCTGAGTATGTGCAAGGCCAAGGACACAGACAAAAATATTTTCCATCTCCATGGGGTGAGGTAGAAATTTTTTTAATGCAATATATTACTTTTGAAGGTATATATGAGTATATTCATGTAGATCATATTTGTCTCATGTTGCATTTGAGAAATGCCTAGCTTGTTAATCTTCCATATTACTTGCATTGTTCTCTTAAGTGTTTTTGTAGATAGTTTCGAAAAGGTCATGTGAATTCCCTTACCCACCATGGGTTAATCGAGGTCATATTCATGCATGGCCTCCGCTCTGTATAACCTCCACTAGAATGGGATGATTTTGTGAGTCATGAACACACTAGAAGCCCTACTGCACAAGAAAACCTAGTTGGGGAGTCTTTAAAAATTAAAAAACTAAAAAGACCGATTATAGAAGAAAACCTATCTTCTAAAAGAAAGAAATCAAAGGGAACTCTTGTCAGAGAAAACCCCCAAGAAACCTAGCCCTAGCCCTAAGACTACCTCAATATCATCTACTATGGAAACCCCAATTACCATTAGGTAGAGCTCAAGAATAACTTCTACTAGGTTGGATAAGTTAGTAGAGGTAGCACATTCCTTAACTGATGTGGAGATTATAGAGACATAATCCTTTGGTAAGAAAACTAGAAAAGAAACTAGGGAAATTAGACATCAGAATCAACATAAAAAGATATGAAAAGCTGAGAGACCTCAAACATAGACTCTTCCTTTTGAAGAGACAGAGGACCCTGCATTGACAAGTGAATATCCTAGTGATAATTCTCCTAGTAAGAAGCCACAAAGCATAGACCAAAAAAGTGAGGGTGAGGAGAATCCTAAAGAGAACTTTGAGGATATATGGAGAAATGAAGCTGTGAAGGCCAGTATAGAAATGGCTTATACCATAGGTGAGGACACTCTCCCTGAAACAAGAATGCAACATAATCAAGAAATTTGGAGAATGTTGAAAATACTATGAGAGAAGAAGATTGTACTCAGGGTGATACATATATTGGTCAAAACAGGGATGTCGAAGAAATCAAAAGTACGAAAGAAGCCCCTCTTCCATCTTAGGAGATTGCTACTGAGCCAAAGGCATTAAAGGCTCCTGTTGTTGTCCCTGATGAAACTTCAAAGGTAGATTTCTCTCAGCCATTCATTTCATTTGAGCAACTCTGCCAAATCATTGCAAATCTACAAAAATAAAATCAGCAATTGAAGACCCATCTATTGAATGCAATAGGTAGTCAACAAACAAATAAACTAGTTGAAGGGGAAACAGCTAGGCCAAGTTAGGTAAACTGGTGCAAGTTTATTCACCTAGTTGCATGAGGACACGCCAAATCCTTAAGCTGGGGGGAAATGATGGGTGTCAAATGTGTTTAATTTTCATATCCTTTTCCTTTAATTGGTTCCCATTTTAACCTTCTCCTATGTCCTTGTTTTCATTAATTGTTAGGGAAATAAAGAATATTTGGTATGTTTTCAAAAAGAAGAGAATACTTTTGAAATGTTGAAATTGTTGAGGAAATAATGAATTTCAGATGGTTTGCTACAGGAACTAAATATGGAGAAGGAAACCGATCCTGTAAGCGACAAATCCTGAGCGACATGAGATGGGAAATGAGGGATGCGTGTAAAAGAAGTTTATCTATTTTTGTTTTGTTACTTATTTCAAACTTGTTGTTTTGAACTATTTTGGGTTTGTGGCCTGCAACCAACCTAAAAGATACAATCATTCAGTTTTAGGCCATCAACCATAACAAATTATGTTTTCTTTATCATTTTTACTTGACGGTGATCGATGGACATCTACGACTATATATGTGTGTTTTGAGTTAAACTAATAAGAATATATACACAAAACCTTCATAATTGTCAATCGTTGTTATTATTGAATCTGTTGTGGATATGAAGTCAGTCTGCCATCATAGATCAACATCTAAGATAGTAGTGCCTTAGTTATATTCATTTTTATCACTTCAAAGACACAAAGAACTATGCCATAAAGCGGAAGCAGGCACAATTGATCCCCCATTGATCCTCTGAGAGAAGTAAATTCTTAACAAGATAGTAGATTCAACACAAGCACATATTCAAGAAACTAAATCAGACAACCATGAAAGAAAAAAAAATGAACATACAGATATACATGGGGAAAACCTTTTCAGGTAAAAAACCTCACCTCCAAAACATTCAGCTCACTTGTATTATTCAGTAACTAAAATGGTTACAATACAAACATAGAGCTATGCTCTTCAGGAGATTACATTTTGTTCATCTGGAGAGAGATACAGACAACACAAAATAGAATCTTCACACAGTTACAATATCCTCATGAAATACTATGTAGATTCCCTTTAGCTCCTCACAAATGACTGTCACAGCCAGCCTCATGGCCAGCCTAGCCACATAGCCTCCACAGGTTCACATCCTTGTACATCTGAGAGTCTAAGTGTTCATGGTAAAATACAGCTCGAACACTCTTAGCCTCTCTCTCTTCACTCATATTTTCTATCGAACTGCACACCTGATCCTTATACCGTGTGCATACCTATTCAACCCATCCCTATTGGAAATGATCATCAGGATAATAAATTATCCACCTGCAAGCATTCCATTTTTGATACGTGCACCGCTTAACCCATAGCCATTGAGTTGCGCAACATTAAATTTGGTCTCAGACATGTCTGTCAACCTTGTTACAATAACACGGCTCTATCACACATCAGAACATTAACCATTTGGCCAACCAGAACATAAGGATATTCCATGTGTTGCCATCTCATTCATCTATCATTTCTATTTGTCGATCAAACCAGTCCAACTTGGTTAATCGAGTACCGAGCTCAACCAAGCTCCTACCGTGTTACCATCGAGCCACATGACCCAGTCATGGTACAATGGTCAGCTTCGCTACCACTGCCCCAGCTGACTCGCCTCGCAGTATGGCGGTAATCCATCCAAGCTCACACCCTGACTCCACCACACTATCGTGCCCCTATCTGAGTCACCTCACGGTATGGCGGTGAGCTTGCCCAAGCTCACCCAGCCATCTACCTTGCTACCACTGCCCTGTCCATATTTCCTTGCGGTATGGCAGTGATCTTGACTAAGCTCACCCAAGACACCACCTATCCCAAACTCAGACTACAACATGCTACTGCCAAGCTCAACTGGCCACCCCGTAGTATGGTAGTAATGGCCTGCACTGACTGCCATCTCCATTACGCTACCACTTACCTTCCCAAGCCTCCCTGTAGTGTGGCAGTAACCACCAGGCCAACCGCTGGTGGTCTCACTGTGGCCACCGGGGTGAGAGGACCCACTGCCTACGATATGGCAGTAACCGCCGAGCCCACCGCTAGCGGTCTCACAGCAGACACTGTAGTGAGAGGAACCACCGTTAGCAGTAAGGCGGTAACCGTCGAGCTAGGCTACTGGCGGTCTTACCACACCACCATGGTGAGAGAACTCACCACACGGGGTAAGGCAGTAACCGCAAGCGGAGGCTGCAGGTGGCCTTACCACGCCACCATGGTGAGTGAACTCACTGTGTACAGTAAGGTGGTAACCACTAGACAAAAACCACCAAGACCAAGCCAGACCAATGTGGTAAAGGCCAAAACATGGAGGAAAATGCCAAGTCTTCAAGGGAAAATCTAGAAATGTTGAGGAATAATTTCCCAATAGAATCTGGATGTGTTGATCATGGTTTGAAGTAGAGTAAATGCTTTTGCATGCTCACCCTATGGACCAAAGGAAGGGCCCCGTCTCGGGAAGCTTGGTGAGATTGTTTTATGGTTTGTTAGCTTAGATTTCATATTTCTCATAAGATTTAATTTTTGTTGAATGTGTATTCTGTGATCAGTTTGATTTCAGTTTAAGATTAGCCTGAGTGATTAGTATTATATTAAAAGAATTGTAATGAATTATCTATGGAATATAATTGTGGTTTAAGGAGTAAGGAGTGTGTTTTAGTTGCAGGAAAACTACCATATCTTTCATTCCATATTATTTCATGCTTCATCCTGTAGAACTTTTGATCGCATTCCATCCTCTTTTTATCTCTTCACTGTTGTGTTTTAACTTCCTATCGCACTTCATCTTCTTGTCACACTCCAACCTCCTATCACCTATACTTATTTAATACATCTTTTGGAAATTGAGTTATTTCTTTTACTATTGAGAAGGTTGTTGTTAATATTTGTATATCATAATATATTGAGTTTTTGTTACATTAGAAATAGATAGATTGGTTAAAATAGGTAAACTATCATTTAAGAAAGGATTTCATTTATTTTCAAAGTGTGCTTTTGAATTTCAGTTTAAAGAATGTGTTTTCAATTCTAGTTGCATCCATCAACCCTTGGTTTATTAATTGCAGCCCTTTGACATATTGCCACAACATGGTTCAAAATCCTACATTCTCAGATTCACACTTTAGGATGAACTGAGGAAGCCCTTTCAAGAGTAATTTAAGACTGCAGTTTAATCCAATCACTAGAGCCATTCACTCTTCAAAGCTTACTGATGATGGGGACTTGGTGGCGGATATTGCAACTCCAATAGTTGATAAAGATGAGAGGGAATTACAAGCCTTTGATTATAAAATTAGTACTGTCAATTTGGGGAAACAAATGAGGACTCAACAAATGAACCTTATTGATATTGTGGCTACTACAAAAAAATAAAGAATAATTAAAAATAAGCAAGCTAAGGATGAGCTCAAGGCCCAGTTGGGGCAAATGAGGGGATTTTTGAAAGAGCTCATTGAATCCACTCTAGAAACACTAGCCTCATTGGAAGTTCTCACACTGATGAGTTGTAAGGAAGTAGATGAGTTGAGCACCACGAAAAAGAAGGCTACGTGGTTTGATAGCTAGTTTGATGATTTCAAGATGGAAATCGAGAGGTTTTTGGAGGAAGGGTATAAAAAATATGATGAATCCATTACCCTTCTTAAGGAAATAGAAGAGAAGACAAATGAATGGTGGGAAGAGGACGAAAACTACATGAAGTTCTTGAAAGGATTGAAAACTATTGATAGAACACCCAGGCAAATGTTGATCTAGTCAAGAATCTTAGGTGATGAGGATCTAGAATATCTTAAGAAGGCTATTAGAATCACTACCATCAAGTCTGAAATACTTATTGAACACAAAAAAATTCTCCTCAATGCTCAATATGAAATAAGGCATCTGGTGCAGGAGCACCCCATAGTTCACCTAGGAAAGTTGACTAGAAGGTCATGATTTGGCAATTTGTTTAGGCTAAATATAGAAATCTCTTCCTACTTCTTTGAGTTTGTGCCTTAGAGGCATTTGAGATTAGGTATTGTGTTGGTAAAGGTCATGTTGACCATTTGTTAGGTTGAGGTTTGGCTACAAGTATGGTTTAAGACATTTGTAGACCTTTCTAGGTGTTAGATTTTATAAATTTTACAAATAAGGCTTAAAGGAAGCCACAAGCGGCCAAAGAAGGGTTAAGGTTGAGCTTAACTACTTTTGTGACCCTATATAAGGGTGACCTCAGCATGAAAATGAGTTTAGAAGCTTTTACATTGTTTTGAAATTTTGAATTCAAAGGTTTTAAATGTGAATTTCTGATTTTGGTTCAATTTAGAGCTTAAATGGATTGAATCTGGTTCTGTAAGTGGTGTAGAGTGTCATGTGAGTGTTAACTAATCATTTTGTGGTAGTAGTTTGATTCTTAATTCGGTTTGAGGTTCTGTTTGTAGGTAGTTGTTTCTTTCTTAGTTGCTCATCTAACAGTTTGTGAGTTAAAAATGGAGCTTTAGATCACATTCCCCCTGTACATAACATACAGCCTTTTGGGGATTGTGTCTATACTCCATGATTGTAAATAAGGTAGTAGGAGTCATTAATAGCTCAGGAAACACTTTGAAAGTCTTCTTGTAGGCAAGCCTGACAGTGTCCGGCTAGGAAAGACATAGAGTGCATGGCACTTGATTTGTAGGGGTGACCATATCCTATCAATTCATGGTGTGGAGAGGGCAAGTAGATGCCTTGCAAAGACTTGGAAAGAAGGAGGAGGTTCCACCAGTCCATTTGGAGGGAGAAGAAATTAACAGTTTGTTGTGTGGTCAGGAAAACCTAAACAAGAGGCCTAATTTTCCAAAATAAAGGTACAGTCTGTGTACGAGCAATTGAAGGTTAAGACCACTACAATCTTCAAGTGGTAGGCATGAGGACCAGGAACCCCAAAGAAAAATTCAATGTTCTTTGGAAGACTTTAGAGCATTAGTGTGTTCTCTCGGAGAAGAAGGCCTAACTGGAATGCTTAGGACTAGTGGACTAAAACCCTAGATGAGGGTTTGGTGGAAGCGATGGGAAAATGAAGGTAGATGGACCCTCAAGAACCATCAAGTGATGGTGTGAACCTATTTGAAACATCTCCACACCCTTGCAAAGAAGAAATCTAGTATTGGGAGTAGGTTAGCCTTTAGGGTGGATTAAGGGCTAAGGAAGAATTGCAAAAGAAGCACCAAGGTTGTCTTGGTTGGAAGAATGTGTATTGGTAGTTGGGTTGGCAAGGAGAACCAGGGAGTCTAGTCAAGATTAGGTCCTATAGGTTAAGGTGGTGAAGTGAGACACCATAGGGGTCTTCCAAGTAAGACCAAGAGCAGGAATCATGGAGTGATTCCTCCAACCCCTCCCTATCAGCATCATACGAGCATATTCGAGGAAATTGTTACACAAGTCACGACTAAGGATTTACCCCAAAATGAACAATTGAATTTATTACAAGAAATAAATTATAATTGGGGTAACTATTGGAACAATTGATAAAAGATGGTGATAGGATTCAAGGGACTCTCTTGGATAGGTTGATGAATATTAACTTTGAAACTCATTGGGCCACGAAGGATATCAGCCAGCTACGAGAAATAGTTGGTGTGGTTGTAGGGGAATTAAAATATAATAAATTAAAGGTGGAATGGATTAATGGGCTTGATGAAGAGGTTTTGAAGGTGATTTTTTATAACTATGATGAATTTCACGACTTCTCAAAGGAGACTAGAAAATAAGAAAAGAATATTCCATTTTTTGTGAGAGGGGTAAATTCAGTGGGCCAAAATTCTCCCAGACGTATACCACATAGGAGATGACTCAAGGTTAATTTTGAGAGACTAGGAAGGGGACACATTTCTTCAACAATGACAAACATTTCAACTTCAGATAAAATTTGACAACATAGAAAGGAAGCACCACTCTTCATATGAACAATTTTTGACGAAGTAAAGACTACAATGAAACTAGTACATCACCTATAATTGTGGATCTGGGGCCCCATTCTTTTGGATCATGATTTTTGAAAGGAGAAAATAGTGTTTTAATTATTTCTATAATTTGAAAATTTCTCCTCATTGTAAAGCTCGAAAAGTTGAAGTCAGATTTATTGCCTAAGATTAGATACTTTTTTACAACTTTTATGCAAACAGATAGACATTTTTATAGTTTTAATGCAAATGGTTAAATTCCAAAATTTTATTAGTTTAACAATGGTGTTGATAGATAATGGTTTTTCATATGTGAGTGGATTTTTTTGTGTGTAAATATCTCTTAATTGGTGAGAATCAATAGAAGATACCAAATTTAAAACCATCTGTTGCATTATCTGTGGATGTTGTTTTCTTATTATTTGTTGATCTGTGAATTTTTGTGGCAATTTGATAATGTTCTTATTGAATTGACTCTAAAAACAAATGAAATGCAATTATTTTGATTAATTCAGCACTATGAATGGGTGTAATTTCATGATTAGTCATTAGTTATTCCATTTATTTGTTTATCCTTTACTAAAAATACTTGTTAAAGAAGTTGCATGTTTGAATTTGGGAGAATGTTTGTTCACGTTTCTATTCCAAAACCTTGATCTATCTTTTTCTATTTATTTAAAACCCCTTTGTTAGAATACTTTAAAATCATTAGTTTGTTATCCTATTTACTACAAAAGGCCCCTTGAATAGTATAATTGCATGAGCCACTAAGTGATGACAAAAAAATTGAGAACCAACTACCGAGACCTTGGAAGATAGGTGATTTAATATTAGTTATCTTTTTCAGGAGAAATAGAAAAGAGATATATTTTTTAATGTTTTTGTGTTATTTTGACCATTAATACTATTCTTCACGTTTACCAACAATGACATACTTGCATCTTAGGGTAAAAAATTCACAAATCAAAATTCATCTTCATACCTTGATTATTTTGGAAACAAAGGGTCTACTTCCATAAACAACAAAAATATGTGACTAAAATGTAGGGATATGATTTTGAGATTTTGTACAAGAAGGGTAAGGAAAACATGACTATAGATTCCCTCTACCATCAATAGAAATACGAAGACTCAATATTTTATCTTTCCATATCAATAACCAATTATATGGATGGGATTCAATAGGAATGAACTACTAACCTAACGGTTCAAAGTATCATTAGGAAATTAGAGTAGAATATACAATCTCTACTAGGGTTTTGTTAGATAGTAAATTATTTCACCTATCAGGATCAATTTTATTTAAGTCTCAAATCTTAGCCCAAGCCTCAACTACTCCTATAATTTCACTCCTCCCCTATGATAAGTCACTTGATTTTTTTGAATACCTATGAGAAAGTGAAGCGAGATTTATTTTGGGGTGGTCTTAAGTAGGATATCAAGCTATTTGTAGCTAAATGTGATGTGTCAAAGGAATAAAGGGGAAACTATCAAACCCCTAATATTTATATAACCAAACAGGTAATTTTTTTTTTTTTGGATTGCTAGATTAAATATTTCCAATTTCTATACATTAAATGTTGTTGTGGTTTCTCAAAAATTCTTGAATTCAGTCTTCATACTCCATGCAATGTCCCACTCCATAATCGGTGATCATGGTCTTACTTATACTAGCATTTTGTAGAAAGAATTTTGTAAGTTACTTGACAGTAAATTAAACACAATTTTGTCTTATCATGCTAGAATTTATCGCTAAATAGAGCTTGTCAATAAATTTCTTGAGAGTTGTGTTGTTTTGTGTCTAAATAATAAGGACAATGATGTTAGAGTTATCATACATTAGCTAATATATAATTAATCTTTAATTAATTATTAATCTAATTTATTCTTTGCACTTAAGCTAAACTTAGGAGGGATTTTATGCTTTATTAATTGATTTTATATTAGATCATTATGTCTCATCTCATGTGATGTTGACACTTGTCATGATCTAATCCCTTTCTCATTTAGGGATTTTCTCTTATAAGCACTCAACCCTCATTTTAAATATCTCTCATATATTATCTGGAGCTTTCATATCTTCTTGAAAGTCTCTTTCTGTAGCTTTTCCTTGTTGATGAATATTGCACATTTTATTTGCAGATATCTTGCATGGAAGGTGTATTAGTTTGTTGTTTGATCCTATGGCTCATGGTTTTGTGCTTGATTCACAACTCTAACATGGTATCAGAGCGTGGATTCAACAAACCCCTTCTCGATTCATGAGATTTTCTTTCTTCAATGAGGGTTACAAGCTTCAAATCTAAATCCCCTTTGCTATATCTTCAAATTTTGGAGGTGGGAAAGTTTTTGGTGCATTTTGGCATGAAAAGGACCTCACCGTTGGATCTAGAGCTGTCGAGAAAGTCAGATTTGACTTTTGTTTTGCCTAATTTCAATTACTGATGCTAGATCTACAATTTTTTGAAGCAATTGCTTGTTTTTCAGATCTGGAGGGCAGCTATATTTTTGGTGCATTTTGGCGTGAAACGGACATCACCATCACACTCAGAAGGCTTGAAAACCTTAAGAACACCTATCAAATCATCAAATTTGGTGAAGTTGGTATTTGAGGCAAAAAAAAAAATTCCAAGGTCATACGACCTTCTCAGCACGCACATCGAGGTGAGATTTTTTAAAACAAAAAATATTTTTTCCCTTGCCTTTGAAAAAAATCAATTTTTTTTTTAAATTTAAAAGGTTTGAGGTTTTCAATTCGAAAATGTTTATTTAAAAAAAAAAAATTGAGGGTACCAAGGTATTGCCGACCTACCATGATGGCAGGCGACGACCCCTTGGGCCGGCCCCCTCTGCAGCAAGGGATATCGTTGGGGGTATTGCCCCCTGCCATTGGCAAGGTGGTGGCCCCTTCGGGGTGGCGGTGGTGGGAAACCCCATGCCCCCTCATAAATTTTTTTTCATAAAGTTTTTTAAATACTTTTTTGTTTCAAAATTTTTTTTTTTTTTTATATGTTTTGTTTTTAAAAAATGTATAAAGGTTTTTATGCCTTTTTTAATTTTAAAATAAATAAAAGGCAGTTATTTTGTAAATTTTTTTTTTTTCAAAATAATGTAAATGAAACCCTACTTGGAGAAATTTTTATTTGCATAACTAAAATTGGCGGACATCTAGATTTGGAGGTAATTTTGCTAAATCTGGTGGAGATGTTCTTTTTCCCTTCTCATCCCCTCTCCATTAGGCTTTTCAGTTTTTCACCTCAACTTCCAAAGGCCATATCTCGGCCATATGGTGGTCTTTTAGCATGCAAATGTTTTTTGAAATGGGGTGAAACTTTGCACTCTTCGCAATGGTGTGGGGATTTTCCAATTTTGACTTTTGATTTTTTCTAGAATTCTATTTTCTCAGTGTTGTTGTTGTTGTTCAGATCTCGTTTTGGAGACTTCGACGAGCCATATCTTCTACATCCGGACACATTTTTGGGTGTCATTTTCTTTTAAAGTGCATGTTTTTCGTGTACTTCATCATGGTGCTACCACTTTCCCCTTTTTCTATTAGAGAATTTTATTTTCAGCATGTAGTCCTTTTTTGGACATTATGGGCTCACATTGCTTGTATGATTTTGTAAACACAGTGAAATAAAGTATCATAGCAGGTGTATTATGGGATCTTGCACATCACTTTGTGCCTTATTGTACTTGCACTATGATATAAAGTGTCATGGGGGTTGATGTTTTCCTTTGTTTTTCCTTCGTACCTTTCTAATGCGTGTGTGAATTTTGTTTTCACACCCTTTATATCTGCTTGTACTTTCATGTCTGTACATTCAGATGTTCTTGGTTCTTTATCATGCACTACATTTCGTAATTTAGTTTCAATGTACTTGGCATACCTCTCCCTTGTCAACATTATGGGGGGTTTCTACTGTTGGTGCTAATGCTTCCTTGGTCTCGTGTTGGAGTTAGATATGTATACAGTATTTGTTCCTATGTACTAAGCGGATGTAGCAGATGGTTACCCATGCATTTCGGTGAGATGGAACACTTACCATATGGACACTCTTTCATTCCTATTTTTGGAGGCGACCTTCCATTTTCACTTGATCAAATCTTTAGACTATTAGTACTTGTGTCATCTGTATCTTAGAGTTCTAGGTGTTTTCCTTTGTTTTCCATTGGATTCAAGTAGTGTCATTGAAGTCACTCATGCAAATTCTTGTCTTCTTGACCCTAATCATCATTTATTTCAGAGAGGGTTTTTCTTTTAGCATTACAATAGTCATTCTATGACAATTTTTGCAGCTTATTCATGCTTCAGTGGTGTTTTTTGTGTTCCTTTTATTCCTTTCTTTTGGGACAAAATTTCCTTGTTTGGAGGCTTCTTCAGTCCTTCACTTGGCTTTCATCTCTTTTTGGAGTAGAGTTTTTCCCATGATATTTTCTCTATTTCTCCACATTATATAGATCTTTTGTTTGTACATGGGTACCTTACATGGCCTTGTTTGTTGGGACCCATCATGCATTATTATTTAAGTTTTTTAGCTACTCCCTAAGTATATCTTAAGGGGGGGTGTTAGAGTTATCATACATTAGCTAATAATTAATTAATCTTTAATTAATTATTAGTCTAATTTATTCTTTTCACTTAAGCTAAACTTAGGAGTGCTTTTATGCTTTATTAATTAAGTTTATATTAGATCATTATGTCTCATCTCATGTGATGTTGACACTTTTCATGATCTGATCCCTTTCTCATTTAGGGATTTTCTCTTATAAGCACTCAACCCTCATTGTAAATATCTCTCAGATATTATCTCGAGCTTTCATATCTTCTTGAAAGTCTCATTCTGTAGATTTTCCTTGTTGATGAATATTGCTCATAATTTTTGCAGATCTCTTGTGTGGAAGGTGTACTTTTTTGTTGTTTTATCTTGTGGCTTGTGGTTTTGTGCTTGTTTCACAATTCTAACAAATGAGCCTAATGGTTACCTCTAGCTAAGTGGTGTATAATACCACTTATCATAGTGCTTCCAATATGATCCCCTATGAAGCCATTTGTGGTACTCCCCAACCTTCCTTGGGTAATTATATTCCATGTTCTTCTAGGATCAAAACAATTGAAAGTACTTTGGCCAAGCATGAGGAAATTTTTGGGCTCCTTAAGGCTAATTTAGCCCTAGCTGAAATCACATGAAATAATAGGTAAACATTAGATAAAGCATACTTTTGATATTAGTGATTATTTTTTCTACATATCCAACCCTACAAGCATATTTATTTATATTACAAGTAAGGCTATAAGTTTGGTCCCAATTTTTATAGCCCTTACAAAGTTCTCCAATGAATTGGGGAGGTGGCATACAAGTTAGAAATCTCACCCTCTTTTAAGATTCACCAATTTTTGTGTCTCTTACCTCAAGAAATATATTTGTATTATTTCTCGAGTTCCTAGAGTTATAAGGATTTTGATGAGGAGGGTTCCATATTGTTATAACATAAGGCTATGCTACCTTTGTAATCCTTGTATTGAGGATATTCTTGTCTAGTGGAAGGGTTGCAACCTAAAGATGTTACATAGGAGTTGTTGACATTCTCTCCACATTTACTCATCTCAAGATTTAAAGAAGAATTTTCAAATGGGGAAGAAATTTATGAACCCCATTATGTTATAATATTTATTATTAGTTGGGTGCATATGCTTTGTAACTCACCCTTTAATAATATTAAATAAGTTTGTGAATGCATATTCTTTGTAATTTATCCCACTAGTTAGATATAAAATATTTTTTTCCTACATTCATGGGATGGTAGTATTTATCTTTAGGAATACTATATACTGTAATGAATTCCCAAGTGGAAGGTATCTTGGATATTTATGTTGCAAATACGGTTGTCGTTGCACCAAAAGATCGACCTATCAATGCCTGATACAACTGCTAGAGTTAATGAATCCATGGGAGGTGGTTAAGCCATGACACAAAATCAAGCACTACATTGCAAATCAAAAGGAGACCAAAGGCATACACCTTTCAACAATCCCCCCATGACCCAATATCTGATACGAATTATTGTAAAGACAATTGTCATTGCACCAAAATATTGATCTGTTAATGAATCCACGTGACGCAATTAAGCCATGCCACAAACCCAAGTGTTGCACTGCATAACATAAGAAGACCAAGGGTGCACACCTTGCAATAATTTACAATTGGTTTCCTACTCTATTTAGAGATTACCCCATTGAAGCAGCACTATGGGAATAATAAAACAAAAATTGTTTCTCTCATTTCTAAATATCTCTTTGTGTATTATCTTATTCATCTTATAGATTCATTGTATTTTATTAACCATTTTCATTATTTCTAAGGTTATGAAATCTCATTCCATGTTATTCTCTGGCATTCATCCAAATCTGCATAGCTCTTATTATTTCAAATATTTCTTCTATACTTATAACAACACAGAACACCTTGACCTCCTCCTACTCTTCATGAAGACATAATAACTTTGGATATTATGTAAACTATCTCAAATTGATGGCATATCCATAATATTCCTTACAAACCATTTCAAACTTGGTGATTTTTTTACAATATTCTTATAGATTGCCTCAATTCAATGACATATATATACATATGATCCATTTTTTGTTGAAGACTTGGGTTTTTGGCAGCATGAGCATGATAATGTATAGATGATGTTGATGTGTGGTGTGGGGATATTGTTGAAGATTGATGAGAATGAAAATGTATGGTATTGTAATTGATGGAAACCCATTATAGAGGTACAATAGTGTTGGTCTAGAGAAGACCAATTTTTTTACAAATTTTCCTAAGTCTTGGTGTATAGTTTTCTATGTTCAATGAACCAGTTTTGTGGTCTGCATTACTCCGCTATGAAGAATCCGGTCACACATTTTTGAGGTAATGTTGGTGCATGTTGAAGGTATCTAAATCCAAGGAGTCAAGCTTGTATGTCTTTCACAGTCTATGTTAATGTTGACAAAGTATTAGATTTTGAAATTATAGAGTGTATGTTGGAATTCTCTGCATTCCACTACAAATGAATAATTTTCTATGTGGTTTTGAGGAAGTTTTTGAGAATGTTAGTAGCGTGTATGCTCCATGTGGCAAGTAATTTTCTGGTCCACATGTCGAGTAGTGAGTAAATATTTGGTTCATTATATTGTTTATTCACCATCAGTGCCAACTTGAAGGTTTTAGGGTTGTGTGGAGTTAAGCTTTACATAAAGCAGAATCATGGGAGTGATTTTAGGTCAATCTAACCTATTTTGATGGTATACATGCATTGGTTCTTTCCACAGGGCATATGTGTTGGTTTTTTGGGCTGACATGCTATGAGGATTGATGGTACATCTATTTAGGCTAACCTAATTGATGTTTTTGTTGGTTGCAATATATACAAGGTTAATTCCTTGTGTGGAAGTGGTGGTATGGGGCAATAGTGTGTGTGTGTGTGAGATCTGGTGCAAAAAGAAGTGTTAATTTTAGTTGCAATCAAGTATAAAGTATGTTAAGTCAATGTTTTGAGCTTTAGTAGAATTATATCTTCAACATATGTCAGATGTATTGTTAGCAATTCATCATTGCCAATGAGCCACCCTTTCTTCTATCTCTTTCTATTATGATGTGATCCTTTGGCAGTGAGCCATTCTCTTTTTAGATAGTGTTTCCTTGGATAATGAGTCTTCCATTTTGTATCAAATATTATAATCAATTATAATATATTATGAGCTAATCCTTGCCATGGTTTTTCTCTTTCAAGGGTTTTCCATGTAAATATGGTGTTCTCTTGTTCTTTGATGTGATGCATGATTTATATGTTCCTTTCATTTACTACAAGTTAAATATGATGCTTTGAATGGATGTTTGAATTGACAAAGTTAATGAGTTTCATTGAATACTAACTCATGCCCCCTCTCATTATTTTGGGTGTTCAACAATTGGTACCAGAGATTGGTTCCTTCAATTGGCTTGATCGTTGAGGAAGATCTTGGAGGTTGAACACATGGCTACAAGGAAGTATCCTATCCCTTCTAAAGAGAGTATCCATGAAGGGCTTATTGAATAATATCGTGAAGTTGATATGGAAGGAGAACTCAAATCATCTCTTGATAATATGGATAAAGCAGAATCTGAGAATAGAGATATGAAAAAGAATCTTAAGGATGCAAATGAGTGTATCAAGAAGTTGATAGAGAAACTCAAGAAAGCTACAGAAAGATTCAAGGAAACAAATGAGAAGCTTAAGAAATAAAATGAAACAATCACTAATCTAAAAGTGTAATTTGAAGAAGGAAAAGTGTTGAAGACTGCCTGAATGCCAAATTGAAAGATAAATTTATAGAATGTTCAAAGCTTGAACAAGAGATTGTAACTTTGATATTAGATCTAGAGAAAGAAAATATTCAAGAAGATAAATTTAAGAATAGCTCCACAATGCTTGATGAGATGATTGCAAGTCAGAAGGCTTCTAAGGAAAAAGAAAGATTAGGGTTTGAGAAAGGAGAATTTTCAAAGGTAAATCAGATACCAAACAATGTTGAAAAGAAGAATAATGTCAAACAGGTTCGGAACTAGAAGAAATAATTCAAAAGGCCTCCTATCAGACAACCTACTACACAAAGGTATTCATCATTTAATGGTTACTATTATTATTGCAATAAGTTTGGACAAAGAGTTGTAGATTGTAAAGGAAAAATGAATCAGAATGTTCAATCATTTATCATTCAGTGCTATACATGTAATAGATTTGGTCATAAAGCTAGTGAATGCAAAATTTAGATGACGAGTAGTCATAATAATGGTATGATGTTTCAATTTTTCAATGGTTACTGCTATACATGAAATGGATTTGGGCATAAGGATTTTGAATGAAAATATAAAATGACATAAAGTAAGCATGTTCAAAAAAGGATCACATGTGTCACAAGTGCAACAAACTAGGAAAAATAGCCAAGTTTTGTAGAAATGAGAATGTGAAACCCTCTATTTCACAAAATAAGATTGATCAAGGAAAGAAGGTGGATCTAGTTGAAATGAAGAATAAAATGAAAAAGATCTAGTAAAAGAAAGAAGAGAGCGAAGTGAAAAGTGAATTTGTGCTAGCCCCTGGTGTAGATGTTACCTCTAAAAACTAGATGAAGAGTTTTAGCTTAGGGGGAGTTTTAGCAAAAAAAAATTCATCCCGCCAAAGATGTGGTGTTGATGCCTTCAGCACACTAGTACATGTGTAGATCGACATGGTTGATCTAGTGATAGTATTTTCGGTATAAAATTTCCTATTGCGGAGATTTTTGAAGCGATTGAAAGTGCCTATGATGACATAGTGAGGGTTTTCCAACTTTTTGACCTAGCTAGATGCCAATTGTAATCAATGCATTTTGAGGTCATAAAAAAAGTGTTTATATATGATTTTGCATATGACTATAATTTGCGATTGAGTATTTAAAGAGTGAAGAGAAAAGAAAATCCAATTTGAAGTGATTATGAGTTATGAAAACCCTACCATCAAAGAATTCAAATTTATTTATCGTTTATTACTTAACCCTAGTTTTAGAAGTGACTCAAGATGTTTACCCTATAAGTAATTGATGTCTTAGAGTGGCCAAAACCTAAGTTTAAGAAACACCCTTATAAGTCCATGGAGATGGACCCTAAAGGTGCTTTTTTGAGGGTTCCATATGATGTGATGCACATAGAGGATTTGTGGATTTACATTCACAAAAAAATGGAAGAATATGATCACATGAAGATTGTGGAATATTGGGTAGATGAATTGATAGGAGATGATTTTGAATTAAAACTTTAATATGAGAGTCTGATGAAGAAGAAGCTAGATGTATGGAATAACTTTCCAAATTTATGTTATGAGGATGAGTGGGTTAAATATGTGCCTAAGCCTGAGGGTGAATAAGAAAACATGGTTATATATGATACCCTTCCAATTGTAAAGAATATTTTTGTTGAAGAAAATAATAATGATATGTAAAATATCTCAGAGAAGGATAGAGCACAAGAAAAAAAAATTCCCCCTCCAGATATGGAGAAGGATAATGAGCAAAAAGAAGAAATCTTAAAAATATCTAAGGCACAAGAAGAATGGTTGCCTCTTCTGGATGATGAGAATTTTTCACAAGAAGAGGAGAATGCAGAAGACTACTTCGGTAATGAAGAAAAGGAGAAGTGTCAGTAGAAGGAAGGAGAAAATACAAAAAATGTTGGTGAATCCATGAGAGCTTCTAGAGATTCTTTAAAGGATTTATTAGATATGCAATTATAGTTTGAACTGGTGGTGTCCATACAACTCATGTAGATACCCATGTAGCAAGGACAATTTGATATGATCAAGATATCTCCCCTACACAAGCTACAACTTGGTGATGCATTTCATGCTTCCAAAAGGAAGGAAATATTGAAACAACACCAAAAGAGTGCATAAATGATTAAAGAATATGTTAAGGTGCTTCAAGAAGGTATTCCTAGTGCAACTATTGATGATTCCTTGTTTGATCTATAGAAGTTGAAGTTGTTGTTAAATTACTTCAAATATTATTCTGACAGTTTGGAAGAGAGATTGGAAAAATAAATGGCAAAGAAGGTCAATGATAAGATACTGACTAAAGTATCTAATAAGTGTAGTGTTTCACATGGAAATTTATAAGGCAACTTGAGAGATTTTGCAAAATGCTTGTATGAAACAAAAAATTTGTTTCATTTTGTCTTAAAATGGCCTCTCTACAATAAGCATAAATGACCAAATGGACTCGATAGAGTCATAAATTGCTCATGAATCTGGTGCATATGATTTGAAAAATGATGTAGATGGTGTGACAAGGGTAGCAATAGAGAATTTGCATGGACAGTTCTTCCTACTACAAGAACAAAAAGAAAATATCATTATGTAGTATGGTCAGCTTAGAGATTTGGTAAGTGCAAAGCTTACATCTTTGATTGGAGTGTTAACAAGTGTAGATAATATGGCATAAAAGAATTTGGTGCCCAAAACCCCAGATGAAGGAGAATATATCCTTATTAAGTTTCAGAGCCAGTACAATATGCTTGACTTCACAAAGAAGGATTAGAAGATAACAAAGAAGGACTATGAGGCACACCTTGTAAAGATGAAGGTGTCTAACAAGGGTATTTTACCCTATGATAGTTGAATGTGTTCATTTATGTTTTTTTTATGTAGTTTTTGATTTTTGTGTACATATGTGGAAGTAGTGGATAAGTTTTATAGTACTTATATGGTTAGTTTTTATGGATAACATTGTTAGGGGAAGCCACTTTAATGTAAATTGTTGGAGAAATGTTGAGTATAGGAGTGAATTAGTAAAGGGGGTTTACTCTCATGTGTATATAATTATATCAATTAAGGTGGATTATTTTGAAAAGTATGATATTATGAGCCCTTATCCCTTGATGTCAAAGGGGGAGAAGTTTGAGAAGTTTTGAAGAGTGATAGAGTGTTTCCATCAATAAAAAAGGGATAGATTGTTGAATACTTGGGTTTTTGGGAACATGAGCATGATAATGTATAGATGATGTTGATGTGTGGTGTGGGGAGATTGTTGAAGATTGATGAGCATGATAATTTATGGTTTTTTCATTAACATCAACCCATTATAGAGGTATAGTAGTGTTGGTTTGAAGATGACCAAATGTTTTGCAAATTTTCCTAAGTCCTGGTGTATAGTTTCCAGTGTTTGAAGTGAACCATTTTTGTGGTCCACATTGCTTCAATATGAAGAATTTGGTAATTTAGTTTTGAGGTAATGTTGGTGCATGTTGAATGTGTCTAAATCCAAAGATTCAAGCTTCTATGTCTTCCACGGTTGAAGATAATGTTGACAGAGTATGGGCTTTGGAAACGACAGAGTTGTAGTTATAGAGTATAAGCTAGAATGCTTCATAATCCATTGTGGATGAATATTTTGCTATGTAGTTCTGAGGAAATTTTTGAGGATTTCATTAGTTTGTATTATCCATGTGGCAAGTGATTTGGTGGTTCGTGTTTCGAGTCATGAGTGAACAATTGGTTCATTTTTTTGTTGCTTCACCAATAGTGTCGACCCGAAGGTTTTGGGGTCATGCAGAGTTAAATTGTGTATGAAGAAGAATCATGGGAGTGATTATAAGTCATGTCAACCTATTTTTATGGTGTACATGCCTTGTTTATGTTTGCAAGTTGTATGTGTTGGTGTTTTGAGCTGACAAGTTATGAGGATGCATGGTACATCTAATTAGATCGACCTAATTGATGTTTTTGTTGGTTGTGGTATATATACAAGGTTAATTCCTTGTGTCGAAGTGGAGGTATGAGGCAATAGTTTATGTGTGAGATCAGGTGTAGAAAGAAGTATAAATTAGAGTTGTGGTCAAGTATGAACTATTTTAAGTTAATTTTCGGAGCTTCAGTGGAACTATATCTTCAGCATATGTCAAATGCATTGTTAGCAGTTCAGCATTGGTAGTGAGCCACCCTTTCTTCTATCTCTTTCTATTCTAGGTAGTGAGCCATTCTCTTTTTGGAAAATGAGTCCTTGGATAGTGAGTTCACCATTTTGTATCAAATATTCTAACCAGTTATAATATATTGTAAGCTAATCCTCATCGTGGTTTTTCTCTTTCAAGGGATTTCCATGTAAATCTAGTGTTCTTGTGTTATTTGATGTGATGGGTGCTTTATATGTTCCTTTCATTTACTGCAAGTAAAATATGATGCTTTAAATAAATGTTTGAATTGAGAAAGTTAATGAGTTTCTGTGATTACTGATTCACGCCCCCTCTCAATATTTTGAGTGTTCAACATTTTTAACTTTTAATATTTAAACCATTCTCTAATACATATAATGCAATCATATATAGAATATCCAATCAAGTGTTTCTCACCTATGCAATAAAATGCAAACACAAATATAAAATAGAACTCAATAAATAATGGAATGGATCTTTATTGATTAAGTCATGAGATTTATTAAAATTTACCACAATGGGCTAATGATATGAGGCTTCAACCTTCAAATATAAATGGGCACAAGTAGGTGTGGGTTATAGAATTTTTTAATGATATTACAATACAATCCTCTTTCTTTGCTACCAAAATCCAAAGTGAATAAAATTTAATTTTATGGAGCTAGAACAAAAGCTAATCTTTCCTAACTAAGGCTAACAAACTTAAAATAAATAGGAGTGAAGCTAATATAGTGATCCTTATCCTTTATAATTATTGGTGTTGGTTTCAAGATGGTACATAGCTCGATTTAAGATGAAACATGTGTCTACATAACATGTAGGAGGGAATTTTCTAGAATATATTATATAGTCAAGGATATGTGCTAGATCATGATGTGTTTCATAATATGAACCTCCTTGGGACCAATGAACTTGAAAATATAAGAAAATATTATTGCAAATCTTGAGGAGTCACCACAAACTAGAAATAATGAATATAAATAAGAACTCATATACATATATGAATGAGTATATAACTAGAATGCATTTGTAGTGAGAGCCACAAGTTGTGAACTTATGATGATTTTTTATAAATTATTATAAAATTGTAAATAATTATGAAATATTTTTTTAGACTGATGTAAGATTTCTCTAATAATTTAGATGTTCTTTCATTAGGTTTTACCCTTCTCACCTCCCTATGCTGGATCTCGTATTTGGGGGCAATACCCTAACTAATTTGATTCAAGCTCATATTTTCTTGGAAGATCATCATAGGTGGTTAGCATTTTGGTTGGTCATTAGTATGTAGGCAACACAAAACATGGTTGTCATCTATCCAACCATAGCATGGGTCCCTCACAAAGGATTGAACAAATTCTTGTGCTTGGTTCTTATAATTTTTGTAGTATATAAAAATGTATCAATTTACATTTTCACACTTGTTTGTGCCCTCCTTGTTAAGATATGGCTTCTTTATGTCTTATTCGACCCTATTTTGCATCCACTAATTAATGCATTTTTCTAAGGATAATCCAGACACTTAACAAATGACAAATCATAATTCAATGTTCAAGGTTATGTGTTCTAGATCTAGTGATCTAGGACTCATACACCACCTTGGGCATATGGGTCTCACCTAGTTCTCAAGGCCTGATTTTAAACATTGCATTGAACTTAACATTTCTTGGAGTTTGTGTCCCATGTTTAAGACACTGGGACTCATACACCCAACCTAGCGTATGGTTATCACCTTAACCAAGACCTATTTTAAATCAAATTCTTGTCGGGATTTTATTATCCTAGATCTGATGTCGGCTTGTAGTGTTATAATTTCAAGATATTTGGCATAAACAAGTATAAATACAAGGTTACTTCACATAATTTCTCCTAACAATCTAGCAAGTTTAAAATTCATCTAGCAAATTCAAGTGATATTATGAGCATTCAAGAGAAAATCATCAAGCATTTGGAGTAGCATTCAGTATTTAAGCATCATGTGTGTTTTGAGCTAACATTTGTGATGTAGGTTTTCATGATTCAAGCAAGAATTCAAGTCAAGAGTCAAGATCCACATCAATTGGATCTATTTTACACTTAGTTTGGACCTATTTTAGTACCCTTACATTCACGCCCTTTAAATCATCATTAATAGGCCCCTAAGACCCTTTATTATGCATCCCAAGGCTTATTTCAATTGAAATCCTGATAAATTCAATAAATACATTTAATTTTCTAACTCCCTAATATTCTCTCACCTCAAAAATATAGGTTGGGACCTGTTGATGGTGTTTTCTGCACAGCAACAACTCTGACAAAATATCATATCCTATCTCTCTTGAAAGGTAAATCTCTATGGAAAAGAGATAACCTCAAGGTCTCTAATGCCAGGTCTTGACAATGCAAATAAAACAACTCAGAGATAATGTGAAAATGTTGGTAATCACAAAGGGACCTTACTAAAAGCAAACACTGGACTTTGAATTTATCAGATCTAACAATGAGTTGATACTTCAAACACTAAATTTAACTTAGATAACAAAGAAATAACAAAAGATAAAGGCTGCAATGTACTAGCATCTTGTGTTAGAGAGTCAACAACTTGATTACTGCTTCGAGGGATCAACTGGATATTGAAAGCATTGAATCCCTCAATGAGATCCCACACACTATCCCAATAATTGGTCATTCTCCTATCACGACATGAATATTGTTTCCTTACTTGTTTGATGACTAATTCAGAGTCTCCAAAAACTTGTAATATCTTAACCTTCTTCCTTGATTCCATTAACAACCCATGGATCAAGGCCTCATATTCAAAAACATTATTAGTACATTGAAATTGGAGTCTGTGAGCAGCAAAATAATTCTTACCTTTAGGATTGATCAACTCAAATCTTGCTCCAGCACCCTGCTTAGATTTAGATCCATTGAATCTCAATGTCCAACAACCATCAAGCTCTGGTGGCCTTAATTTATCCCTCACTTTACTACAAATGGGGGGGTCTCAAGAAGCATTGGGCTCTTACCCCTATCATTATCTACCTCCTTTTGTATATTCAGTTTCATAATTGGGATTGGATTAATATATTTTTGTATCTGTTCCACAACAGTCTAACATAAGTTGCATTCTAGCTTGGAATGAGGAGCATCATGGACTCTGCACCAATTGGGGAGCAATAGTTCTTCAAAATTCATACTTCTCCCTAGCTGTATCTGATTCTCCATACACCTCTAGATGAATTCCTGAAAGTTATCCAGCAAACTAAGCTGTCTATCCTCTTGGTCATCGATTTCATCTGCTTGCTCAGTCAGTGTTCCAGAACCACTGACCTCTGATATGAATTCATCCAAGGGGTCCTGCAACATAAAGACCTCTTCATTTTCTAAGGCTAATGCAGCCAACACATAATTCTCCATGCTAACCTTTGATACTAATACCTCATTCGAAATATTTTGGTACTCAGTGATTACATACTTCATTAGGGGTTCTCTTTCAATTTTGATCTGATTTGGAACTCATTTCCATGATAACCGCATGTGAGAATGGTCTGTAGATGTATATCCATTAAATGCCCTGGTGAAATCCCGGCCCAAAATCAAACCATAAGTATCAAGAATGTCAACAACCTGAATGTTGATCACTTGCTGCACCCTAGGATCTGATGCAAGCTGCATGGGGATCATATTCAATTCTCCTACTACACTTACCTATGTTTTGTCCAATTGAGTGACATCATTTTGAGAGGCCATAGGGGTAATAACTAATGCTTTGCAAACAACAAAAGGCATAATGTTTGTAGATGCCCCTGAATCTAGAAGATAATTATGCAGATTCTTTCTAAAGATACAAACATAAATTAGGAAAGGAGGGGTTTCCATCTTACCTTGAAACAAACTCAACTGAGTGTCAGCTTGTGCAACTTGACCCTTATCTTTATCTCTCCATTTGTCTATAGGTGGAAATTGACCTCTAGATTCCTGTGAACTAGAAGATCTGGTAACTGCCTCATTGGCAGTTACTCCCTGTGGTACTATATTTGAACTGAACGACCCCAAAACTGCATTCCTAATAGCAGGAACTCTTAATAATTCAAAAGCAAAAAGACTTACCTTTACTTTCTTGAATTCTTTAGTCACAAACTCACCCAATTGCTCCACATTTAGATCAGCATGGGTTTCCTTGTAGCCACTAGCCTGTCTGTCCTTTGAAACTTTGACTTTGTTTCCCTTTGACAAGTACTATGTTGGCACATGAGGATAAGGTGGATTATTACTAGCTTGTGGATCTGGTGGAGTAGTAAAATTGTTAGGAGGGATAGAAGTAGTGAAAGGACCTCCAGCCTATGGGCTCCTATTAGGTCTATTCCTCAAATCATATTTATTTGCTGGTTGTTGAAACATCTATACTTATTCAACACTAAATTCATCCTCATCCAAAGGGCCATTATCATTCTCATTTTCCTCATTAAACAACTAGGAGATCTCATCTTCATTCAACACCTACTCTACCTCATTCGCCTAGTCACTGGACTCTTCTTTTGGTTTATTTTCCTCACCTTTTGGGAATGGTGCATGATTGAGTACCAGCACTAGAGAATCATAGGGATTTGAGGGCACAATTTTCTCACTACTAGAATTGTTCTCAACTTCATATTGAAAATGGAAGCAGCAGTTTGAAACTTAGTGCAATCCAACTCAGAATGCTAGCTTGTCTTATGGAGTCTGCACCATCCAGACAAAGCCACCTCTACCATATATACACCATTTGGAGGCTTCTCCTGAGTAGAAGGCTAATCCAATGTAGTAGGAATCCCTCCATTATTAGGTCTAGTATTCCATGATCTATTCTACCTAGGTGGCTGCCCTCTATCAAATCCTTGTCCACCTTGTTGATATCTATCAAATTTCTGGCCAGAGCCTTGTATTCTATCAAAATTCTAACCAGAGCCTTATCCTCTGTCATAATTTTGATTTCTATCAAAATATTGTCTTCTTTCAAATTTCCTGTTCTCCCTACCATAGTTAGATTGCATGTTCTTCTAAGTAGCCTGAAGTTGGCTATTTTGATTTCTCAAATAAGTCACCTCCATATTCAATTTTTTCACTTGTTCAGACAACTCATCCATCCACTCCTTATCTAGATGATTAGATGGTGCCAAATTCACATTACCATGAGGGTATCCAAGTATTCCTCCAGAACCAACAGCCCGATTCAAAACTTGTGAATTCAGCAAATATGTAGGAAAACCAACTTGTTGCTAATGCAGGGGTTGATTAGCCCTTTGTTGAGGATAAGTGGCCATAGGCTAAGCTTGATTTAATGGAGGACCTAGATGAGGGACCAAAGACAATGGGGGTATTGGATTCATTATGGGAGCATGATTGGTCAAAGCCTGATTGAGAGCTTGAACTTGTCCAAGGTGAGCATCAGGTCCTAACGATGGCAAAGGTCTTGATAAATGCTGCCTTAAATCCATGCTAACGTTTCCCTTATTCCCTTGGGGAAGAGGCCTTTTATTGGTATAATCACTTACCTATTGCTTCCATCCATAATTGGACTGAACTAGAGACAGCATTTCTGCAGAATTTTATGATTCCCATTAGTGCTAATGAGATATACTTGCAATTTACTAGGGTGAAAAGAGAGATTAATGAACCTATAGAATCATTCAATAATAGGTCCCATCGAGTTTATACCAGACTCCAGGCACCTTATGCGAGAAACGAAGACACTACCCTTGAGGTTTACCTTGAAGCCCTGGATAGCCTTACAACCACCTTCCTTAAGCAAATGACTAATCCCCCAACTACTCTGCTCACTGCATATGTTGATCCTATTGCAACTGAAATGAACAAACACTCATAATTGAACTAAGCACAATTTTAAGTCCAGGTGAACTTTGCAAAGCAGCTAACAATCAACTAACTACAAAAAGTATGGACTAGAGATCGCTACAACATTTCAAACATGAAACCCTAAGCATCACCAAACTATCTAACAATAAACTTAAGCAATTTTAAAGATAGAACAACAAGAACCATTCCAGATAAAACTCAAAACAAGAGAGATACCAAATCACAATATCCTTTCTTATATTAAGTCATCCAAAATGGCAACAATTCTAGTCTTTTGTTACAATACTTGCTTGAAGATAACCCTAGTTCGCTCAAATATGAAATCTCTATTCTATGTCCCACTCTATTCCTCTATATTGTATTTACTCACTCTAGTACCTTCAGTTCCTGACAACATTACTAATTTCAAGGTATTTGAAGATGATAAGCATATTTTGGATTTTATTACAAGTTGTGATGTGTTTGCTTCTCAAGTCCTTGATGAGATAGAGCCTCAAGAAGCAAAAATAGACTTGGGAGGAATCATTAACCTAAAGACCAACACTATCCCAAGAGGTATGGTGCACCTTGAACGAATTTTTGATTTGGATAAGATAAGAGATCAGGAACAACAAGTTAAAAGGGAGTCTCTCAGCAGCCAGTGTGAAACATATAATATGGGGATGCTTGATGACATGAAGAATTTTTTTATTGGTAAGGTATGTACTCCATAAGAAATAAAAGGGATTATTGATGCCTTACACACATATCAAGATGTGATAGCTTGGAGTTATGAAGATTTGAAAACATATGATACTTCAATCATTACACACACCATTCCTTTGAAGACAAATGTCAAACCATTTAGACAGAGACAGAGGTC
The DNA here is from genome assembly GCA_007115665.2 of Sequoiadendron giganteum. Classification (NCBI taxonomy): domain Eukaryota; kingdom Viridiplantae; phylum Streptophyta; class Pinopsida; order Cupressales; family Cupressaceae; genus Sequoiadendron; species Sequoiadendron giganteum. Next base: position 37,314,918 of record CM021110.1, read on the forward strand.
AATCAATGCTCTATTAGAACCCATCATTCAGAAGGAACTACAGAAGTTACTTTCAGCATGAATTATATTTCTAGTAAGGCACTCTACTTGGGTTGTGAATCTAGTTCTAGTAAGGTAAAAGAATGGAGAAATCAGACTATGTGGATTTTAGGAATCTGAATAGAGCATCAGAAAAGGATAACTATCCAGTTTCTTCACTGGATGAAGTACTTCAGATCCTCAATGGATCCCAGATGATGTCTTTTTTGGATGGGTATTCTGGATACAACCAAGTTATGGTGCAATATGAGGATAGGCACAAGACTACCTTCACTAAAAAATGGAGAACTTTTGCTTACAGAAGGATGCCATTTGGGTTGATCAATGTTGGAGCTACATTCCAGAAAGCTATGGATATTGCTTCTAAGGACATAATTGGTAAGTTCATCATTATTTATATTGATGACTTGACAGTTTTTTCTAAGAAACGAGGTGATCATATAGTAGATTTATGCAAAGTTTTCCAAAGGTGTAGTTTGGAATTTCACTTAATCCAAGGAAGTGCATTTTTGGAGTCGCGGAGGGGAAATTACTAGGACATACCATCTCAGAACAAGGCATTTCTATTGATCCTGAACGAATATAGGCTATCTTGAAGATTCAGCCTCATGCAAGTAAGAAAGAGATGAATTCATTCTTCGGAAAGATTAACTTTGTTAGAAAATTTATCACTGGATTTGTAGAGATAGTTAAGCCATTGAATGCTATGTTGAAACAAGAAGCAAAAGTAGAGTGGAATGCAAAAACTAAGGAGGCATTTACAGAAATCAAGAGATCTATTGTTGAGGCTCCAGTGTTGGTGAGTCTAGATTATGCTAAGCCCTTTTACATATATTCATTTGCTTCTGATCACTCCTGTGCTAGAATGCTAACCCAAAATTTTGATCAAGGAGATGAGCATCCTATAGCCTTCATGAGTAATCCTTTAAAGGATGCAAAATTAAGATATCACAATGTTGAAAAGCAGGCATATGCATTGGTCAGAGCAATGAAAAATTTTAGGCACTATATTTTGAGGAATAAGGTTTTTGCCATAGTGCCTAATCCTGCGGTAAATTTTTTGTTAATGTAGAATGAGTTAGGTGAAGGAAGAGCCAGATGGGTGACTATGTTGCAAGAATATGATATGGAGATTCAACCCATGAAATTAGTAAGAGGACATGGACTCACAAAGACAATGGCTGAGATAAGTCTGGACCTCATGGCTCAACACTATTATTTTCAAGAGGTATCTCTAGGAGATTGGTATGATGAAATCATTTTTTATTTATTGAATCAGCAATGTCTGGATCACCTTAATATAGTTCAGAGGTGAGCTTTGCACCTGAAGAGTGGATTTTTTATGATTAAAGGAGCCATCTTGTATAACAAAAATTATGAGGGTGTATACCTAAGATTTTTGGGGAAGGGAGAAGCTACTAGAGTGGTGATTGAATTTCATGAAAGATATGGAACAGGCCATGGTTTTGCATCATCTACTGCAAAACAGATCCTGAGGGTAGGTTATTATTGGCCTACTTTGTTCAAGGATGCACACCAACATGTGAGGACTTGTCACATATGTCAAACTACAACAAGTAAGGAAAAACATGCAACTCTTCCACTTCATTCGATCATAGAGGTAAAACCATTTGCCCATTGGGGAATGGACTTCACAGCTCCAATTAATCCTCCATCTTCTACAGGACACAGGTATATTCTTACCATAACTGATTATTTTACTAGGTGGACTCTTGCTTGTAAACAATGTACTTCAGATGTGGTAATCAATTTTCTTGAGTCAGGTATTATTAATTGTTTTGATTGTCCATTGTCTTTAGATTGTGATAATGGTCTTGCATTTGCATCACTGAAAATTTCTAATTGGAAATTTGATCATGGAATTTTTATTAAATTTTCATCCAATTATTACCCTCAGGGTAATGGTTTAGCTGAGTCTTCCAATAAGAACCTATTGACACTTATTCGTAAGTTGCTAGAACAAAATTCTAAGGATTGGCACACCCAGCTTTGATTTTATCTCTGGGTAGACCGTACTACACATAAGGCATCCATAGGAACCTCTCCTTATCACCTAGTGTATGGTTTGGAACCTGTGTTTCCTATAAAATTTAAGATCCCTACCCTGTATTTCATTAGTGAATACTACAACGAAGAGGATAAACATGAGGCCTGTTTGGCTGAGTTGTTACACCTTGAAGAGAAAAGAGATGAAGCCCTAGAAAACTATGCTAAACATTAGGGTGTAGTGAAATGATGGTTTGATAGGAGAGCTTAGGTGAAAGCCTTTAGAATCTCTAACTTAGTTCTCTATTAGGATAAGGCCCATGCCCATAAGGGAGAGCATGGTAGGTTTACAACTCATCCTTGTACATAGCTAGGGCAGGTTTGCTTCCTACTTTTCTTTGTTTGTTTGCTTTGGTTAGTATAGGTTTGCTTTGGTTGGTTTTGTTTTCTATTTTGTTTTTTGCTTTTGGTTCCTTTCTTTTTTTTTGGGTTGTTGCATCTATATAATAGGCTAATCGCCTGGGGTGGTTCTGGAATTTTTTTTTACAAATTTTTATCAGTTCTTCAGAGTCAAGTGGTGGAATTGCTTTATCTAATGTCCCTTATGCTTAGAATTAGAGTCACTTGTTTTGGACAAACTTTGGAATATATTTGGGTCTCACACGTTCACACTATAATTAAAGATTCTGGAATTGCATAAGGTTCCTATGTATTTTGGCCTGGTGAAAATCTTATATTCTACTTCAGTGCCACTGTGTTCCTCATCCCAGAGTGTGAGTTTCATTACTTGCAAAGCTGAAAGAAAGGTTTTATAAAATGTTTAAAAGAGAAAAAGGAAAATATTGAAAATCAAAATAACCTTCACCTTATCAAGGGTATCCTAGTATCTCTACCGGTGCTATAGATTCCTAGCTGGCAATAGAGGTATGCTTGGGAGGGTCACAATGATAACCTTTTGGGGGCTATGGACACTTGACTGGCAACAAGGCTCTATCTAGGTTGCTTTTGAAGTTAGAAATTTTATGTATCCTGGTCAGATTTTCTCTGGTTCCCATTGCACCTAAGGAATAGGAAATAAATGCAAAATACACACACTTGGACCCTGGTATAGGAAAAAGTCTTCTTTCTTGTGGTTTCTGAAACTTTGTTCATAGGTGTCCTGATGTAAGGATTGAAACCAAAGATTTTGGGTTCTTGATTCAAGTTTGTTCTTGAAATGCTATGGAGCATTTCCCCAGCGGAGTCACCATTTGTTGTGCATTTTTTGCACACACGCCCCACTGAAAGTAGGGACCCTCATTTTCTCTTTTGGTGACTTGTCCTTTCTATTTTGGAGTTTTTCTTGCTTGGGCATGTGCTTTGATGTTCATCCTGCCGGTTGGAATGGCCCATTTATGATTTATATTGACAACCTTAAGTTCTGGGTGTATTTTGGGTTTTTCACCGTGTTCGAGAAAATCCGCCCTGGCCGGACATTCTCGCTTTCCCTTTGGCGCTTGCTAACGGCTGCCCTTTTGCTCAAGTCTGAGGAAATCTGTCATGTCCAGATTTTTCTGAAGTCCGTTGCTTTATCGGATTCCCGGATATTGGTCTTGGTCATCTTGTCAATTGCATTAATGGTGATTGCACGAATTTTGGGGAAATTTTATATTAAGTTATGGGAATTGATTTCTCATTTGAGTTTGGAGTGCTTAAGCTTGGGGTGTGTTGCTGGATTGTGCGTTTGGAAGTAACTTTGAGTGTTGCATTTATATTTCCTAGGCACCATTCATGTTTTGCTCGTGCTTGAAGTTGTTTGTTGGCATCCTTGGTTTTAGTTTCCTCTATTGTCATGGTATGTGGATGCTCTCTTCCTCTTTTGGTTTGGATTGCTTTGTTGTATGTGCTTTCATATTGTTCTTTGCCACGTTCTTGCTTGAATGTGCAAGTTTCCTAGGTATTTTGGGGTTCCATGTCTTGTCGGTCTGTTCGTGTACTTGTCCTAACTGTTTTCTTTGGGCTTGTCTTTCGTTGTTGTTTTGGGGCTTGCTTGTATTTTCCTTGAATTTCCTATCATTGTTGCAAGCTAGTTGTGCTTGATTTGTTTCGTGCTTTCATGGCAGAAGTTTTAGGGTTCTTGACCTAGGGCATAGCCAATCCCTCTCAATTTACTGAGAGGTGAGTTTTAAATTCATGGTTGATCCATTAGAGGATTAGGTCAAGTCATTATCAAGCTACAGGCTCTTAGTCCGTGTCCATTCGATCTATTTAGGTGAGGATGAGAGAAACATAGGCGTTCGGGTTTTCAATGTTTCGCTGGATTCTACCTCTGTTGGATTTCCCCGAGTCTTCCTGTTTCTTCTTTGTTCTACATAATTTTCTTTAAATCCGAACTTTTGCTTGCCTCGCGGAATTTCGCTTCCTCCGGGTTTTCCCAGTGTCCGTTGCCTGGTCATTATACTGAATTCGGACTTTTGTGCTAAGTTTGTATTGATTCCACTGAAATCCGCACCTTCAAGATTTTCTCGGATGTTCTACGCCTCCCTCATTTTCCTAGGTTGTTGAAACTATTGCTGTTTTTGGGGATTTCCGTCTAAGGCGGATTTTTTTGAAGTTTTGTGGGAATGAGAAATTCAATGATTATATAAGAATTTACTTGATGATTATGTATTTAGATGATCAAATGAACTTATGCTAAGTAGTTTCAAGTTATTCCTTGGTTATATTGATTGCTTAAAATGATTATGTTGGGTTTGTATGCTTGTTTTGTTGGATTTTGCCTGGTCCGAATTTCTCCAAGATTCCTCTCCAGTCTAGATTCTGCGAAGGGGGCTAATTCCCAAAATTTGGGATATGGATTTTTGACACTCATTGTTTATCTTGGATCTTATTTTTGTTGTCTTTCACTTGTTTGCAGGTAGGACTAGGACAAGTAGTTGTTGGGCATGGCAAGGGAAAGGAAATGGATCCAAGTACTGAAAGTTCTGCTATCTCTGAGGAAGAAAAGGTAAAGATGGATATCAAGAGTAAGATTCCTGAGAGAAAATTGAATTCCGTCTGGTCAGGAATTACTGATACTAATGTGGGTATGTGGGACTACAAAGAGTTCAAGGCTGAAATGGCAGCACAGAACCTCCCTTTGCTGGCCAGAAGAACTTTGGAATCCGGGTTAGCACATGTAGCTGGTTTCCCCTCCACAATATAATGTTATGAGTTGGTGCTGGAATTTCCCAAAAACTATGACAAGGGAACGCAAAGAATAATTGGTCCCTAGGGAAGGGTTGTGGCAAACTTTGACCCTATTTCCATTGCTAGAACTTTTGATATACCTAATAGGTCACATCTGGTGGCTTTTGATATAGATGGAGCTAAGAAATAATATGAAGAGAATGTGGTTAAGTCCCAGCAGGTAATCAACTCTTGGTTGGAGAAGCCTAAGTCTCACTTCTCCAAGCTACCTAAACAGCTGGTTAGACCTAAATTCAAGAGGGAATACTATAATTCCATCACTCTCCTCGGCAAGTTGGTAGGGATGAGGAATGCAGGAGTCTTTGAGAGTTGGATGTTCAATGTCATTTCTCGGATGGAGCAAGGTATAGACTACCACTAGGAAGGTGCTATAAGTACAGTGATGCATGAGTAGATGTGTAATGTCTTGCAGACCAAGACCTTCACCATGACTTCCTACTTGGTGTATGTGTTGGTGAGATTTCACCCATACAAGGGGTTGAGTACTAGAGGTATATTCGGGCAGGATACAATCTATGAGGTTTATCCACAGCTTCACCTGGGAGGAGGAGGTTATGGGAGAGTGAATGATGCATTCACCATGTATATTATCAGGTTGTTGCAGGGTGCAAAACATGTTCAGATTTCAAACAAATCCAAGGAGTTGATCAGGAGGTATGGGGCATGGTTCATCCAATTCCTTAATTTCTCCTGCATAAGGATTGATGGTTGTCAAAGGGCTCCCTAAAGACTCCCAAGGTACCCAACTGGCCATATTTTACAGTTGGAGGTCACTAGGAAGATTTGTGACTTTGATGTGGTTGTGAAGGGAGAGAAACATAAGGCAGGGTTTGGGAATGATTTCCCATTAAAGATAGGCACAAATGAGGTATGCCCTTCCATCTAGTCAGCTCATGCTTCTAAGGAAGAGATGAGTACTTTTGGTTTCTCTTTCCATTCTAAGAGGGCAAGGTTTGATATTACTGGTGAGGCACAAAAGAAGGCCAACAGGGAGTACAGCCACAAAGACAACATTGAAGATTATTGGGCTAACCTTGGCGATGAGTTTGATGTAAGGAAGAAGAAATTATCTAGGCTGCCAGTAGACTTAGTAAGACTATATAACATAAAGGCCATTCCTAACCAAGTAGAAGAAGATGGAAATTTGATTTAGGGTCATATGTTCGAGGTTGTGAAGGAAAAACCGGTTGGAGAGATTGACTGGTTGGATGAAGAAAAGATAGAGTTGGAGAAAATTATGACTCTTGTGATTACGTATACTAAAATGTGGTTGACGCACAAAATGCTAGAGTTAGAAAGTGAAGGTTTCCAGTGCACCTATGATTTGATGGGAGACTTGGAGTCTCATTCTGATTTTGAGGAATCACATGAGCAAGATCCTAAGGGTAAGACCAAGGTGGACTCTCCCTTCAAGATTAAAGTTAGGGATGTTCAAATTGAAGAGGTAGCAGATGTGGGTAAATAAAGAAAGCCTATTGCTAAGATGAGAAGGCATGCTTCAAGGAGAGGGGTTGAGAAAGATAAAGAGGAAAAGGAAGAAGTGGATGTTACTACTCCCTTGACCAAAATAAGAAGACTTGTGAAACTATCACAGAAAGAAAAGGAAACTACCAATATTCATAAGGAGGTTGAGCCACCTATGGTAGAGGTAGAAAGTTCAGGGGAGAAAACACAGGAGGTTAAGGAATCCTTCCCCAAAGGATGCCACAACAAAAGGAGATGTTCCTGTGACTGCTCCTATCATTGAACAAGAGAACATTACCCTTCCTCAAGAGATTGATAGTGTGCCAGAAGAGCCAAGGAAGGATGAAGACCCTAAGGACTTGGGTGAAGAAGAATTCCAAGAAGGAGACCTCTACAATGCATAGTCATTAATTGATAAGGTAATCAGGTCTCCCTTGGTAGCCTATGCAGATTCACCTATAGAAGAGAAATTGGGAAAATCCCCTCAACAAGAGGAGATACTAGCTAAGATTCCTTCACCGGCATAGGTTATCCTAGAGGAGCAGTCTCTAGAGAAAGAGGATCTGACTAAGGAGATCCCTAATGTTCCAAGTATTGATAAAGATGCACCTACTGTCCAACAGGAGCAGGATAAACAAGATAAAGTGCAAACCGAATCCACTATTCCAAGCTGGCTAGATAGAGAATTAAAGAGTAAATTGGTAATAGTGGAAGACACTCCTCCCAATTGGGATGACCTAATGGCTAACATTGGGAAAGGGAAGACCAAGAAGAAGGCTAGGGTTGTATCAAGGATAGAATGGGATGGATCAGGCAACATAGTGGCTCATATTGCTAGCCCTGCTCCAGAAAAATATAGAGATGGGGTGATTGCAAAGGAATATCATGTGCAGACCATTGATTTAGGGCATGCTTCTATGGAGCAAGATATTGAGGAGTATGAAGGCTCTAGTGTTGTAATTGTAGGTAGATTGAAGAAGGAGGTACCAACCAGGCATGAGTTGGAAAGGGAGAATGATAAATTGAAGACGTACCTGCAGGAGTTGATGAAACCCTTGCAGTCCATTAGCTCTTCCTCCTCTGCTGCAAGTTTCTTGCCTCAAGAAACAATCTCCGAGCTTGAGAAAATGAAAGGCACTACACATGCCACAAATGGTTGGTTGCAGGGAAATAAAACCAAAGGATATGGTTCCATCAAGGATATCTTGTCGACTGCAGGGGATGCCATGAGGTCAGTGGATTGGCTAAAGACTGTGTTAGCCTGAGAGAAGGGGGGTATTGATCTCCTGTTGCAGAAAATAAGAACAATTATGGAATACACTGAGGATAAACTGGTGAAGAGTGGGATTCTTCCTTTCCCAAGGGTTTCAGAGCCTTGGGAATGGTTTGAGATCTTGTAGATGAGGCAAATGGCTTTGAAGAAGAGTCATAAACAAGGGAAGCATATTGATGACACCTTGACTAGCATTCATGATAAGTGCATCTCATTCTTTGAAATCATGACAGGGAGGAGGAAGTTCGCTCCAAAGCATCTCAATTTGGAACAACTCAAGAAATGGTGGAGAGATGTCTATTCTCCAATCAGTGAAGGTCCAGTCACTGAACATCAGCTAGATGATGCTACAACCTACATTGCATTTATTAATAGGTATTTAACAAATAGGGCTGATTGGGATGGTACATTAAGGCAGGCAAGAGATGACATCAGGTCTCTTGAAAGAAGAGTTAGGGTTTTTCCTATGCCACCTATTGTCAAATCAGACAGAGTGTTGCTGGTAGTGCATGGTGAAGTGGGGTGTGCTAAAGATAAGGATGGGAAGTAGTTATATAGGGCTACATCAAAGTTTGTGCTTCCCATTATCCAAATGCATTGGATCAAGTTTTGAGACCTCCAAGCTGACTTGGATGAAATTGGTGAAAATTGCACATTTCATGTTGTTTTAGAGTATCTTTTGAGGCCGACCTATTGTATGGCATTTATTATTGTAAACTCTTATTTGGGCCAACCTATCTTGGGGGTTCTCTATAAATTGGGCATGATGCCTCATTTGTAAGGGATATAAAATAGAATATAGAGGAATAAAGTAGCACATAGAATAGAGATTCCGTATTTGAGCGAATTAGGGTTATCTTCAAGCAAGTATTGTAACAGAAGACTAGAATTGTTGCCATTTTGGATGACCTAATATAAGAAAGGATATTGTGATTTGGCATCTCTCTTGTGTTGAGTTTTATCTAGCATGGTTCTTGTTGTTCTATCTTTAAAATTTCTTAAGTTTATTGTTAGATAGTTTGGTGATGCTTAGGGTTTCATGTTTGAAATGTTGTAGCGATCTCTAGTCCATACATTTTGTAGTTAGCTGATTGTTAGCTTCTTTGCAAAGTTAGCTCAGACTTAAAATTGTGCTTAGTTCAATTATGAGTGTTTGTTCATTTCAGTTGCAATAGGATTGTTTTGAATGAATGTTTATGATTTAAAAATCTTTAAATACCTTAGAAGATTGCACGATTTCTGTGAGATTGTAGATTTATCTGGTTCAAATAGAAAGTAGTTTTTGAGAGATTGGTCCATTTTGAGCATCTTATCTTTTGTATTGTCGATCTTAGGGTTAGAAGTAGTCTTAGAATTATCACTAAAACCTTTATCTTTTGTTATTTCTTTGTTATCCGAGTTAAATTTAGGGTTTGAAGTATCAACTCATTGTTAGATCTAATCAATTCAAAGTCTAGTGTTTGCTTGTAGTAAGGTCCCTTTGTGATTACTAGAATTTTCACATTATCTCTGAGTTGTTTTATTTGCATTGTCAAGACCTAACATTAGAGACCTTGGGGTTATCTCTTTTCCATAGAGATTTACCTTTCAAGAGAGATAGGATATAATATTCGATCTAAGTTGTTGTGCAAAAAACACCATCAACAAGACCCATACGCCACCTTGGGCATATGAGTCCCCAAAGGTGGGACCCATATGCCAACTTGGGCGTATGAGTCCCGTTTGGGGCCTTTTAAGGGTTTGAACAAGAAATTCAAGTTTTTAATTCAAATTTCACAAATTTCGGCATTTGGGATCTAATAAACCGTAAATTGGATAGGATGCCTATAAAAGCTAAGTCTCACATTCATTTTTTTAACTAGGAAGAACATGACAAGCAATCGATTATGCAAAAGATTCAATTATTTACATTCACAAGCAAAGAGCAAGCAAATTAAAGTCTTGGAGTAGCATTACAGTGTTTTTTAGGTCTTCAAGCTCACTTTCATTTCAAGATCAAGCATTGTCAAAGATTGATGATGGTTGCCTATGGAGGATCAAGATGGATTCTAGGTTGGGGAGATGCAACTATCCATTGAACCAAGCCTAATTACTTGTTTCCTAACTGATTCCATCTTCCATTATCACTTTAATTTCTACCTAAAGGAAGGTACATTCATTCTTATGGATTATTAAGGTGATTAAAGATCTCCCAAAGTGAGTCATCATCATTTTAATATATCATTTATGCATCCTATTCTAATGCACTAGAGTAGGGTTTATTGCATTTTAGATCTCTCAATCTTAGACACACTTAAGATTAGGAATTTCACACATATTTTGATACTTTCTATCCAAGTTTAATTACCAATCTAGGGGTTTAATGAAGGTAAACCCCCCATAAGAAAATTAACACAATATTTTGTTTTGCATATGCTTAACAGGTTCAAATATGGAAGCGAAGTTTGAAAGACATAGGAAGGAAGTGTAGAGATAGGAGATCAAATTCAAATCCTTCTTTTTTGGAAAGGAGTATTGGGACTAAATTGCCCCTTTGGGCATGATTCCTAGTATACCCCCTTTTATCAGTTTTTTGTAGATCCTGATTTTTCATCGGAAGATTTCAAATTCTGCCCAGATTATTGCAACAGGACTAAATTTCCCTACCTGGTGTATGAGTGCCCATACACTTCAAAAAAAAAAATTCCAAAGTTTCAGATCTTGTTTAGAATCCATCAGTTTACTAGGTTCCTTTCTAACTGATTTCTATTGTTAATCTGATTTTATGTCCTTAAGTTTCTATGGTTTAGTGCATGAGTGTTTGCATTTCTCCTTTGAAGGTTTATTTTAATGGTGAACCCCCATTTAATCACACCCAATGAAATCACCTAGTCCTTCCCTCAATTGAGCCACTTGTTTGAGGGATCTTGGTTTCCTAACGAACTAAAAGTGAAATAGTTCCCAAAGTTCCATCTCCCAAAGGAGGACACCTTCCTTTTTCCTTTGGTTCATTTTGGTGAACCTAACCTTTGGACCCTTGAATTTATGATTAGGAGAACATTGTAAGTCCTACATCTAGTTTGCATTAACTTTGTATTAGATTTGCATTAGCTGAATTGTATTTAGGGCTTCTAAGTATTTCATTAGTGAAAAGTGCATATAGGTTGCATTTTTGCATGTTGTATCATTAAATTTCACTAGAAAACTGTACTTGCAAATAGTCATTTGAACATACAACCTAGAAACCTTAAAATAAACTCAAAATTTGTTGAATTTGGTTTTAAAACCCTAATTTAGTTTCCAAACCCTAAATTAGTTTCTCTAGATTTTTGGTAGAGTTGTATGTTTTTCACTATTTGAATCTTTTAGGAACCCTAATTGGGACTCGTTCACCCCTCTAGGTGTATTAGTTTCGGATTAGGTCTAAATCTAAATTTTATAGCATTAAAATATTTATTTATGTGATTTTTTTTGTTGTTATCAAATATTTAGTTCAGTTGATTGATTTTCTATTTCATTCACTTCATTAGATCTAGTTTAATTTGGTTCATTTATTGCATTATATTTTATCATGGATATATGCTTTAGTAAGTTTTGGATGTCCTTGAAATCATTAGTGGATGTGTCAAGCTGTGTTTTTGGAAATGATCCTAATGAAATTGAACTCATTCATGCTCAATCAACTTCAAATGCATGTCCTCCTCGTGAAGTTGAAATCATTGGAGAAGATGATGACAATATGAGAAACTTTATAAATAATTTCCTTAACAACCTTGAGACTAATGCATCCTTTTATCCTTCCATGAAAAAACCAACACAACTTGAGATGTTTCATCTTTTACATCTTGAAATTGAGACACAAACAAAACCTAAGCTCCCTACAATAGATGAACCTAGTGATGAAACCCTAATTTTTTTTTATGCTCCATTGATTTGAAACTATGTTTGGATGCCTCATTGGCCTTGATTTTGTTTATTGGTTAGGTTTTTAGGTCTAGGGTTTAGGATTTATCTTTCATTCATTCAATGAAACCAAGCCTTTACCTCTATTTCTTATGTTTCCAAGTTGACTTCTTACCACTAGTTCTCGATCACATTAGTTTGGACTTATGTCATTGAGCTCATCTAGTTCACTGACCCCTTTGCCTAGTCCTATCAGTCATTTCATCATTGGGAATTATTATGCCTCAAAGTTTTAGAAAGGTTTAATATTTATCACTTGTCTAATGTATTGACCCTAAATGCATGTCCCCTATTTCTTATCGACCTAGTTGAGTCCCCTTCTTAAGCTACTAATATTTTGCATGTGCAAATCTAAGTTTTTAATAGAAGCGGTTAGATCATTTGATTTAATCTTGACCATTCCCCACTCCCCTGCTATATTTTAATATTCATTAAAAAATACCAGTGGGATGGCAAGTGGGTGACATGTGTCCTCTTCCAAGGTGGGGCCCATCATCCTTCAAAGGCATTGAGCATTAATATTTGATAGATCAACGGTTGTGATGAGATGTTGTAGGTTGATCCTGACCATTCCCCACTAGCCCATGAGGTACCCACCACATCTCTCATCTCTTGGAGGGGAAGTAGGGATACGCCACATGGTACAATCCAAACTCTCAAAGGAACTATAACAAGACGTGAAATATTTTTGAAAATATTTCAACATAAGTATTAAGGGGTGTTAAAAACCAAGCTACTAAAGGTTTTATTTGACCATGTGCTTAAATGAAGAATTTGATTTTATAATCATAGTCATTCATCATATCTGAATGATATGTTTGTAGCCAAATGGCTTGAAAGGTAAAAGGCATGTAAGTTGGAGGTGCCAGATTTGATTTGGGCTGCTCCTCGCCACCTCACTGCCATAAGATGTGCAAGGGTTAAACCTAGAGGGTGAGCAAGCAGATGATGTGGGGATATCTTCGAAGCTCATGGAGATGGTGGAGCCCACGAGATGACATGGAGATAGATCCACATGGCATGTTTTTATTATGCAATAATGATTATCATCTACGGACAAGTTTTCAAACCTATTTGACTTGATTTGGGCCATTCGTCGGGCCATCTCGCTACAAAATCAATGACTGGAATTTGAAGTTAAAGATTCAGGGAAAGTGAGTTGTTTTGGTCTGCATGATAAAATAGTAATGGAAAATATGACATCGAACTACCAAATTGGCCTACTTTAAGGCCACAAAAACCTATTTTAAAGCATAATTATAATTCATTAAATCATTCTATACAACTAAGGATTTCTTACTGCTCATTCAAGCTCATTTAGCATCCATAAATTAGGGTTTTCAAAGTGCCTACAAAATAGTAAGTAAAATCAACACCTTATATCTCAATTGCTTGCAAATTTGTTGAAAGTGCTTGCTCTGTTATTTGGTTGGTAAAACTGCTAGCTAGCTTGCATTTATTTTAAGGTTTGACATTCAAATTGAATGATAGTGTGTTAAGTCTCATTGTTTCCTTGTGTCAAACTTGTTCCCTAGTAGTAAGCTTCTAGTTACTACAAAGTAAAACCCTAGTTTGCAAGAAAACCTAAAACCATGGCACCTCCACAAGCCCAAGCTTCAAAATCAGAGGAGAAGAAAAGACCCCTTTCATAGGACCTCATTGACTAATTAAAACCATCAACATCTGATAAAATCTTGGGTCAACTATTGTTCCAAGGCACTCAAATTGTATAGGGTCTCATTGATAAATAATGTACTATCAAAGATGTCACATTACCATACAGTCGATGGGAACAATTCAACTCTTGGTTTGGCAATAGAGAATTTTGGTATACCCATTCGTAACCCTTGGAGATTACGCATGGGTAAACTGGTAGTGCCTAATGTCTACATGGATATTGATCTTCTAAGGGTAGTATAAAATTATGACCCAATCTCTAGGTTTGTACGAACCTATGACAGTGTTGAGGTGGTAAAGGTCACCAAGGAAGAAATGGCTAAGGACTTCAATCTAACTGAGTGGAGTGAAGATATGGTTAATATTGATGAAAAGGAATTGAGAGCTAAATATGCCAACCTTCAAGATCTCAATATTACAACATTTTCTAGAATTTGTGAAGGGAAAAGGGAAAGTAATTTTGGGCCCATCTAATAAGGAAACTTTCGCTATAAACCTCTTCATGACATATTTCCAAAGGACATTCTACTCTTTATGCTAGATGTTAGGGTTTTACCTAGCCACAAGCATGACATGGCTAAGTTGTATTTGGCTACGCAAATTCAACACCCTACATGTAACACACTTTTTTATTCTGGATCATACTTGGCTGGCAAGATACATGAGGGATTGATTACATTGAATAATGGTAAGGATGGGGTTAGATTCTTGTGGTACTCTTTGTTCATGCATATATTTTTCTACAAGGGGGCTATTTTCTTTGGGAAGGATATGACATTAGTCAGAAAGGAAGGAGATATAGATTTACTTGTCAAATGATGGACTAGACTCCTTGATAGAAATTATCACAAGTCTAGTTTTGTAGTGTTTGAAAATATTTTTTCTTCCAAATTGAGGAGGGCCCTGATCTTGAACATGCCAAGGATATCTGCAACAATGCATGATTTTTGAGGCCTAAAGATAGGAGACCTGATTTGAACATTGAGCATAATGTGGGGATGTGATTACCTACCCAAGTTATAGGATCCTTAGAGTTTATGGAAAAAGTGTAGCATATTTCTGAGGGATGTGCTAGTTAGGGTTGGTTTCCTTGAGGTGATGTGGCAATTGGGATACATTGAGGAAAATCACTTGCAAAATCAAAGGAAGGGAACACTTTTACCAACATACACTATTTTTTCTAAATTTTTTTATGAAGGAGGGAGGTTTGAGAAAAATTGTCGATGTACTTAAAAAACTTGAGATGAAGAGGGTCAGAGCAAGGAATCATGACCCTAAGGGTTTCATGGCAAGGCTAAAAGCCAAGATCCGAAGCTCTAGGTTCACCCATAACTTCTACTTCCCTGAGGATGTAATCAAGAATATTTTTATTTTCGACAACAGGATGATAGAAAAATGAAATGGATTACCTTTGACAAGTTGGAAAAGGAAATTTAGTTGAAGGACCCACAAGTTTTATCTCTTGGGGATATAAATGATGTAATTTAGAGGATTGAATATGTGTTTTAGAATTTCAAGTAGGTATTTGGGAGTTTGAAGGAGGAAAGGTTGGTCTAGGGTAAGGGGAAAACTGTGGTAGGAGAAGAACAAGACAAGGGGAAGGTCCCTATGATGGAAGAAATACCAACCTACCAACCCCCAAAAAGAGTACTGGTATTTACTACGAGGAAGGAAAAGGCAAAGGAAAAGCAAGCAGTCAACACTTCTTCTCAACAAGAGGGGTCAAAAATGCCTTCACCTACACATGAAATGCTAGCATTGTCTCCCCCAAGGTCTACTTCTCTTGAAGTTTTTGAACTAGATTCACCACCTAGGGTATCATCATGACCAAGGAAACCTCCTCCAAAGAAACAAATGATAGAATCAAGTAGTTTGGTGGACTAACCTAAAGATTCTAAGGATGAGATACTTTTTACTGAGGAAGAAATGTAGCAAGGAATGTCTTCTCCCCTAGGGAGATAGTTCCACAAGAAATGGGCCTCAAACTGAGCAAGGTGGACCTCACCGATATGAATAATACTGACAATATGAGAGAGGAGGCATGCAATAAATTTATGGATGATGACACATTTTTCAAGATATCTGCCTTCATGGAGTTTGCTTAGAGAGAAAAAAAGAGTGAATATGTTAATAATGTTGCTAAGAAGAGAAGCCTAAATCCCCAATTTCCCGATAAGGTTATTGAGGCTCAAGTTAGGGAAGAAATGAAGGAAAGTTTTTAAAACATCATAGCAAGTGAAGGTAGAGAGTTGGTAAGAAATTGTGGTCTCCTCCTACTACCAGAGTGGGATCTTGTCTCTGCCATTACCTTTGATATAGTGAGGAGATGTGACATGCCACTCTACTCCACAGAAGATGAAACAACAATTGATTTATAGGGGTATGCTTTTAGTGAGCAATGGGACACACTAGAAATCTAGGCCCTAGCCCCAAATACAAAGAAGCCTCCAATTGTAGAGCCACCTACAGATTACAAGGGAGGGCTAGTCATTAGAAGGGTATTAGATACCCCGACAATTGAAGCAAACAAAATGTCTATAAATGTTTCCCAATTTACAAAGGCAATAGTGGAATCTATAACTATAGAAAAAGACAAGTTTAGGAAAATGTATAATTACTTTCTAGTTGAATATGGAAAAGGTCAACAAAAGAGTGTAGAATTACAAAAAAAATGTCACTGTTGAAGGAGAGGATACAAAATATGGAGAAAAATGAGCCAACACAAACAAACTATGCTTCTCCTCCACCTCAAGAGAAAGTGCCATCTTCCCCTATGATTCCACCCAAAAATTTATTGGAAATTTTTCCACACAAATGGGAAATGTGGCTATATCAGTTGAAGGACCAAGTTAAGTACACATCAGACTAAGGAGGTCAACAGGGAAGACTTGGTTAAGAAGTTGAAGATATATGAAGAAAGATGAAAACAATAGGGTAGATTGATTCTTACTAGCAATTTGAAGATTATAATAGTGGTGTTGGAACACCTCAATAAAGGAATTGACAAGAGATTGATTAACATCCATGCTAATTACTCTTCCATATTTGATGTTGTAAGAGATTTTGATAGGGACAAGGAAGTGGCTATCCCAATCATGGAGAGATGGACTCCTAGATACCAGGATCTTAGGCTTATGGTTGTTGGATCTAAGCATGATGTCAATAAGCTAGAAAACATTCACCCTACCCTTAAGCTTGTAAGTGGAATCCAAGAATTCCAAGGAAAGATTGAGCCAATGGAGGCAATAATAAGGGACTTGTTTAGGAGGCTTGATGATATGAATTTTGGTCTTCTCCCTGACATCCTAAATGAAAATGGTGAGATCAAATCTCTATAGGATTGGAAAGACCAAGCAAATGAGGTGATTGACACTCAAGAAACCATAATTTGTGAAGGGGTTGACATCAAAATGCTAAGGAGTAGCGAGGAAATTATTACCCAAGCAAGGATTTCCCTTGAGTATTTTGAAGAGGAAGCCAACCAGGTAGTGATTAGGTATGCACCATACAGGGAAAAATCCGACAAGGTTATTGAATTCAATTGGCCTTATGAGGAGGAGTTTTTGCTTTGCAAAGATAAATATCTTGATGTCCTCGATGATTAGGATATTGATATGGTGAGATGGTGATTACAATTTTGGTTATAGGTCTACAAAATGGGATTAGAGTAAGGAGAATAAAATACAAGGCTTGGAACTAATAAAAATTATGCCTTAGATACAACAATTTAAAAATATTGTATTCTCTCTAGTTTGAAATTGATGACAAGGATTGTAGACATGGAGGTACTTTGTCTTCTTCCTATTTCTTCATTCTATGTTTTTCTTCTTTTAGGTTTGGTATATGTGGGAGGAATTTTGGGAGCACGTGGATAAAGTATTGCAATGACTAAATGATGCCTTTTTGAAGGTGGGACAAATATTCATCGACATATGCAAATCCCTTTTGTCCCATGCGACATTTTCCCTCCTTTGAGTTGTAAATGTAACTACATTGGGGAATATAGTTTGTATCAGTCAAATGAGAATATGACATGTGTGCATTATGGCCTAAGGCTTGTTTGCTCCTTCATTTCTATAAGAAGGAATTCACGGTCAAATGTACAATTTGTTGATTGATCTGAGATAAATTTGTAAATGAGAAATGCAAAGAACAGACTATAATTTTGTCTTAGGTTTTGAGTCTTTTAATATACAATTATAATTTTGATAGTAATACTAGCATTTGAATATGAAATATGATGCAATTTCAAAGCCATTTCTCTCCTAGTGTATTTTTTGTATGAACCATTAATAAAATGATCAAGGATTGTTTTGTTGATCTTCATTGTTTCCCAATGATGTATGACTTTAATCTTTGTTTTAATTCAAAGAATTAATTAAATTTCTTGGATAAAGCTATAGGTTCATGTAATTTGAGTATCAAGATCTCTATAAGAATTTTTGGTTTAGGATACAATGGTGTAATTCTATAATGCAACTCTATTAAAACTTTGTGTTGTGAAGTGTTAAGTGTTAAGTTGTTATCTAATTATACTTGTGCTGAAATTGACTATGTTTCCTAGGTCAAGGCACTGGTCTAGGTTTTGTATTTTTGATGAAGTTTCTTGATCATTCAGCAGCAATATAAATTCATAATTGAACCTTTTTGAGGTTTAATTGTTAATATTTCATGCTGAGTTATCCATCCTCATGCTCTAAATGTTGAGTGTTGTAAAGGAATAACCATCCTCTTGAAATATTCTATTTATTGAGCATTTACATGAGGATTTATATGTTATTTACAATGTACCCAATTATTAAGTGTATGAATCTCTAGGTACATCGTGGGATCACCCTCCCAGGTTTTGCAGAGCCCAAAGTGCAGGAGGAAATAATTTTTTCTTTCACTCATTTGCTGGCCAATCCCTTCAAGTATTTGATAATTGGAAATGGAAATTAGATAGGCTTCTTTGAATATTAGCTTGGTTCTTAAAAAATAACCAACACCTAGCACCTCCAACCAAGCAAACATTGAACCATCCTATGTTAACAAAGTGACCAACACATCAATCAACCTAGAAGAGACATATGCAAAAGGCTTCACAATCTTAAGAAAACAAGGATGTGATACAACAAATCAACATGAAAATCATCAACTCTTAGAATAAATACCAATTGAAGATACCAAAGGAGTAGGATACCAAGATCCTCCTCTTGACATAAGTGTCCTCCTTTCTAAAGAACAACCAATTCCTCGTAACAATGATAAGGATGATAGGATCATATTAGGTCCTCCTCAACACCTACCACAATAAGTTGGTGAATAGAGAAAGAAAAAAAATCCTTACAAACTCAAGAAACACAAATTTTCATGTCGACATGTTTGCAACTTAAAGAACCTTATACATACTTCTAAGTCAAGGACTTATAACATTACCACCCATGAGAGAAAATCCAAAACCAAATCCTAAGAACACTAACATGTATCATTCTCAATGTCATATAGTTCTTGAACATAGTACTTATGAGTGTTGTGCTTTAAAACAAATATTTAAAAGGTTTGATATCATAGAAATAGTCCCTTAAAAGTGTTCCCTTCTGCTCCTTGCCATGTAATAGTTGTAGGATAATAATATTATCACTATTACATGCTTTACATTCATTGTAAATTATTTCAAAATGCAAGGATCTCTTTCTCATCATCTACCTCAGCTCATTTTTGTCTTGTGCATAGTGGGGGAAAGAATTCAATAGCCTTGTCCTAGTTTTGGCACTTGTTGTTGTCCCTTTGGCTAGTTTCCCACCTTCTGCATATGATAAACAACATTGGGATGTAGACAACCTGCTAACAGGTTGACTCACATGTACCTTACTAGTCTTGTCTTTATTTTATTTTTCATGTTATGTTTGTGATTGCATGTGCATAATGTGATCTCCTGTATCATTTGATTTGATGTATCTCTCTCTTTGTGGCATTCCTCTATTTGTATCTACATTCTTCTATATGTCATAAATATTTTATCTTTTATTTGTCTTGTGTTTTCCTTTTGGGAATGACACAAGGTGTCAAGACATTTAGGTCTCTTCCATGTTGACCCAAAATATTTTCTTTGTTTTCACTCTCTTTGTATCATTCTTCTTGTTCCATGAGTATTTGGGGAATGATGACATTTCTGCACTCTATAAAAACATTGTATCAAAGACACATTGAACATGAATCTGTGGATCCCTTATGTGATTTTCAGATTTCATTGTGGGGGCAACCCCTTTTCATGACATAGCTTCATTTGGAAACATATGACTTGGCATAGGGCTTTCCAAATAACCTCTCATGTCCTCTTTATTGTTATCATTTTCTACTTTAAATTAATTTCTCAAGCATGGTATTCATCAATTTCCTTAAAGTGGGGGCATACATTGGCATTATACTCATGTTTCAGTGTGTGTTCTTCTTACTTCATATGATGCATCTTTCTCTTTTTGGTGACATTGGGTGTGATGTCCTTCAAGAGTGTGATCTCTCTTAGCATATTATATTCCCCTTAGTGGTAATGCCAAGTAGAGTGCATTACCTAAGTTGGTAATCTTCTACTCTTCAATTGGTCCTCTCTTGGAGACATTAGGCATGAATTTCTCTAAGTTGAGACCTTACATGAACTAAGAAAAGTCCTTTTGAACATACCTTAAACTATTTTGCATTTACAATAACCGTTATAGGGCCACCAGACATAGCACAGTTTGCTTGCCTATGGAGCCATCCTATTTTTTTATGGGTGTTAGTATATGAAGTTTTCATTGCCTCATGGATCCTATCATTCATGTTGTGTGGAACCTTATCAAAGTTATCAGGAGGTATAACTTTGGTATGGTTAGCATATGGGATCCAACCATAGGCATGACTTTCCCATAGCCACTTGCTTATTTGTGTGGTGCATATCGTTCATGTGTGTATGTGTCTCACTAGGGGCTCACCTAGTGGATACTGAATTCCACTAGCCCATGTGAGTATGTGTTTTTGTTTGCATTGTGGAAATCATGTTCCACTTGTAAACATTTTTGGACAAACAGCTAAGGCTTGATCCACATCATGTTGGACAAATAGTTGAGGCTTGATCCACCCCTTTTTCTTTCTTCTTTATGTCTTTGGTAGTGTATTATTGTGTAAGAGAGTGGGACCAACCATGTTTAAGGCCCTAGGTAACGAAGATCCAAGAGTGGAAGGCTGACCTACCTTACCTCACTCTAAAGGGATGTTTTAAAATAGGGGATTAGAATGATGAGGACTATAAGGCCCTTCAATCACTCTAGAGACTTGAAATCTAAATTGGGGCTAGGCGAGTTGGCTTTCAGGTTCAACAATGTACCTCATGTAGCTCTTTGCTCAAGGACAAAAGTATGGTTCTAGGATGAAAGTGTGGCATGTTGGCGTCTCTTAGGTGCATTGGCATCCATATGACCAGAGGACCAAAAATATAGTATGAACTATCAGAAAACAAGCTGACGACCTAGCTAGTGACTTCTAAAGGAACAAAATAGAATTACAAAGTAGAAAAGGTACAATGGATATGGTAAAATAAATATATGGGAGCTAAGGTGATGAAGATAATCTCACTAAGGAGCTTGTTCACCAACTGGATCCAAAAAGCACGTCCACCTGCACACAAGAAATAGGGGAAATTTGTTGGGGCTATATAGGGGTCTGCGTTAGTCAGACCCCCGTTTTGGTATTTCCACCTCCATGGACAACCAAATAGAAACAAGGGAGAAATGTATGATAAAGATGTAAAAAAAGTACACAAATAACACTACGAAACAATAAATAGCTACTCAACCAAATCGTAAAGGAGAGGAGCAAAATGTTACCACCTCCACCAAGAGCTCACTAGCCAATGAAGGAGAAAGAAGGATTGAACAATCGACACAACCTCGACTGTGATGAAGGGAGGTGTTGCAAAACCTCAATCCTAAACTACATTGTCTTGCTTCACACTTTCTTTACAGAGTTGACATATTGTTGTTACTACAATGGAGTGTTGGAGTGTTGCTTGAGAATGAAGAGAATGCTTAAAGTGCTGAGAGAATGCCAATCTATTTCTTAGAGATAGACAAAAGAGATCCTGAAGAGATGAAATTGCTAAAAGAGATCCAAATGAACGAAGAAGGTATGAACTTGAAGGAGAAGAGGGAAGAATCTACCATTTTCAGGGTTGATTGGTCGAAGAGGGATGTTACAAATCGACCCCAATTGAAAGTGTAATGCCTCTGCCAACTTGAGATGTAGGAATCTGCAAGGATGTAAGTATGTCGCGTTGACGTTTGCGCATCACACATGTGTCCCCAAAAAATATTCTTCTATCGACAGAAAGGATAGATGCCAAATGGAAGGCAAGCAGCCAACTGATGTGGAATTTTTCCTTCAGATTTGATTTTCTAAGGTGGGGATGTGTAAAAGGGGAATTTGCATGAGGGGTGCACATTTTCTCCTATACATTTTTCCCCCACTTTAGCGAGCATGAATATTGATGAGTGCTTTGGTAAAGTAGATCGAAGACTAGGTAGGGTTATAAATGTATACTTGAACCGTCAAGGAAGCATACCATGATCTGGAAAGCTCGAAAGTGCGGGATATAAAAAAGGACTCCATAGCCCTATAGAACTATGAAGTTTCACATTGTACATCGAAGGCCCTCAAACCAATGATGGACAAATCCCACAACATGAAAGCATCTTATAGGCCTATAGACTTGCAAGAAGGTATCCCTCGAGATCTCTCACATGAAGGAAACCCAAAGAAGTAAGTGTCTTATAGGCCCACAGACCTACAAGAAGGTATCCCCCAAGATCTCTCACATGAAGGAAGCCCCATGAAGTAAGCATCTTACAAGCTCACATACCTGCAAGAAGGTATCCCCCAATATCTCTCAATCACATGAAGGAAACCTAGATGAAAGTGCCTTACAGGCCCATAGACTCTCAAGGAGGTGTCCCCCAAGATCTCTCACATGGAGGAAACCCCAAGGAAAGATCGCCTTCAAATCCATAGACTTGCAAGGAGGTATCCCCCAATATCTCTCACATGGATGAAACCCAAAGGAAAGGGACTCCACATAGTCTAATTTGGAAAGCGGCTTTATAGGTGCACCTGCAAAGTGACATGTTTACTCACAGATAAAGCATGTCAAGAACAAAGCGGCCACATAGGTAGTCAAGTGGATAGTCACATAGAACATCAATAAATTATGAAGCTTTCAAAGGGGTCCCTTGGGAACCTGGTGTGGAGAGCGGGTCCACTCAAGGGACACATTGTTTGAAAGTGCAAGAAAGATGTTCTTTCTGAAATCAATTCATCATCAACGAATCCTTTTGAAAGATGTTTATCTCATCAAGGAATTTGAAAGGAAGAAAGTGCCCCCTTGTGAGGGGAAGGTAAAGGTTGCTTCCACCTTGAAGGAAAGTTCTCAAGTTCTTTCTTTACGAATCCATGATGAAGGAAACACGTTTTGTTAGGGGTACAAGTTGAGAATGTGATTTTCAAAAAGGTTTGCAAAGATTCTCAAGGAAACACTCATTGGCAATGAATGCATTTCTTGAAAATCAAGGCATTATCGTGCATGAGAGGGACAACTCAAGTGAAGAAGAGAGAAGGATAATAAAAGAGAGAAAGAGAAATAAACATAAACATAGGGCACATGAGTGATCTAATATTTTGGGGTCAGAAATGCTCATAAACATATAGAAGTATAATAGTAGTATATAAATGAATTGTCATCAACCCCCTCGCTATATTAGAGCATGTGAAGAATGCACGGGAAGATAAAGTAAAAACTAAAAAACTAGGTCAACATGGAAGAGGAGCCTAAATTCCCCCAACACTTTGCATCATCCCCTTCACCGAAATTCAAACACAAACATGGAAGACTGATGGTACAAATACAAGAAGGTTAATGACACAAAAAATCACTCTTGCACCCAAGCACCAACAAGGGTGACAAGGGTCATCCAGGAACACATAGCACAATCACAGGGGAACACATCACAACACACACATCTAATCTAAAGATAAATAAGGGGCCTCCCCCTAACACTAACTGACCAAGAGGTCATTTGCTTCCCACTCTAGATCATCATAAGGAGAAGGAGGATGAGCCTTCAATGGTAGAATGTTAAGGGGGGGAGCTTACGATCCTCCCACAACAAGGACTAAGAAAGAATCCCCCACAAGGTCTCCTCCACTAAGCTCTTGTGGAGCTAGGGTCAGTGACTTCACAAAAATCATTAACAAGGCCAAAACTTCATCCAAAGAGTTAAAAATGCACTTTACTAGAGTGTCATGTTGTACCTCAACGAACGGAGAGGGTTGTGCCCAAGATTCACCACTAGGCTCAACGAGTGATTCAAGAGCAATGACGAACTCAAGGGAAGTTAGAGCCAGCTCCGTCACTAGGACAGAACAAGCTAGTGTGGGACTACCTTTTAGAGAAGGTGGACTAATCCTATGCCATGCATTGTTCAAAGGACCAACCTCTACCTTCTACTCCATTGAGGGATGTGAGCTCCCCATAGATGAGGCAAGAGGCATAGAGGGAGAGGAGGAGGAGAAAATAATAGTAGATACCACCGAAGTATTCAAAATATCTACAAGTTTTAAAAAAGGAGGGACATCCAGAAGGAACGTCAGCAAGGGTGGCTAGACTGAAGGAGCGATGAACACCTGCACCCTTTTAGAGCTAGGTGCACTCACAACAGGAGCTGAAAGCGATACATAGTTTAGTTGAACGAAGGAAGAAGGGAGGAGAGACAAGGACACAATAAAAGGTCCTAAAATAAGGGTGGTCATCTCCTCAACCTTTCTCTATAAGGCGGCCTACTTAGCTTTGAGAGCCTTTCTCTAGTGCTTGCACTCATGTGAAAGGAAATTCTTGTGACTCTTTGAGCTAGAGGCCTAAAATTGCAAAGGGACTAAAGGCTCCTACTCATACATTGGAGTGACTACCATATTTGTTTCCAACTGAGGGATGGACTCTTGGATGGGAGCAAGAGGAGCAGGTTGAGAAACAATGGGGGGAATCAGATCTAGTGCCTCAACAGCAGGCCTTTTCTCATTTAATACCTTAGGGGAAGAAGCAATGGGAGGCCCTGGGGGTCGAGACATAGAAGATTCCCCATGGGGACCTTTCTTTCTACCATATCAGATGGGCCTAGTCTTCAAGGGTAGAACAAGAAGTTCAAATGCAAGACAAGTAGACTTTTGGCAAGCGGGCATTGTAGGATTCTCTCGTGAGTGTGAAACAAGATCTGACAGTGCCAAAGCAGGGTGAGAAGGAGCATCAAAATAAACAATGAAAGAGAAAGGAGGATCTTTGGACTACTTCTCTTCTTCCTTTTTATGGGCCTTGGCAGCATCACTATCAGCTTTTAGGAAAGCCCTATGTGAAACAACATAAGGCGATGGAGGGTATCTCACTTTCGACATTAAGCGTCGTTTCTTGTACTTTTGATAGGTCAAGTGCAAGAGGTCCTTCCTAGGCAGAAGAGGACCAACATGTGTAGGCTAAAAGTGATCTAAGGAGTCGTTATCATGTGTAACTAGTGGTTTATAACCTGTTTGATGAATCACATGCACCAACCCCCCATGAATGAACTTTAGGCATTTATGCATGACAAGGCAACTACATTCATAAATACTAACCAAGGGATACCCATCTTCATTATGAAGAGTTCAAACCTTGAGATTATGTCAAACAACAGGTTCACAGACTTAGGTTTGACAATGACTGATAACATGATACTACCTACAGGAGGTACGGAAATCCTGTTGTGCATAAAAATAGTGCTCATAGGTGCATTGTACCCATCTTTGTGTAGGAATTTAATTAGAATAATCTCCTTAGTTATGATATTCACTTGAAACATTGGATCAACAAGAACACTCGCTAAAATTTCCCCATTGATCCACGTAGGGATATATAGAGGAGATGGTTCTCTATTAAAGCCCATCAGAAAATGCTACGAGGTGAAGGTTATACTCATACCACCACTCATACGCTGCTCATAGGGGATAGGTTGATGTAGAAAGAGGCTATCACGTGCATTGAATGATACTTTCACAAAGTCCCCAAAGTTTATAGAATAGGACAATGACCCAATCAAGGTTCCATTGTGCAACACTTACGAGACCTTTCAACTACACCTACTAGGGGTCACAGGTTGGGTTGCAAGGTGAAAGCCTCACAACACTCACACCTACAACACTCCTAGAATATAAGGAAAGGTACTTTTAGTATTACAAAATGGAACCAAAATGGTTCACATCGGGTTCACCAAGAATGTAAGAGTGGGACCAACCACGTTCAAGGCCCCAGGTCTAGAGAGCCAAGAGCGAAAGGCTGCCCTAACTTACCTCACTCTAAAGGGATGTTTCAAATAGGAGATGAGAATGATAAGGACTATAAGGCCCTTTAATCACTCTAAAGACCCAAAATCAAAATTGGGGCTAAGCGAGCTAGTTTTTTAGTTCAACACTCTACCTCAGGTAGCTCTCTGCTCGAGGATGAAAGCACAGTTCTAGGACAATAGTGCGGTGTTCTGGAATCCGTACAACCAGAGGACCAAAAATAAGTAGGGACCGTCAGAAAAAAAAGTTGACACCATAGCTAGTGACTTATAAAGGAATAAAATAGAATTACAAAGTAGAAAAGGTACAAATGGATATGGTAAAATAAATATATGGGAGCTAAGGTGAAAAATACAATCTTATCGAGGTTCCAGTTCACTAGCTAGCTCCAAAAAGCACGTCCACCTGCACACAAGAAAGAGGGGAAATTTTTTGGGGCTATATAGAGGTCTGCCTCAATCAGACCCCCATATTGGTGTTTCCACCTCCACGGTCAACCAAATAGCAACAAGGGAGAAATGTATGATAAATAAGTAAAGAAAGAAAGTACAAAAATAACACTACAAAATAGTAAATAGCTACTCAACCAAATCGTAAGGAGAGGAGTGAAACGTTACCACCTCCACCAAGAGCTCACTAGCCAATGGAGGAGAAAGAAGACTTGAACAATCACCACAGCCTCGACTATGATGAAGGGAGGTGTTGTAAAACCTCAAGCCCATGCTACAATGGCTTTCTTCACACTTGCTTTATGGAGTTGACAGAGTGTTTTTGCTACAATGGAGTGTTGGAGTTCTTCTTGAGAACGAAGAGAATGTTGGAAGTTCTAAGAGAATGCCAATCTGTTTCTTAGAGATTTCCAAAAGAGATCCTCAAGAGATGAAATTGCTAAGAGAGAGCCAAATGAATGAAGAAGAGATGGATTTGAAGGAGAAGAGGGAAGAATCTACCATTTTCGGGGTCGGTTGTTCAAAGAGGGACATTAAAAATTGAACCCAATCGAAAGTGTAATGCATCTACCAACTTCAGATGTAGGAATCCATCAAGGATGTAAGCACGCGGCAGGGATGTCTGCACACCACATGCATGTCCCTAAAAAATATTCTTCTACTGACACAAAGGATAGATACCAAGTGGAAAGAAAACAAGCATCTGATTAGGAATTTCATCTTTTCGATTTTGTTTTCTAAGGTGGGGATGTGTAAAAGAGGAATTTTCATGAGGGGTGCAAATTCGCTCCTATATATCATGTACCTTTTTGTTGCTTCATACATCATTTACATATGTGTTCTTTTGTGCCTATATTGGTTTGTTGTAGGATCTCAATCCTAGGGGCTTGATCAACCCTCTTGATTGTTGTTGTCCTATATCACTAGCATTGGTACACTTGGACCCCTCTTGATGCAAATTTGTCTACTTTAGTGTGAGTTTGATGGAAGGTGGTGCAGTCACAGCAGGAGGGTCCTTAGAGAGAACTTTTGGGACCATGCAGTAAGAGTTACACAATAGAAGCAACACATAAAATGGAGGCAAATGAATATTAAAACATTCTTATTGACATAAATTTCTATTACACAGTCTACCACATCAAGGCTTACAGATTCAGCTCACAGGCCTGATATAACATGCTCAAAATATAATATTCCTATATGATCCTTAATGCGAGCTGAAATCTTACATATCGAATCTCCAACCTACATAATTTTAGTCCTAATGATCAGTTACAATGATTTATATCAAATCCAGAGGTCTAGGATCATCTACATCATCCAAAGATCATTACAATCTCCGATGAAGAAAATGTAATGTGCATGAAATAGGTCAGCCTTGAATTTAAATTTCTCCTCAGCGGGTGCATATAATGAAGTGTGGACCTAAAATTAAGGTCGATGACACTCCATGGAGAAATTTGAAACACCTTGTAAGGATCCACAAGTTATAGGAAATATCCACAAGAGATCAAACTAGCTGTTAGGTTTGAAATTATTTTGGTTCCAGTTCTAGAAACTGTCACTTAATCTGAAATTGATAACTTGCCGGAAAAAGATCCAATCGAGCTGAAATCTTGGAATAAGGAAAATAAACATTTCCACGATGAAAGTATAGATCCACAAGATCTGGTGAGAAAATATGATAAAATATCGAATCTACCAACTTGGACAAGAACAAGAACTGAACAAGAAGAAAACTGAATGAATGAAAAAAAAAACTTGGTTGATGCGGGATTGCAAAGAACCAAGGATACTCCTGCATCAAAAATTTGGGGCTATTTGAAAAGTGAGTCCCTCACTTTGTTTGGGCTAAAGGAAAACCAATAGTGCCTACCTCAGCATGAGAAATCCAAGAAGAATCATCCACTGGTCTTCCTTTCCACTTCACAATATCCAAAATCTCTTCTATCTCATCTGATCATTGTTTAGGAAACTATTTCTCCAATTTTTCTTTATTGTCTTATCTAAATTATGTGGCATGGTACTAGTGTAGGTCTACAATGTTGAATATAGGTGATATACCCATGCCATCCAGTAACTTTACTTCATATGCATTTCCTAAATCAAATTTCTTCAAAATATTACAGGGTCCAAACTTCCTCATTTTGAGCTTATTGTATGTGCCAACTAGGAATATTTCCTTCCTCAAATACACCATCACTTCATCTCCAACTTTGAACTCCTTATGTCTCCTCTTTTCATCTACTCGCTCCTTATACTTTTAGTTAATATCTTCCAATTGTTGCTTTACTTGAGTATGCAATTTCTTCATATGCTCTATGAATTCCTCTCCTTTTGCACTCCTTTTATCTTCCTTACTGATGTCTTGCAATTCTAATATACCTCTAGGATGAACTCCAGTAATAATATCAAAAGGTATATTTTTGGTACTCCTGTTCATTGAATGATTATAAGCGAACTCTGCTTGTGCAAGGACTAAATCCCAACTTCCGATATTTTCCCCAACCAAACATCTTAGCAAATTCCCCAAACTCCTAATTACTACCTTTGTCTATCCATCAGTCTATGGGTGAAAATTAGAACTAAACTTTAAATTTGTCTTTAACTTCTTCCAAAGTGTCCTCCAAAAGTAACCAACAAACTTTGTATCTCTGTCTGAAACAATACTCCTAGGTAATCCATGCAATCTGACTACTTCCTTGAAAAACAAGTCTGCTACATGTACTACATCTATTATCTTCTTACAAGGTATGAAATGTGCCATTTTGTAAAATCTATCCACCACCACAAATATGGAATCATTACATCTTTGTGTCTGTCAAACCAAGTATGCAATCCATGTTGATATCCTCCCAAGGTCTCTCCGGAACTGTCAAAGGTTTATACAATCCAATATTCTTACTACTCCCTTTTGTAGCTTGAAAAACTCTACAACTCTGCATAAATCTCCTAACATCCTTATGAATCTGTGGCCAAAATTAATTCTCACTTACCAATGCTACTATCTTATCAATTCCAAAATGTCATGTCAATCCTCCACTATGTTTTTCTTTCACCAAAATGTCCCTCATTGAACTCTGGGGTATACACAATGGATTCCCTCTAAACAAAATATCATCCTGAATGAAATAATCCAACCACTAACTCCTATCCTCCAAGACTAGTTCGTTACAAGCTCTCCAAGGTTCTGCAAAATCTAGGTCTTCCTCATACAAGTTCTTCAATTCATCAAAGCCTAAAGTCTCCACTCTCATTTCTTCCAATAAATTCCTTCTCCTACTCAAAGCATCAGAAACTCTATTTGAATTTCCACTCCTATGTTTCAAAATAAAAGTATAACTCTGCAAGAATTCCACCCATCTCATGTGTCTTTGATTCAACTTACCTTGACTGTTCAAATATTGTAAGGCCCGATGATTTGTATACAACACAAAATCCTTAGGCAACAAGTAATCTCCCCACTTCTTCAAGGCTTGAACTATAGCATAAAACTCTTGGTCATACATTGAATACCTTCTCCTAGCATCATTCAATTTTTCATTTCAATAAGCTATTGGTCTTCCTTCTTGACTTAATACTGCTCCAATTGCATTTCCAGTTGCATCACAGTATACCTGAAATACCTTATTAAATTCTGGTAGAGCCAACATAGGCTGCTCAGTCACTTTTTGTTTCAACAACTCAAAACTCTAGTCTACTCCAGATGTCCACCTAAAATCATTCTTATCTCCCCTCATTGTTTCATTCATAGGATTTCAAATAGAACTAAAATTCCTAATGAACTTTCAATAGAAAACATTCAATCCATGAAATGATCTTACATCCCGAATGCTTTCTAGTGTAGGCCATTTAAAATTTCTCTTATCTTCTCAGGA
The DNA here is from genome assembly GCA_007115665.2 of Sequoiadendron giganteum. Lineage (NCBI taxonomy): Eukaryota > Viridiplantae > Streptophyta > Pinopsida > Cupressales > Cupressaceae > Sequoiadendron > Sequoiadendron giganteum. The sequence goes on from CM021110.1 coordinate 37,345,250, forward strand.
TCTATCTCCAATCCATTCGCAGATATACCAATTCCCCCTTCATGAAACTACACTTCTTGATGGTTATCAACAACTATTGTTCACTCAACCTCTGTAAAACTTGTCTTATATGCAAAAAATGTTCTTCTCTAATCTTACTGAAAATCAAGATGTCATCCAAATAGACAATCAAAAACTTACCCAAGGATTTCTTCAATGCCTCATTCATCAACCTCATGAAAGTACTCAGTGCATTTTTTAGTCCAAAAGGCATCACCAACCACTCATACAATCCTTCATTTGTCTTGAATGTTGTCTTCCACTCATCCGCTTCTCTGATTCTGATATGATGATATCCACTATTCAAATCTATCTTTGTAAAGTATTTAGCTGCACTGAAACAATCCATAATGTCATCCATCTAGGGCAAAGGAAATCTATACTTCACTATGATTTTTTTTATGGCTCTAGAGTCAGTACACATCCTCCATTCTCCATCCTTCTTAGGTGCTAGCATAGCAGGTACTGTACAAGGACTTAATCTTTCTCTTATCAAACCCTTCCTCAACAACTCTTGCACTTGTCTATTCAATTCTTCATTTTGTATTAGTGTCATCTAGTGTGTTGCTTTATTAGGAAAACTAGCTCCAAGAATCAGGTCCATGCAATGACTAGTACTCCTCATAGGTGGAAATCCATCAGGTACATTCTTTGAAATGATAGCTTCATATATTTCCAGCAACTCCTTTATCTCCTCTAGTTGTTCTCCTACCTGCTTCAAGTCTTCAACCTTGTTAGGAACTAGGGAATAACACATGTTCTCATGTTTCAATCCATCTAGGAATCTCTTTCCATCAACCAAACAAATTCTAGTATTCGTACAAACCTCAACTTTAGGAACATCCTCTAATGGTAACAAAGTCTGCTTCATCCCATTTGCAACAATGGTATATATGTTCTTCTTTCCATTATGAATAGCTTGTCTATCATACTGCCAGGGCCTTCCCAACAAAATATGGCATACATCCATAGGTATGATATCACACAAAACTTCATCATGATAATTTCTTATCTTCAATTTTACCAAATATTGTTCACTTACTAGTATCTTATGCTCATCTTGAATCCATGCTATCTAATACGGCTTCAGGTGTTTCGATCTTTCCAGCTTTAATTTGGTCACCATTTCTTCAGAAACTAGGTTCTCAGAGCTTCCACTGTCAATAATCACTCTACAACATTTACCAGCTACTTTGCATCTGCTTCAGAACAAATTCTTTCTCTATTGTTCTATGTCTTTCTGCTTGTCTCTCCCTGATTACATTCAAATGCTCTATGTCCTTCTCCACCACACTTAAAATAAGCTCCCCTAAATACTCTTTTCTCATGTCCTCTATTATCTTTCCTATAACCCTCATTCTGGTAACCACCATGTCCTCCTCTTTGATAAAATTTTTCATCCTCTACGGTATGAATTATCATTCTTACTGACTTCCTTATCTTTATTATGATCTGTAAAAGATCCTCTTCCTCCTCTAGTAAAAATTCTTCCTCTCTGAAAGATTCCACCTCTTCCTCTCTACCTCTGCTCATGTCTTTTATTCAACTTCTCTTCTACTTTTAGGGCTTATTGATATGCCTCCTCCACACTCAGCAACTTGATCAAATTGATCTCATCCTATACAAATGACCTCAAACCATTCACATATCTGCCAACTTGCTCGATCTCATCCTTTGAATGTCTGGATCTAATATTAAACTTGTAGAACTCCTCAGTATATTTTGTCACACTTGACTCCTGCTTCAAATTTTGCAACTTTCGAAACAAACTGATTTGATAGTCTACAAGCATAAACTTTGTCTTTAACATATTTACCATCTGATCCCATGATTTTATCTTCTCCTTTCTTCTTCTCTGCCTATCTGTCTGCAAATGTTCCCACCAAAGGGATGCATGTCCTTTCAACTTTGTACAAGAAAATTTTACCTTCTTGTCTTCTGTAGTACCTTCAAAATCAAAATACTTCTCCATCTCCATTATCCAATCAAGCAATTCATTTGAATCCAACTTACCACTATAATCAAGTGGATTGAAATGTGGTTTAGTATTTACTCTAGTTAGGGATCTTATGAACCTCTCTTCTCCCTGATCAAGGCTAGGTTGATTTCCTCTTTCCTCCTTTTCCTATCCTTCTACCTCTTCATCACTCACATCATCAATTGGTCGACCTCTCCACTAGGCTATTTCAACTGCTTCTAATCTGGCAGCAATTCCTCTCAACATCTCCATTATAGTTGGGTATGCATTTCCATGCACTCCATTTCCTCTATCATTTCCTCTTCCTGCCATCTTTACAAAAGTCCTTTGAAGCTATAGGTTGGATCCTCAGTCTTCTACCCCACAAAAAATATTCAATAAGACTTTGCAAACTCCGATGATCTCTCATGAAACGGACCTCACTGTTATACCAATCTGGTGCAGTCACGATAGGAGGGTCCTTAGAGAGAACTATCCTGATTGTGTACTGAGAGTTACACAATGGAAGAAACACATAATATGGAGGAAAATTCAGATTAAAACATTCCTATTGTCATAAATTTTGATTACACATAGTTGGCCACATCTAGGCTTACAGATTCTACTCACAGGCCTAATATAACATGCTCAAAATACAATATTCCTATATGCTCCTTAATGTGAGAAAAAATCTTACATATCGAATCTCCAACCTACTTAATTGTCCTCTTAATGATAGATTACAATGATTTATATCACATCCAGGGGTCTAGGATCATTTGCATCGGCCAAAGATCATTACAATCTTCGATGAAGAAAATGTAACTTGCATGAAATAGGTCGGCCTTCAATTTTAATTTCTCCTCGGTGGGTGCATATAATGAAGTGTGGACCTAAAATTAAGGTCGAGAACACTCCAAAGAGCAATTTGAAACACCTCACAAGGATCCGCAAGCTACGGGAAAGATCCACAAGAGATCAAACTAGTCGTTAGGTTTGAAATTATTCTGGTTCTAGTTCCAGAAACTGTCATTTAATTTGAAAGCGATAACTCGCTGGAAAAAGATCCAATCGAGCTGAAATCTTGGAATAAGGAAAACGAACATTTCCATGATGAAATTATAGATCCACAAGATCTGGTGAGAAAATATGATGAAATACCAAATCTTCCAACTTGAGCAAGAATAAGAATTGAACAAGAACAAAACTGAATGAATGAAAAAAAAAATTGGTTGATGCAAGATTGCAAAGAACCAAGGATGCTCCTACATCACAAGGTCATCCTCTCACTAAAGTGGGGGCTAAATGTAGTGTATAAAAATATATCCCTTTACATTTTCACACTTTTTTGGGCCCTCCCTACTAAGATGTGGCTTCTTTATGCCTTATTTGGCCCTATTTTAAATCCACAAGCCTTATTTAATGTATTTTTCTAAGGATAATCCTGACACTTTACAAATGACAAATCATAATTTAATCTTTGAAGTTATGTTTTCTAGATCTATTGATCTAGGAGTCATATGCCACCTTGGGCATATGAGCCCCACCTAGGTCTCGAGGCCTGATTTTAAACATTGCATTGGACTTAACATTTCTTGGAGTTTGTGTCTCATGTTTAAGACACCAGGACTCATATGCCCAACCTGGAATATGAGTCTTACTTTAACCAAGACCTATTTTAAATCAAATTCTTGGTGGGATTTTATTATCCTAGATTTGATTTTGGCTTGTAGTGTTGTAATTTTGGGAAGTTTGGTATAAACAAGTATAAATACAAGGTTATTTCACATAATTACTTCTAACAAGTTAGCAAGTTTACAAGTCATCTAAAAAATTAAAGTGACCTTATGAGAATTCAAGTGAGCATTTTACAAGATAATTCAAGAGCAAGTCATCAAGAATTTGGAGCAGCATCATGTCGAAGTCTTCATGCATCATGCGTATTTTTTAGCTAGCATTTGTGATGTAGGTTTTCATGGTTCAAGTAACAATTCAAGTCAAGAATTCAAGCATTCAATCAAGAGTCAAGATCCACATTTGTTGGAGCCATTTCACAAAACATAGTTACTGGTTTCTTACATTTACAAGGGGGTATAACTACATACATAATCCCATAGGAACATAAAATTCCATAACCCATAGTTACTATCATTAGAGTTATTATCATTTCCTTATAATAACATGAACCTACAAACACAATATAAATACAAAGCTCTGGTAGAACACAATGATCTACTGAGAGGGGGGTGAATCAGTAGATATTAAAAAATTTAGTCGGTAAAAACTTTTGCAAATTCAACCTTAAACTCAAATGTGCAGATCAAAATAATAAAAGATATAATAACCACAATAACAAGAGAGATCAACACATAACACCAGATATATGTGGAAACCCCAGATGGGAAAAACCACGGTGAGAAATGTTCCTAGGATCTACTATCCTAATCTAGCCTCACAAGCATCAAAGTCTAGTTACAAGTTTTAAGGGCTACAACCCCAAGGAAACTTCAACTCCCTATTTTAGAAGCATCAAAATTCAGGGGTGCTACAACACCTTGATCTAAGCTACAACTCAATGCAAATCGAGGCTACAACCTCTTACAAAGTTCTACAATCAATTATGCATAAAATGGTTCTGCACAACCTATAATGCATCAATTCAATATATAAGCTCTCTCTCATTATTCTCTCTTACTCCACTGTAACCAACTTCATGTATTTCCAAATTTTTAACTTTCTTTTATAGTTATCTGCCTCAACTTGCAGACACCTTGTCTTAACACATTTTCTTCTCACTCACAACAGTTCTATATGTTTCTCTCATTTTAGCTCTTACATCACAAAATCTTTGATAGGGTTTTTCACTTGTAACATTCTTCAACAATTTTCCTCTACATCGAGCCACACACCATTGTTAAGCTCATCATTAAAAAATCTGATAGGATTTTTTAGATATTTCCATCCCCTACATTGAGCCATACAACATTAAATCCTATTTCAGAGAATTTTCCCAAATTGGCTCTTTGTTAGATCCTGGAATCTGGTATGCATTCAAAACATTCTCCTGACATTTGATCTGATTTGATCTTGATCAACATGACTCTTTATGTCGCCAACCAGTAGATCAGATCTCCTCTCTTAATTTTTTGTTGCAGCAACTGAATGATTTAATTCCATTCTTATGTCAGTTACCAGATTGAAATCCTTCTTCTCACTATTGAGTCGTTACAAATCTCTACTTTTGAATTCTAGTTTTCGATCTTCTCTCTCATGCCATGATCCTATTCATAATCAAACCTTTTAAACTTGACCATTAGATAATCAGTCATTTAAATCCCCATTTTTGATCTTGCAGTATTCCCTTAACATCATGTATTTATTTGTCGAAGAGATATTCACTAAAGTCTCATCAAAGTTCACCTTTCTCTTCAAAATGAACCACTTTCAAACAAATGATAAGAAACATGGGCCCATATGCCACACAATTCACAATGAGGATGTGAATTTTCTATTGAGCAAACATTGGTCACCATCTTTCAGCATACATCACCATCCAACATGATCACCTTCTTATCAAGTCCCACAGTTGGCATTATACTCCCATCACCTTGTCGAAGATACATGGAACAAATTCCTACCGAACTGTCAATGTCTCACTGACGGAAAGGTCATCAAGTTATTAAGGATACATTTGAACAAGTCTCACTGACAATCATCAGTCATTCTGATGGAAACGCTTGATGATGTCACCTATCCACTTCATCGCCATGTCACTGCATTATAATCCACAACGAGGATGTGGATTACGGTTCATCCAATCTTGTCATGCCATGCATCTTCTTCATCATATATGTCACCCATGTCATTATGATTAGATCCCACTCAAAAAAAACCTTCACGTTGCCATATCGGAGATACATTGACAAAGATCTCACTGATTCCATACAGTCTTGTCGATAACAATTCCACACTCCGTATCACTCCATCGAGGAGACTTCATCCAAAATCCTACTAATACACTGGTGTCTCACTGATGAAATGATCATTGGGTCATCAAAGAGACATCTCCCATTCTCTCGCCGATCACACACTTTCATGCCAATTTGAAAGGGGATGTATGAAATTAAGGCACTAGGTGGAGGGGCCAGTCACCCTTACGACTATAAAGACATAAGTTGCAACTAATGCAACTGGCAACCACATATACCAGGTCAACACCAAAATAGAAATCTATTTTTAACGACATGACTACAAGTATCCTTAGGGTTTAACTGATAAACCCTGACATCTAAGAGCAGAAATAATTTTTTTTTGGGTGCATCCTTCACTTCCTCAACTTGCACAATACCTCTCTAGAAAGTTCTCAAGAAACCTAGTTTGACTCTAGCATCAGATCCACTAATCTCACGCTCATCCTTTGTCACAATGCAGTCGATCTCCTTTGCTAGATTTTCCCTTTTGACATAAATGACAACTATATGCCAACAATCTCCCCCTTTTGGAATTGATGGAAAAAATCTAACTACTTGTCCAGGTACCACTGAAGCTCTACACCAAATTGATTATTCACATTGTAACACAACAACTCCCCCTATGAAATACATCTCATCTCTTCTGAACAAGCTTCTATTTTGCATCACATTTCTCCCCCTTTGAAATCAAGGGCAAAGGGTACACTCCCCCTGAGGAAATGCTCCAATTTTGACAAACTCTATAACCATCAAATTGTTAGAAATTGTAAAACAAGATTTTACATGATTTGATCACATTATTCTTAACCAAGTTCAAAGAAGTGATCAATGAAGCTCCCCTTGGATAAATGCTCTATCACTAATGGTTAGTGATATGTGATGGGATAAACTAATCCTAGCTTCTGCCTCAAATATTCAAACTATCTTGTAGGAAGAGGCTTTATAAATATATTAGCCACTTGTTCCTTGGTAGGAACATACTCCATGTCGACTTCCTTATTTGCAACCTTTTCTCTGATGAAGTGATAATTGATTGATATATTCTTTGTTTTGGATTGCATCACAGGATTCTTTGAGATATTAATGGCACTTGAGCTGTCACAAAGAATTGAAATAGGCTCATTATAATCTACCTTGATGTCCTTTAATATCTGCTTCATCCAAAGGACTTGAGTGCAACACGTAGCTGCTGCAACATATTCTACTTCTGTAGTAGAGAGGGTGATAGACTCTTGCTTTTTACTCATCCAAGAAACTAGTTTGTTTCCCAAAAAGAAAGCTCCTCCACTAGTACTATTTTTGTCATCTACACTTCCTACCCAATCTACATCTGTGTATGTTGTTAAAGTGAAATATTTGCTTTTGGGGTACCATAAACCACACCCAATAGTGCTTTTGATGTATCTAAAGATTATTTTCACTGCATTGACATGTGATTATTTTGGTTTTGCTTGAAATTTAGCTACCATACAAACCACTTGCATTATATCAAGCCTAGATGCAGTTAGATATAGAAAACTTCCAATCATTGATCTATACAAAGTCTAATTTGCATTAGGTGACTCACCTGATTTACTCAACTTACAACTAGTAATCATGGGAGTACTAACTGGTTTACAATCCTCCATGCCTAAAACTTCAAGTGTTTCTTTTGCATACTTGGTTTGTGATATAAATATACCTTTATCGGTTTGTGTAATTTGCAAACCAAGAAAAAATTGAGTTGTCCTAACATGGACATTTCAAATTCATCTTGCATGTTTGTGGAAAATATTTTCACATTACATCACTATTACCACCAAATATAATAACATCTACATATACTACAACAATGATCATATAATCACCTTCAAATTTGAGATATAGATTTCTATCAACACAACCTTTTTTGAATCCTTCTTGTTGTAGATATTGATCCATTCTTGAATACCAAGCCCTTGGTGCTTGCTTCAAACCATACAATGAATTTCTCAATTTGCAGACATAACCATCATTTTTTGGCAGCTGAAAACATTTTGGCTACTCAATACATACTTCCTCTTCAAGGTTTCCATTCAGAAATGTGGATTTGACATCCATTTGATATAATTTAAAACCTTTATACACAGAAAATACAAGAAACATCCTAATATCTTCTAATCATGCAATTGGAGCAAATATTTCTTCAAAATTAATACCTTCTACTTGAGCATATCCTTTGCACACTAACCTTGCTTTGTTTCTGACCACAACTCCATCTTCATTCAGCTTATTTCAGAATACCCATTTGGTGCCAATTACATTCTTGCTTGGTGGTATAGGAACCAATTCCCATGTTTTGTTCTTTTCAATCTGATTGAGTTCCTCTTCCATTGATTCCATCCAACTTTCATCCTTATTGGCTTCATCAAAACTTTTTGGTTCAATCTGGAATAAGAGGGCAAAGTTCACTTGTTCCTTGTTCTTTGCAAATCTTCTTCTAATTTGCACACCTTCATTCTTGTCACCAATTATTTGATCTGCAAGATGATCTTGTTGCACATATTTTGTAGGAGCTTGTTCAACCTCTTCCTCATTCTCTTCTTCTTGTTCTTCTTCTTTTGTTGTTGCACCTATATCCTCATCATCTGATTCTCTTTCTAGATTGTTTTTGCTAGACTTGGCTTGACTTTCATCAACCCTAACATGTACACTCTCTATAATTTTATGCAAATTCTTGTTGTAACATTTATATATTTTGCTTTGATTGGAATACCCAAAAATATCCCTTCATCACACATTGACTCAAAACTTCCCAAATCTTCAACTTCTCTTTTGATATAGTATTTACTACCAAATACTTTGAAATGCTTGACTAATGTAGTCATACCAAACCATAATTCATATGTCATTAGACCACTCTTAAATCCAATAAGAGCTATTTTTTGAATGTATATAGTAGTTTGTATTGCTTCTTTCCAAAATGTATCTATCAAGTTTTCCTTGTTCAACATGGCTCTAGCCATCTCCTTTACAATCTTGTTTCTTCTCTCTACCACACCATTTTTTTGTGGTGTTCTTGGGGCTGAATACTGTCATTTGATTCCATGATCTTCATAATATTCCATGAATTCACTTGACATAAATTCTCCACCTCTGTCTGATCTAAGACATTTGATTCTTCTCCCTATCTCATTCTCTACCAGCTTCTTATAGATTTTAAACTTTTCAAATGCTTTAGTCTTCTCCTTCGAAAATGTGACCCATGCCATTCATGTATAATCATCAATCAGCATCATGAAATATCTTTCACCTTGAAATTCCCTTGTCCTCATTGGACCACATAGATCTGTATGAATTAACTCCAAAGGTTTTATAGTTGAATAGTCATTTGTGGGAAATTTAAACTTTGTTTTCTTTCCTTGCTGACATCCTTGGCAGATCATGTTATCAGGCTTTGCAATCTTACACATATTTCTAACTAATCCTTTTGAGCTAATCTTCACTAGATTGTCAAAATTCACATGTCCCAGTCTTCTATGCCATAGCCAACTCTCATATGTTTGGTTAATTAGACATGTTTGGACTTACACATCACATAGATTATAGAGATTGCTATTAGTCCTTATGGACCTTGAGCAATTTTTTTACCATTCACTATTATCTTGCAGCCTTCAGCATCAAATACAACTTTATATCCATTATGACACATCTAGATGACAATAAGAAGATTATGCTTTAGACCTTCAACATAGAGCACATCTTTAGTTTTGTTCTTCCCATCTATGCTCAAAATTCCTTTACCATGAATCTTAACAACAATATTATCACCTAGGCTTACTGAACCTCCTTTTCTCATTTCAAGTTTAATGAATTTATTTTTATCTCTAGTCATGTGCTTGGAACAACCACTATCAATTACCCAAAAATCTTGTTCCTTTGCATGTAATGTTGTTCGGGAAATCATAGACATAGTAGAGCTATGCTCTTTCTCCTTTCAAACCTTCTTTGGTTTCTTTTCAGCTTTTTCTTCCTTTTTCTCTAGGACCTTTTTTTCCTTTTCAACTATGGGAGATATATTTTTCTTCTTCTCAAACTAAGTATTTGGTCTTACAAATTTTTCTCTACAATTTCTAGCTATATGGAAAAAATTGTTGTAATTGTAACAAACTAAATTCATATCAACTAGGGGAGAAAATGGATTCTTGCTTATGAAATTTGTATTTCTCCTTGAAATGAATTTACACTCTCTATCCCTATGACCAATTTTTTTACAAGTATAGCAATACCCATTGAAGTAAGATGAGTACCTGGTCATGGATTTTCCTTCTGCTAGATGAGGAGATCTTTGTCTAGATCTCCTTGAATAGTGTATTCTTGTGAAACAATCATTGTTTGTTCTCTTAGTATTTTGCTTCTTCTTTTTCTGATCAGGAAATGTTCTGTTAACTTTCTTATCTTCAATCAGCTCCATCTTATTAATAGATTTCTCAACTACATTTGACTTCTTCTCATCTTCAGAGGCTTCTCCATTGTCATATTTTTCTCTACTAAGGTCTGATTTTTCTTCTGCTTTGAAAATTTCATAGAGCTTTGTAGAGGAATCAACAAAGGAGTTATTTCCTTTCTCAAGTCCTAGACCTAATTTCTCCTTATTGGCTGGCTTTTGCGTACTCAATAATTAATTAAGAATATTATTGCCACTTTTTAATATCAGGCCCTTATTGATCTGCTCATTGGCCTTCTCTAATTCTTTCCTTAAAGCAACTATTTCTGCTTCAATTTTCATGCACCTATCCATCTCAGATTGTAGTTTGGATTTCATAACATCTTCAACTCTTTTGAGCTCTTCTACATGAACTTTCAAACCAACTATCACCTTATTGGATTCTTCAAGTTCTTGAGTTAGTCTGTCAGTCTCCTTTTGAGCATTTTTTTTTAGTTTCTTGTTTTCTCTCTTAAGATAATCATATTTATATCTTAGTTCATCAATATCTTCAAGAGCACTGATTAATTCTCCTTCAAGATCAACAATTTCCTCCTCTTCTTCTTCATGTGAATCCTCAATTTGTGCATCTTTTTTATCCTTATTTTCTTTAACCATAAATAGAAATTCTCTTTTATCTTCTCTCATTACAAGGGCATGACCTTGATCCTCATCTAAACTATCACTAGCATCAGAAGCATCACTTTTTTCTTGAATGCATAGACTCTTCTTCTTCTTTCCAAAATTCTTCCTTTTCGGGTAAAACTCTTTCTTCTTTTTACTATCTCCTTCTTGTTTAGAGTTATCCATTTTATCATATGGACATTTAGAAGAAAAATGGCCTACTCTACCATAGTTGAAGCATTTGAAGGGCAGATTTCCTTTATATTTATCGGATCCTCTCCTTAGTCTCCTTATGAAGTTTGCTTCTTCTTAATCAGTTTCTTCAATGTCTAAAATAGTAACTGCAACTTTTTATTTCTTCTTCGCTTCATCATTTCCTTTCTCAGCAATATTAAATGCAACTTCCCTTCTAGAAGACTCGACACTTGGAATTATCATCTCATAAGCAATAAATATACCATGTAACTCATCTAGAGTGAGTTGATCAATTTATCTTCCTTCTTCAATGGAATTTTTTTTAGAATCATATTTAGTTGCCATGGACCTTAGAACCTTCAGCACAACAACATCCTATTTCATTTATAGACCATATCCTCTAATAACATTTACTATATCATAAAATATCAAAAGATAATCTCCAATTTTTTCTTCATCAGTCATTTGCAAGCTTTTGAATTTAGCTCTCAGTATTTGTAGCTTTGTCAGTTTCACCTTGGAGTCTCCTTCATAGATCTTATTTGGTTTTTCCTAGACATCATAAGCAGTTTCACAATGCATAAGGATGCACAAAATCAGACAAGTTGTTCGTAATGGAGAACCAAGCTTTCTCATTATTCTCATGGTCCTTCTTTCTTGTAGCATCAGTAGGAGGAGTAGTAGGAGGAACATATTTGTTCTTAACTGACATCCAAACATCAAGTCCAAGAGAATCTAAGTATCATTTCATCACAGAATAGTTAATTCCATTGAATCTAGGTGCTTGCTTGAACCTTCCTGACATCCCATTATATTTTCTTATCCAAGATCTACCTGAGCTGATTAAGCTTCTTTTAGGGAACCTAGGGCTCTGATACCAATTTTTAGAACACAATGATCTACTAAAAGGGGGGTGAATCAGTAGATATTAAAAAAAATAGTCCTTAAAAAATTTTGCAGATTCAACCTTAAACTCAAATGTGCAAATCAAAATACTATCAGATATAGTAACCACAAACACATGAGAGATCAACACATAACACTAGATATACATGGAAAAACCAACACCTTGATCTGATCTGTACAACTCAGTGCAAATGGAGGCTACAACCTCTTGCAAAGTTGTGCAATCAATTATACATAAAATGGTTATGCACAACTATCAATTCAATACATAAGCTCTCTCTCATTGTTCTCTCTTACTCCACTGTAATTAGCTTCATGCATTTTCAAATGTTTAACTTTATGTTACATTTATCTTCCTCAACTTACAAACACCTTGTCTTAACACATTTTCTTCTCACTTGCAACAGTTCTATATTTTTCTTTTATTTTAGCTCTTACATCATGAAATCTTCGTTAGGGTTTTTCACTTGCAACCTTCTTCAACAATTTTCCTCTACATCGAGCCACACAACATTATTTGTCTCATCATTAATACATCTGAGAGGATTTTTAGATATCACCATCCCCTGCATCGAGCCATACAACATTAAATCCTATTTAAGAGAATTTGCCCAAATTGGCTCTCTATCAAATCTTGGAAACTAATATGCATTCAAAAATTTCTCCTGACATTTTATCTGATTTGATCTTGAACAACATGACTCTTTGTGCCACCGACTAGTAGATCAGATCTCTCTTAATTTTTTTTTGGAGCAGTTGAATGATTTAATTTCGTTCCTATATCAGTTACCAGATTGAAATCCTTATTCTCACTATTGAGCTGTTGCAGATCTCTACTTTTGAATTTTGGTCGTCAATCTTCTCTCTCATGCCATGATCCTATTCATTATCAAACCTTTTAACCCTAATCATTGGATAATTGATCATTTAAATCCCCATCAGCGATCTTGCAATATTCCCTTAAAACATCATGTATTGCTTTGTCGAAGAGACATTGGCTAAAGTCTCATTGAAGTTCACCTTTCTCTTCGAAATGAGCCACCTTCAAACACATGATAAGAACACAATTCATAATGAGTATGTGAATTTCCTATCAAGCAATCATTGGCCACCATCTGTCAGCATACATCACCATCCAACACAGTCACCTTCTTATCGAGTCCCACAGTTGACATCATACTCCCATCACCCTGTCGAAGAGACATGCAACAAATTCCTACCAAATTGTTGATGTCTCACCAATGGAAAGGTCATCGGATTGTTGAGGAGACATTCGAATAAGTCTCATCGATGATCATCAGTCATGTCGATGAAAACCCTTGATGATGTCACTTGTCCACCTCATCACCATGTCACGACATTGTAATCCACAATGAGGATGTGGATTATAGTTTATCCAATCTTGTCACGCTATGCGTCTGCTTCGTCATCTCTGTCACCCACATCATTATGATTGGGTCCCACTCAAGCACAACCTTCACGTCACCATGTTAGAGAGACATTGATAAAGGTCTCACTGATGCCATACAGTCTCACCGATAACATTTCTACACTCCTTATTGCTCCATTGGGGAGACTTCTTCCAAACTCCTACTGATACGTTGGTGTCTCACTGATGAAATGATCATCGGGCCATCAAAGAGGCATCTCCCATTCTCTAGCCAACCACGCACTATCATGTCAATCTAAAAGGGGATGTATAACATTAAGGCGCTAGGCGGAGGGGTTGGTCACCTTTATGACCGTAAAGACATAAGTTGCAGCTAATGCAACTGACAATGACTAATACGAGGTCAACACCAAAATAGAAATATGTTTTTAACACCATGACTACAAGTATCCTTAGGGTTTAACTGATAAACACTAACATCTAAGAGCATAAATAAAACATTTATGTGTGCATCCTTAACTTCCTCAACCTGCACAATACCTTTTTGGAAAGTTCTCAAGATTTACCTAGTTCGAATATGCCATCAGATCCACTACTCTCACACTCATCCTTTGTCACAATGCATTCGATCTCCTTTACCATATTTTCCCTTTTGGCATCAATGACATATGCCAACAAGTTTTACTTAACAACCATATTTTCAATACTACAAATCCAAATTTCTTCTTAGAAATGTTTATCCTCCTCCTTGAATATATAAAAACCAAAACAACAAATCCTATAAAAAATGTACATGTAAAGATTTTTCACCATCCTTGAATACAAACTTCTCTTTAAGAATAAAAAATACAGCAAATGAGACAACAATGCAATCAAACCATCACTTGAATATAAATCAACCAAAAATTAGTATCATTGTAAATTGAATAAACATGATTGAATCTTCAATATTTCTACAAATAAAATTAGGATATGGCTATTAGCAGATGGTCAGCACTCCACTCGGGATTCGTGGCATGGACTAACCGCCTCTCATGGATCCATTAACTCTGGCAGTTGTATCGGACATTAACAAGTTGATCTTTTGGTGCAACGACAACTATGGGCCAACAAGTGGTATTAGAGCCAAAGGTGTCAGGTTTGGATCCCCTCAGGTAATGTTGAGGGGGAGTTTGTTGGTAGATGGTCAGCACTCTCCTCGAGATTTGTGACATGGACTAAACGCCTCATGTGGATTTGTTAACTCTGGCAGTTGTATCGGGCATTAACAGGCCGATCTTTTGGTGCAACGACAACTGTGGGCCAATAATGGCATAAAGGTTTTTTTCTCTTGTTTTGCAACCTTTTACAAATGAAAATCATCCCATATATAGAGAATATTATAGTTGTCATATTCATTTTTTTTTTCCATTACAACAATCTATAGTTAGGGAAAATTTTGATTTGCACATCAATAGCCACAATATTTTTTCATGAAAGACAAGGGAAATTATGGGAAATTTAGTAGAACAATAGCAAGGAGATTACATAAGAACCATTAGGACCTGGAAATTTGATCATTGAATTAATGGCTACACGAGTCTTCTTCTTATTCTTTTCTTCTAGAAATGCAAGAAAATCCACTCCTTTGAATTAAAAAATATTTTTGGGTAGGAAAATCCATTTTTATAGTTATAGAATCATATCAAGTCATTGAAGTCAGTGAGAATAAACTATGAAAAATTGGGAGTTTAAGATTTTTTATGGATTGAGGGTTGGGTGTACCTCATGACTCATGCCTTGTCAAGGATAAGGAGAATTGCATACTTGTTACCATGTGAAATTGGTGCCCACACCTATGACTTTGATTAGATACATGCAAGAAGTTGTTTGGCGTTATGAATCAAAGATGCCAAGGAGGAAGTACTTGGGTATATGCAAGGCCAAAACTCTAAAAAATATACATAACTAGGAAAATATCTAAGTTTAGGGATTAAAGTGATGATAAGGAACAAGAATTAAAGGAAGGGTTATCTTGAAATTCTGACAAAGATAAAGGAACAAGGTAGAGCTTGGTTGAAAGGTATGACGAGAATTAAAACTTTAATGAGAGTGAAATCCTTGAGAATTTTGAACATGTATAATATTTACACTTAGGACCTCTTAGGAACTTCATCAACTTTGTCTCATTCTTTTCCTTTCATATGTTGCACTTTCCTTCTTTATGAACTTGGAATTTGATGTGATTGGGATTTTGAGGTCAAAGGAGACAATAAATCCATGCCACAAGGAATGCAAACAAGAACAATTTTGAACTTATAATCTTAATATGATAAGTGTGGTGGGCACAAAAAAAGAAGACAACTTATGTGATTCAATCCCATACCACCACTATCTCTCATCAGGTTACTATTATCCAACAAACCCAAGAGAGATGCATGTATTGGTAAGCTTGGGGGTTTGACATAGTCATACACCTATACTTCTAAATTTATGCAGTGGAGAAAAGTTGGAGACTTCCTTCACTACCATCTTTAACCCTATGTTGGAGTTCACAAACTTTGCACAAGCATTTGGACTTATAGTGTATTAAACCCTTATACCCTTTAACATAGAGATAGATTTCATTAGGACTTTTAAAAGGAACTTTAAAACCACCACTGGAAGTTCAAGGATGCTTCATACCTATTAAACATTGGGAGTACTCCCACATATCTAAATTTTATGAGATGTATGAATAGAGTTTATTGAGAATTAGGGTTCAAGGATGCTCAAGAAGTACTTGTGTAAGGGGATGAGTGAAATTCCTACTCTTAAAATATGTATGAAGGAAACAATAGAGTTTGGAGTTTGTGAATGACAAGGAACAATTATTTGGATAGAGTTAAGGATAGAAATTTGAATCCAAAAAGTAACTTAGTGAAAAATTTAGAGAGTTGGGATTCAAGAATGAGGATACATTTTATGAGGTACCTAAATAAGGACAAGTCTAAACCTCCAATCCTAATAAATTACTTAGTGAAAAGGTTTAGGGATACTAAGGAATCCATACTCAAGTAAGGATATTCCCAAAACTCCAATGTTAAAATATTTAATGTATTTATATTAAAGAATTAGAGTTCAAGTAAAAGGCATGTTGGTAAGACAAAGTTCAAAACTCTAAAAAATTGTAACTTGATAACTTTTATTTCTTTCTTAGTCATTTTTAATTGTTAAAATAAAGGGGACAATGAAATGACTTGGATGGACTTTACAACATCAAATTTAGGCATCAATGGTAAGAGATTCAAAGTTTCATGGTTTGGGGATAGGAGATATCAAGGAACTAGTACTCAAGGAGAAAGGGATGGCCAAAAATTTGACTTTGATAGGCAACTTAACTTAGGGATCAAGAATTGGGACTCAAGATTCAAGCTTACTTTATACTAGGTACCCAAGTAAGAACAAATTTGAACTCGTGATTTCGATAAAGTACTTAGTAAAAAGAATCGGGATTAAAGTTTGGCGGTAGATGGAATGGTACTCTTGTAATGTAAAGTATGAAACACTGACATGAAAAGGAAATTAAGTCAAAGAGTTGGGCTTTAGAGTTCAAGGGTTCTAAGGAAATGGTAATCAAGTATGGGTAGGCCTAAAACTCTAACACATTAAGGAACTTAAGTGCAAAGTGCAAAGTTTCAAGGATCAAAATTTGAGGATGCCAAGAAAATGGTGCTCAAGTATGGGTAAGCCTTAAACTCCAGTGCAAAAAATATTTTAAGACAAATAGTTGGGGTTTAAAGGTTCATAGGTTTCAAGGAAAAGGTACTTTGGTAAGGAAAACCTCGAAAGTCTAAAGTTTGACAACTTACACAAAATTAAGCATTTGAACAATACAACCCCCCACACTTAGGCCTTTTGATATTTTTGTAACATACAACACATTGATCAACACAAAGGGGATGACAAAGGAAAACACTTAGTCAAATTTTTGACAAACAAAAATCAATGTAGACTCTCTCAAATTGATTGTAAATTGTGGGTTAACACAAGACAAGTACAATAAAGTGTATCAAGACTTAAGATTTTTGCATTTTTAGTTATGTAAAATAAGGCTCCAACACTCCCAACTCAAATGTTATAACTTTAAATACTTAATTTTTTTTATTCTAATTATTATATAACTTATAATTTTATAATTAGTTTTTTTTTTTAATCATATTTTGTAGTGACCACTGTTTTGTTTTTACAATGACATGATATATTTTAATTCTTAAATTAATTTTACACTTGACTATAAAATACATTTTCATTATATCATTTTTTTTAAATAAATTATATTTATTCCATTGCATTATAAAAAAAATGCAAAACAACTTAAACATTAAGAGTTATAACAACCAATAACAACCTTGGCCCAAGAAACTCTCTTTAGTCATTTCTCCTCCCTTTCAATTTTCAAAGGGATCCCATCATTGTAAAGCTCTTTAAATGAATCGTATTCCCCTTGCTAATCTTTTCTTTATTCACTTTTATGCTTTATTGGGCTTTTGCATTTTGAAAAGTAGTTTTGACATTCATCTTTGTATTCCAAAACTTGATTTCCACACAAAGTAAAATTTTAATAAAATTTTGACACTCTTTACAAGTAAATATTGTGACAAAAACTGTTGAAAGTTATAAGAGAAATTTAGCTTCAAACATGAACATTGCTTTTATAAGACAACAATTTACTCGCCACATGAAAGATGGTAAGATAACACTCAAAAGACTCGTTTTTTAAACTTATTTGAAATTTTATTGTCACGAAGTTGGAGGCCTAAATTTGAAGTCGTCTTTGTCTATCAAGCATTTTTTTAAAAATTTGATTATAATATAGTCAAAATGTATAAATTTAATCATGCAGTTATTTATATTTTGGGGCATATAAATAGTTAAAGGTTCAAGAAATAATACACCACAGAGCTATTTTTTGTACATTTAGGTAGGAAATTATTGTTGATTTAGATTGGTAATAAAGGAAGAGTTAAGAAGAAGAGAAGAATGTGTGGATTGAAAAGAGCAGCAAGTGGATGAGTAAATACGATATTGACATGCAGAATGTCCAAATGCTAATAAAGAAATAAAAAAGTACATGAGAGAAAATTCAACGCTACTACATAAACAAAGTAAATGAGGCAAAAGAAAGCATACTAAATCAAAGAGCTCACATGGGACCATGTAGACAAGGCCTACATAGACATTGAAATCAAATGGAAGATGATAATAAATGATAATAAATGGAAGATGATAATGTTAATGGTCCAATCAAGAACTTGCTTGCATCATCTTAGGTACGAGACCAATAGATGAACAATGCCTACAAAGAAATGGGAAATGAGAACACAACAATTTTGTAACAAAAATATTGAAGTTTCACAAGTTTCCTTATAAAAAATATTGTATGGGATAGTGTACATGCACTTCGAACTCTATGGAATGCACTCCTAGCTCTTTGGATTGAATATGCACCTTTCATGTTTGGAAATTTATACAACTTTAAGGAGTCCTTTTTGTAATAAAAAAGTGATGGTGATGGTGACAAAATGGCATTATGTCATAGATGTAAGGTCTATAGTGACACTCGTATCAAGTACAAATACAATCTAAGAGTAGACAATCTAGTTGTCATGTTTGAAGAGGGGAAGTTAAAAAAACAATTTTTTTAATCAAGACCCACAATAGAAGATGCAACATTGAAAAGGGTTTGTAAATTTCATAAGATTAATTGGATAACCCTATATCTTGTAGTTACGTTAATGTGATACACTTTAGCCACAAATATTTCTAGATCTAACCATGTATGTTATCTTGAATCGACGTATTGAACCACAAATAGTGGTTCATCATCAGGAAAAGGATAATGAACTATTGTGTGTGGTTCAAAATGTTGATTCAAGATAACATACACAATTAAATTCAGAAAATTTTGCTGCTATTATTCATGGACTGTGGAAAAATCGTTCCTACAGTGATGCACTTTTACTAGAGCGCTTGGTCCCATAAACTACTTGATCTTATAAACATCATTAAAATCTTTCATTCATTCATTTCCTGTCCTTAAATTACTTGATCTTAGAGACATCATTAAAATCTTTCATTTCTAACCTGTCCTATTCATACAACGATGAAATATTAATCCTTCCAACAGCGAAAATTAGCCTTAATTTGAAAAAAAGAAGAGAATGAACATTATGATATTGCTATCAGGATTCAACCATGTAGTTTTCAAGTCAAACTCATTGACTCATGATTCATGAGTAGTGGTTCACAAGAACCCGTCTCTCATGATAATGAATGGTCCACTTAGCACTCATTGCATCTAGGTGATGCTCACAGAGGTGAAGCATTGGTTCGTCCCGGGAGGTCACCCATCCCAGTAACCTTAGTTTCCCCAAGATTAAGCCCACTTAGAATGAACATGTGAAGAAACCAACCCTACCTTTATCTCTAATGTGAACTAGGTACCTGAATGAAAAGAATAAAAAAATGGTAAGCTGTGCACGTTGATAAAAGATATAAAAAATGTCTGATCGTGAGGGCCAGGCAGTAGCAGTCTAAGAAGAGAAAGTGGGAGTGATTAAAGCGTAAAAACCCATGATTGGATCAATCATATGGGGAACTCATCTAATCTGTGATCTTAGATAGGATCCCTTTGGTTTCCTCACGTGGACGGTGCAAAGGAATAATTATGACTTGCATCCACCAAGGCAAAAGAAAAATACCCAGTGGAATTGATTGATTACTGAGTTGATTGTGATGCAAGAATAACTTTATTTGGACGTGTAAACAAGTTAGGAATCTCGATGAGACAGACGGTGTTGTCGATAAGAAACATGTTCCAGAATATAAATGCACCTGCTCTTATCGTACCCAAAAAGAGAGATTTCATCCGCTTTATTTATTTGCTTTCTCCACCACACACAGATAGAGGAGACCTTCCAGTCTCCTTCAACTTCCATCACATCATCATCCTTCACCACACGGAATACTGGTTTAACCACTCTCTCTTTCTCTTTCTCTTCTGTTTGTGTGAGCGGGGTCAGCCGCTTTTCCTCAACTAACTATCCAAAGAGACTTTAGGATTAGTGGGCCTCTCAAATCAACATATCTTTCTGTCTTTTTGGCCCATCCCCAACATCCATGCTCCATGCTCCATGCTCCATGCTCCATGCTTCATTCCATCCAAGATTTGACCAATATATGTTACTCTTTCAGTCTTCATTGGTAAGTTGTTCTATGTTTTTTTTTCTTTTTTTTTTTAGGTTTGGAGTCCGCAATCTATTTTTCTCTTATTTTGATGGTGGATGGTGGATTAGAGAATGTGATTTGAAAGATTGATGATAAAACAAAGTTAACAGTTAAATTTAAAGTACTTTCTGATTATCATTGTTATAGGTTGGAAAATAATATATCTTATTAACCGTCACTCAAGAAAATGACTACCTCTCAAATTTAAAGCTTGATGGGAGATTATCTTCAAACTTGCGTGTTCATTAAAGACACTTAATACATCTTTTCACTTATAAGTTGATTGATTAAAAAATCAATTTGAAATATAAATTAAATTGTTTATATTAGAAGATTAATCTTTACAATTTTAAATGATTTTAATTATTTTTATGAACTAATAATAATTAGAAAATGATTTTTTATAATTTATAGAATTCTAAAAAGCACTTCAATATTTAATAGAAAATATAAAACTCAAATTCAAATTATTTTTTTAATTCAATATTATTAACCAATTGAACACTATTGACTATTGAACACTAATTGCCTATCGACTAAAAAACCTTGATGATAACTCTAAAGTTGGTTGTCTACTAAAGCTATGTATAATCATAGCCTTTCTAAACTTAAAATGTGCACTAATGCCTTGTATATAATATTTACATTTTATTCAATTTCTTGATAATCTAAAAATAAAAATCCTCATTTAAAAGATAGTGAGTAGATTTTATTTGATAAATCAAAATTTAAAAGATAGTGAGTAGATTTTATTTGATAAATCAAAATTTAATGACTTTTTTTCTTAATAGATTTTTACAAATTAAATTTTGATTGAATTGTGAGGGACACTCTAGGTGCAATAGGAGGTAGCTTTGCTCTAAAAATCTTGTAGGGAGCTCTTTTCTATGGAGATTTACTCTATCTAGGCTTCTACATAAACAATGAAGCAAGGTTGCATATAGTTATATTTCAAAACATATTTCAATTGTTAGTAGAAGAATATTTTTGATTGTAATAAATGTAATGAATAAAGATAAAATCATGAATTATAACATCAATAAGTTTTTCAAAGAAGCTTGTTCTCATTTGACATCCTTTAAGTCTATTAGATTTTCCCATTGTATAAGGCACCTCAATATGATAGCTCAAATCACCTACCTAATATCAGAGTACCACAAAATTTGATAGCAAATACTCACAATAAACACTCAAGCACATGGCTAGGGTTAGATGAAAAATAATTCAAAACATCTTAGAGTTCGCTATTCATTTAAAATTTTAAGCTTGCTACCTTGTAAATGTAGGTTGATGAAGGAATTGCATTACATATCTAAGATCTAGGATCTTTTTAATGGTATGAAAGTTAAGTTGCATCTAGATTGGTGTGAGTTATGGTGAAATAATGAATATTACTCCTTTGGTAATACTTGGTGGATGTATTTTATAAGGTATGGTAGTGGTGTTGAATATAAGCTTAAGATTAACTAAATGGTTAATTTAGTTAGTGTGATCCTCTTAGTAAATGATTTAATTGAATGTCCCCTTAAGTCCCCTTAAGCCATACCTATACTTTGTTCTACTAATATGTTAGAAATTTCACCTTGTAAATTAATTAAATAATTTAATGTAGTAATTGTAGGATTAGATAAATAGTTAGGCTTGCTTAATTGGATGTCCCCTTAATCCATCCCCTTAAGTCCCCTTATGCCATCCCCATACCACATTCCACTAATCTATCAGGAATTAAACCTTGGTAAATTGATTACTTGATTTAGTTTAGTCAATTTAAGATTAACTAAATATTTAATTCATTTATTTTATCTCTTACTAAATTGGTTAATTGGATGTCCTTCATCCATCCCCTTAATTCCCCTTCAACCATCCCTATATTGCATTCCACTAATCCACAAGGAATTTCACCTTGGTAAATTAGTTAATTGATTTAATTTATCAAATTTAGGATTAAATAAATAGTCGATTAATTTTGTTTGGCCCCTTGTTGAATTATTTAATTGGATGCTCCCTTAAGTCCCTTTGGGTCATCCCTATTATTCCATTCCAGTGATCCACTATGAATTTCACTTTGGTAAATTAGTTTATTTATTGACTTTAGTAAATTTAGGATTAAGTAAATAGTTAATTCATTTAGCTTGATCCCCTTACTAAATTATTTGATTAGGCATCCCCTAAAGCCATTTCATTAAGTCCCCTTAAGCCTTCCTTGTATTGCAATTCCACTTCAATCCATAAGGACTTATTCATTGGTATATTAGTTAATTGATTTAGCTTAGTAAATTTAAGACTAAGTAAATAATTAATTCATCTAGTTTTTCCATTTAACTAAATTAGTTAGATTGGATGTCCCCTTAAGCCATTCCCTTATTACATTCCACTAGTTTTTTATGAATTTCATCTAAGTAAATTAGTTAATTTTTTTAGTTTAGTAAGTTTAAAATAAGTAAATAGTTAATTCATTTAGTTTGGTCATCTTAATAAATTAGTTATTTGGATGTCCCCTTAAGTCCCTTTAAGTCACCCCCTTACTAATTTCCACTAATTGATTATGAATTTCACCTAGACAAAATATTTAATTGATTTAGTTTAGTAAGTTTAAGATTAAATAATTAGTAAGTTAACTATATATCCCCTTAAGTAACTAATTTCATGTCCCCTTAATCATTTTTCCCGCATAATTTTCTACATAAAATGAGCCACTATTCATACTATTTTTATAGTTAGACTCATCATTCAAGAGTTTAGAAAATAATAGAAATTTAAGGATAACAAATACTAGGATATCATCTCTTTTCCTTTCCTCTCTTTTGAGATTTATCATGATAGTGAAAGTATTTTATCAAGAAATCCAACTTAGCTTTGGATAGGGAAAGTGGAGATCTTCAAAGTCTTTGTCTTATATATCAATCTTAGTAGCATGACACTTCTTAATTACACTTATTTATAGAGAACCCTTACAAAAGTATTGTTACTAAATTTATCATCATTCTTCCCTTTCTTCCCTTTCTCCTTTTATGGAATTGATCTTGCAAGAATCCTTGTTTATCTTGGGTGAGTTAAACAAACTTATCACTGTTATATTCTTGTAGAGAAAATATTTGTTTAAGAGTGAGAGGAACCACTTTGAAAAGGAGGATCAAATATCAATTTTAATTTCAAATGCTAGTAATTTATATTGTATGAAAGATATAAGTTCAAGATATCCTCAAGTCTTAGTACACATATATAAATATCGACTCAACGTTGCCTTTGATTGAATCTAAAATCCTAAATAAAATGACAATAAGACACCAACAAGATAGGTGTAATTTATTTTCTTTAATCTTATGGAGTTTCAATTGGCCTACCAAGATCTTGAACAATAGAAAATAAAATCTCTAAAATCTTCTTCAAATAAATAGAATCAAATCCCATATAAAAAATTGTTCCTCTTGGAAATTTTGAGAAAAAGTTTAAGATATCAAATCATGCTCCCAATCAAAAAATTCCATCAAGAAAGAATTGATATGATCCCATGGATTTTCATAAGGAGACACATTAAATTTTGGTAGTTAAATATAGATAGAAATGGGTGCATTCCACACTTGAGGAGCACTAATATTTATAGTTTGCATATAATTGAGGACCAAGGTCACACTATTCATAGTTTGTACATATAATTTCCAGCTAAAAATAACTTGGAAAATAATTTACACTATTCTAGTTTTTAGGTTAGTTAAATTTGTAGGCTGTTATAACTTGTACATTAGTTAAATTTTATGTTCTACTTAGCTTTTAGTTTAAAGCTAAATTTTATGTTCTAGTTAGCTTGTAGGTTAGTTAAATTGTGGGTTTTAGTTGTTTGTACTAATATGAGGCTAATCAATGAATAATGCAACTCATAATAAAATCATTTTAAGATGAATCAGTCAATGCACTAAAATGAATCTCATAATAATAAATTAAATAAATTTTAATATTTACATGAATGAATGAAAAAGATGTGTTGCTAGCTCAAATCAATGAATCTTAGATACTACATCCTATTTTCCTTTTCATTCCATTATTTTAATCAATTTTCTATATCATCATGTATATAACCAATACCATGATGTTCTTTATTTTCCTACAATACTAATGTCCATCAAGTATACCATGTTCACTTTATCCAAGTCCTTTTCCTTTATAACATTTTTTTGCATAATTTTAAATCATAGTGGAGAGGAAGAAGAATCTGTAATAGAAGTAGTTCCCGAGCTTAATCAATATTATATGTACATAAGCTCATTTTTCATCATTATACACTTCAATTGGTTTCCCATAGATGGATGGATCCATGTAAAGATGAGAGATGTTGTAAGCTTTGGAATCATCCTAATACTATACTACACTACATGGTGTAAAACTTCTAAAGTACATCAATCCCCATCAAATAATGCATCACCATTATGTGGGGAATCTTACTTTGTAGGTTCATCTTTGATTGATTGATTTTGTTTAATAAAATATTTAAATTTATTAATAATTTGATATAGAATAAATAGTTTCAAGGATATACTAATATGTAACATATTTTACCATTATTTCAAAATTTTAACAAATCAAAGTAATGTAGAATAAAAAATTTGTATAGCATGTACAACCATGGATGCCCTAATTTAGATTGATACAAGAAAATCAACCTAACCTCACATGGAAAAATTTCTCTAATGTAAGTGGGTCAATTGTGATAGGGAGAGTAATAGTACCCAAAGAACATCTACCTATATTGTCAAAACCTCTAACAATATTTGATATCAATATAATTTTAATGTATCCACATTCAAATTTTTCAAACTATCCACATACATAATCAAAATTTTAATTTTAATTATTATATTTGTTAGATTACTTCTTTTATACATATATAAAAATACACATACACAAACTTATGTGTATATATGTATGTATAAATACATATACATATATATGTGTGTGTGTATGTGTGTGTGTGTGTGTTTGTGTATATATATGCATACATGCATATAAACATATATGTATGTACATATATATGCATATATATGTAGTCACAACATAAAAGAAATTCAAAGAAAAATAATCGTCAAGTCTCAAGAAAATGACTTCCACTCAAACTTAAAGCTTCATAGGAGTTTATCATCAAACTTACATGCTCATCAAAGTCACTTAATATATCTTTTCACTTATAGGTTAATTACAATTTTTAACTAAATATTATACATTAATATTTTTAATAATTTGAATTAAAAATAATAATTTAAAATATAAATTAACATTTTATGTTATAAGAATAATCTTTATTAAATTTTTAATGAATTTATTTATTTTTGTGTTAATAATAATTATAAATAAATAGCCAATAACTTGGCATAGTATGATGGTTAAGTTGTTGTGTTGTTGTTCTTGTCATCAAGGTTCAAACTTCACTGGGGTGTAATTGTTGAATGTTTAAATTGGGGATGAGGTCCCCCGTTTGTGACCTCACTAGTTCATAGGTCTAGGTCAAAAGTGTTTACCCCTTAATAAAATAATAATAATTATAAATAAATAAATTTATAAAATTATTATAAATATAATCAAAACATTTTGATATTTAACATAAAATATAAACCTCAAATTCATTTTTTACTTTAACATTAATTTAAAAATTTAACTAAATTGAAAGGGAAGCCATTGGATATCTAATAAAATTACCTCTTATGGTGATCAAACCCTAAATTTGGTTGCCTACAAAAGCTATATAAAATCATGGTCTATCTAAACTTAAAATGAACTTTCAAGCAAGGAATAATTGTATTCATATCTTCTATAGAATATTTAGACTTTATCTAATTTTTCAATAATTAAAATAAAGATCTTCATCAAAGGGTTAAGTGGTCAAAAAATAAAATATATTAGATTTTATTTGATAAATTAAAGTTAATGAACCTTTATTTTGGTATTTTTTTACAAATAAAATTTTGATTGAGTTGTGACGGGTTACCTAGGTGCAATTTATGTGGTTTTTATCTAAGAAACTCATAGGGAGCTCTCTTATGTGGAGGTTTTCTACTCCCATTCTAAAAATTCCAACATGAAAACATTGATATGATCCCATGGATTTTGACAAGGTGTCACATGAAAATTTGGCAATTCAAGATGGATGATGGGTGAATGCCACACTTGAGGAGAAATAATATTTATATAGTTTGCATATAATTGAGAGTCAATATCACACTATTTATAGTTTGCATATTATAGACACCTAAAATTTATCACTCACATTTGATCAATTTTAACCCATCATTTTGTCTAAATCCCCTCCTATTCACATCAATTAAATAATATTGCATTTATTTTATTAATTCTATTGATTTTCCCTAAGTCCTCTAAAGTACTAAGGTAATTATTTATTTAATTAATTACATTACATTTCCTTTATCCCCCTCCTTCTTTAAATTAAATAAATACTCCTATTTTTTTTATTTTATCATTTTATCCCCCACAAGAATTAAATAAATTATTTAATTCTTGCCTTTTATCTCTTTCCTTGTCACATCTCACATTATCTCCCATTAACCCCTAATCTTAATCCTAATCCCTCCACTAATGATGTGCACACACTTAATCCCTAATTAAGAGGTGTCACATCCTCCAACTTTTTCCACTTGCCTCCTAATCATTTCTTTATTAACCTAATTCCCCTTTGATCATTCCCTTAATCGCTTGCACATTCGTAATATCTTGATTAAGAAAGGGATAATTACCTTTCCATTTATTTCTCCTTGCATTGTTTAATCAACCTTAAAGGTTTTCCCTTTCTGGAGAAGTAACCCCATATGGATCACCTATCCAAAGTACACTTAAGGAATTTTATATTCCTTTTATTCCTCTCCATCCAATCATTTTGGAAGATTAGACAAGAAATGCCTTTATGAGGAAGATCTTATCCATCTCCCTAGGTAATTGCAAAATACTCATCTTCCTCTCAAGCCTCTATATGGTGGCACTTGTCACAATCCTAAGCTTTGAGAGGTCAACTCTCCCCCCTTTTCCTCCCATGATGCCACTTTCCATCACCTCATGAGTTGATATGCCTCAAGTCATCTCAACCATTGGCACAGTCATGGTAGGAGGGTTCCAGAAGGAACAATCCAAACTATGCAACATGAGTCAACACAACGGAAATAACACAAAAAACTGATATGTGAACATGAAACTTTATTAAATTGATAAGCTTACATGCAACATAGACCTCAAGGGCAAGTATCCAGGGCTCACGTGCCTATCGCAAGGGCATTCAACATTACAACTGGCCAACTAGCCTTATTACATGCCTTTGAAGGGTTTATGCGAAAAATGTAAGGAATCTATCTAGTCATGAACTCCTAACTTATCTAAATTGAATGAATACTAAATGATTAAAAATTCTTATAAATATGCTTCTCAAGCTCCAATAAAGGTCTGCGTCAACCACAAGGATTCATAAACCTAATGAATGATCATACATGGAGGTCGACCTCAAAATATCTAAAGATAACTTCACGCGAAAAGAAACAACTTGTGAATCTCTAGGATAGGTCCCAATGAACCCAAGATTCTTGTATGATGTCACATTAGGCTTCACATGATCTGGAATAGATTCATATTAAGAAACTAGACCAGGTCGGTCCCAAATGCTCTGGCTGGTAAACATAGTGAAATTCTAAGAGCAATAACTTTCAGTAGGCAATTAAAAAAGATGTGAAAACTAGATATGTGATAGATGTCAATATGTAGATGCTATATCCTATTCCGTGAGCTAAGAAACAATAATGTTGTAGAATACAAAATGAAATTTTGAAACTGCTACTAAATGCAATGCAAGAAAAGAACTATTTTTGGTTGGCATAGGATTTCTTTACAACCAAGGATGATCCTACATCAACCATTGATCTTCAAATTTCAATACTATCCCTCAATTTGATTCATCCCTTCATTAAAGACTAAGTACACAACCATTTGTCCAATCCACAATCTTTGAGAAATTCGGTACCATTATGCTACCAGAATTCCATTGAGCACACACCAAAATCAATCACACTAGGGTAATCTCCACATCGAGATCATCTTCATACTTGGATTACATCAAATTTCAAGTAGGTATGACTTCTTAGGCCCTAATCTTGAGTGTTGCTTGTTTTTATGTATTTTGTAGGGTTTTCTTAGTATTTCCTAGCTATTTAAATACATTTTTCACTGGACACACATATAATTTCCAACTTAGAATTATTTGGAAAATAATTTACACTATTTTTAGTTTGTAGGTTAGTAGTTTAAGGGCTAGTTAAGTTGTAGGTTCTAGTTAGCGTATAGGTTATTTAAATTGTTGGTTCTAGTTATTTATAGTAATAGGTAGGTAATCAATGAAAAATGTAACTCATAATGAAATCA
Source organism: Sequoiadendron giganteum (assembly GCA_007115665.2). NCBI lineage: Eukaryota > Viridiplantae > Streptophyta > Pinopsida > Cupressales > Cupressaceae > Sequoiadendron > Sequoiadendron giganteum. Next base: position 37,374,430 of record CM021110.1, read on the forward strand.
TTTTAAGATCAATCAATCAATGCAGTAAATTGGACCTCATAATCATAAACTAAATCAACTATAATATCTAAATTAATGAATAAAAGGTATCTGTTACTAAAGCTCAAATCAATGAATCTTAGATACTACATCTTGTTTTCCTTTTCATTTCCATTATTTTAACCATTTCTCTATATCATCATGTATATAATCAATACCATGATATTTTTTGTTTTCCTATAATATTAATGGTCATGCATACCTACTAAATTCATCCAAATCCTTTAAATTTATGACAATTTTTTTATTTTTTAAATCCAAGGCTATATTTAACTAATCAAGTGTTGGAGAGGAAGAATAATTTTAATATAAGTAGTTCCCTCTTAATCATTATTGCATGCATAGCCTAATTTTTAATCATTATACAATTCAAGTGGTTTCCCATAGATGGACGTATCCATGTAAAGAGGAGGGATGTTGTAAGCTTTGGGATTAACCTAATACTCTCCTACACTACAAGGTGTATAACTTATAAAGTACCTCAATCCTCATCAAACAATGCATCACCATTATGTAGGGGATCTTACTTTCTAGGTTCATCTTTGATTGATCAATTAATAGTTAAGGATCTACTACTATGTGGTCCATCTTTTACCATTATTTTAAAATTTAACAAGTCAAAGTAATGTAGAAGTCATAAATCAAAGAACATGTATACAACCATGGATGCCCTAATAGAGCAATATAAGAAAATAAACCTAGCCTCACATGGGAAAATGAATCTAAGGTAAGTGGGTCAATTTTGATACAGAGTAATAATACCCAAATAAAACCTACCAATCTTGTCAAATCCTCTAATAATACCTAATATCAACATGCAGTTTTGACATATCCACATTCAAAATTTTTAAACTATCTTTGATGAAAATAGTCAAAATTGAACTATTTTCAACTAATCACCCAATGAAAAAATTAGTATATATCACTATAATGTGTACAAGTAATTTTTCACAAATAACTTACTCATGTTGGAGCTCTATGTCATCAACTAAACTAGAATGATGTTTCTTTATGACTATTAGATTATATCAAAGAAGTCACTAGTTGTGGAGTAACTTATTGAAATTAACTTGAATATTTCTAAATATTTTCACATAATATCCTTATTAAAAAATATTTAATGTTTACAATAAATCCCAACTATATCAAGTATCTTGTGTATTATGAAGCAAATTAATAATATCATATTCCCTAGATACCTTGGATGTATGCTTAGGTATAAGAGGAAGATAAGAATCATGGAAAATCTATCAAGATTGGGTATTGACATGGAACATTTTGACCTCTAGCTAGTTTATAATGTGTATGTCCAACTATATGATAATTTCATGGAGTATTGTTGACCTAAAAAGTAGCTATACACCTAGGAGGATAATATAGCTAGATGGTGAAGAAGCGTCAAAAGTTAGATCATGAGAACCTTCTTAAGTCCACATTATCCTCAACCACACTAGGACAAAAAAAATAATGTGCCAAGTGTATAAGTGAATGACAAAATTAATAAGATGTCAAACTATTGTAAATTGACCTACCACTAGATCAATAAGATATCATCACCTAAGTTCTCACTATTATCAATAAAAAAGGACTAAACATGTAACGATGCATTGGAAACACCATCAAAGTCATTATGTAATAAATTAGACCACTAGTAGTGGAAATATCATGTAATGAAGCATAAATAAAATATAAATGAGAATATAATGAAATAACATTATAATGCATACTATCATCATGCAATGTACCACTAAACTATCATGAGTATCCATAAGACTTACATGAGATATAGAAAAAATGATAAACACAAAGTATATCATCGTGTATATATAATTAGGAAGAAAACACATCACAATACATATCATCCTCATGAGCCAAAACATGTGAAGGAAAGATATCCCAAGGTGAAACATTGTGGTGTAAATCACTATCACTAGTCATGAAAAAAGTATGAAAAAAGAAATTCATGGACACATGAAACAAGTGTATGCAAGAGAGAAGGGAAGGAACTAATCAACTATATGAAGGATGATTACACACATAAATGATGAAATAATATCTCCATAGAGAATACATCCCCATATATAGCATAAAAATACATAATAGTATCACTTGGATGGAAGAATCATACATAACAAAGACTAGGAACATATCCAAATTTATAACATATTAATGGATAGAGGCTACAGACATTGTATTATGAGGATCCATGATGTATAATGCATTAATAAAGCACAAATCAAGGGCGGTTGACTAGGATGGAAGAGATATCTAGCAATTTACAAGCTCAAACTCTAATAAAGGTAAGTCAATGAGACAAAATTATCTAAGTGGATCCAAATATGAATCTAATTTGATATAAAATAAATACAATCAAAAAGCTAGATATGAAATTTATAAAGAAAGAAGGATAAACCCTAAGACAAAAAACATAGGTTGTGTAAGGAAGTTAGGCTTACCAATTTATATTAAAGTTTAAAAATAAATATTTTTGTGCTACAGTTAACCTATGTCAATTATAAAACTTAGGATTTGAAATTGAATTTGATAATAGATAATGTAATATATTTTTTCATCAATGTAGGAATTAAATAAAATAATCAAAAGGTACTTAGCTCTAGATTTGATGAAGAAAACACCATGACAAATATTAAGAATCAATGTGTCATGATACCAAAATAGTAGGACCTCTTAGACACTTGCTACAAAACTATGAATCTAACTATACAATTAGCGTGCTCACTTAAACTGAGCAAAAAAAATGATCTCCATGGGTGCCAAACTAAACTTGCACACTAATTGAACTTGGGGTTGTGGATATGAATGTCTTTGATTTGGAATTTTCAACATTTTCACCTTTGTGCCTATGATACATACGTAGAAAAATGGGCCTACAAGAACCATTTGATATCCCACTAGACAAGGAGGGTCTATTCTCACTTGGTCAAGTCCATAGGTGGGCCAATTCAACAATGATGGACAAGGATTAAATAAAATAGGCAACCATATAATATGCTACTAGGATCTTGATGTAACACTTTTTTGTCCTTTTGTAATTAATGTATAGATGTGCTTAATAGATTCCAAGATAGTTCCTTGATTATTTAAATAAATTTCCCAGTTATCATTAAATACAACACCCTAACATGAAATTTCAAATCACTTGCACTTTACTCAACTCATAACAACTAGTAAGGGAGGGAAATGTGGGCCCAATTTAAGAAATTTGAGTTAAATGTTCAAGGTTTAAATCTATAGGGACAAAAATGGTCTAGATTAATTCTACACTCATAGATTTAAACTAAGGTGGTGAATGGTAGATTTAGTATGTGAATTTAGAATATTGGGATGTATGGGGGTGAGGACAAACTATAGGATAAGGTTATTTACAAACTTGAATGCAAAAATACACCATCTTACACATTAGTCAATGTATAAAGATATAGTCATCATGGGTCCAAAACACAAGGAAAAAAGGCATTGGTATACCATTTTTTTCATTATAACATGGAACCTAACCTAAGTCTAACCCAATCTCTTTTGTTTAACTAGAATTATTATCTCTCTAGAAAAACGTATTCTAAGTCATTCAATTTTCTTAAGGAAGATTCAATCCTACAACTACAATATTCATATAAATGAAAAATAGATTTTTAAAGTTTATTATAATAAATAATCTTTTGCTTAAATGTCAAATTTATAGAAGAGACTAAGCAAGAAAATGAACCCTGCCATTCAATATCCTTGCATGTTTATGATTTAATATAATAAAAATCCTTAATAAACAATCATGAGATACCATGATTGAGAAATGCTCATTATGCTTTTTCAACATATCTACATTAGGACAAGTTTAATGCATGTAAGGAATATGGTGGTATGTCTCAATCTAATGTTGGTGGGAACAAACTCCAAATTATGCCTGAGGAACCCTTACCTACTATAAGGTAGTTTGAGTTATACCTCAAGGGAAGATAAGCCCATCACTAAACTAGAGATATAAATCTAAGCAATGATAAAGTTCCAAAGATAGTGGCTCTAGGTGCAATCCATGTGGACTAGAGGTATGCTATGTAAATCTCAGTACAAATACCCTTGGTTATTTCCATCTTGTAGAGATTGGGAGAATTCTTTAAAAAGCTCTACAATGGTAGCCTAGCAATCTCAAGGTTAATGAGGAGTAGTAAGGAGGAAACTCTTACATACTAGCAAGACACAACAATAGGATTTATCATATGCTCCTTAGGACCAAATGCCAATGAACATTTCGTATTTAGTTGTTCTCTATTATGAAATTATAAAATATATTTTTTTGTCTTTTCAAATATTTGCTTTTTACTTCCTAAACTCTCATGGCTTATGAGGACTAGAGATGTCTTGCTCTCTTATTGTAAGAATGCGGGACTTCCTAGAGGCAAATCCACCAAAAGGGTTCATACTAGATTGTTCATTTCCTATTTCCATCCCTCTCACTTCAGTTTGAAGTGGCCCCCTAGCCAGCTACCAGGTTCAAATAATAGATTTACAAGGTATCACAAACCTTATGATCCCATCACTCATGTCCATCACAATTTTCCCCAAAACCTTGAAAGTCAATTTTTTTGTCTTAAGACTTCAAGAATCATCTTTGTATTATGCTTTCCTTTATTGTATTGTTCACATTATATTTAACATTTTTCTTCGAATGTACCCCACACTTCCTTTGTCCTTTCTCTATTATATCTATTTTAATCCTAAGAACCAATTTTAATCTTCACACAAACATTAACATATAAATCAAATCATTTAACCATGTGAAAACCCACCAAAACTTCTAGAGCCATGTAATTCCTCATCTTACATGCAATTTGCTAAAAAAGTCCCATGGATTACGTACCAGGTAATACCTAGATATAAAAGGTATACCAAGGTATATCAATGAGGAGCCCATATTCAAGGGAACAAGATGACAAGCCCATATTATAAAGGTATCTTTTGCTGAAGCAACGAGTGGGTGGTCTGTCCCATCAATGAAGACTGCAGAGATAAAACACCTCCACGTTATCCATTCTCATTGATTTATTTGTCTTGTACAGTACTTAGTAAATAAAGGATACTAACTTGAGGATTATACCCAGTACTACCTATTCCAGCTGTGTATAATGGAGACAGATTATCCCTTCTCTCTACTATGTATTGTTCTCAGTGTGGGCCTCCTCCTGATAAGCACCTCGGAAACACAAAATCTTTATAGTAAACGTCTGAGATCCCCATGCCAACAACTTCTACCCCCTACAAAATCAGCAACAGGAACTACCATTGTACACCGTCAATGTCTTTTATTGCTCTCCAGTAAAGTTGCATGACAAAAGTTGGATGGCAAATGGCTGTTGAACGATCATTTGGCGCTCTCTCACTTCTTTTAATATGTCATAGTAAATGAGGATTCTCTCAATCTTGCAGCAAAAGCTTTTCCTTATCTTCACTCCCTTTTCCTTTGTTCAAACTAGTAAAGATGGAATAAATATCTCCACCATACTTTTCGAACTGTCCTTTGGCATCTAAAGCTATTCCACCTTATTTCCAAATAAAAAAAGTTGGGAGTACACAGATTTCTTGCAGAGTAAATTGTGGTTAGGAGGAAGGAAACTCTAGCGTCAATTTCCACGTCCTTTTTAGCGTAAAGAGAAAGTACACACATTCCATTACTGACTGCTTTGCCCCGGCCTCCTGAAACATTTACAATTCAGTGGCAACTGGCTTGTCAATGACTTGGTCAATTTTTTAATGCAAACACATACGTATACATATTTAGAAAATAGTTCATTTGATCTATGTTTGGTATTCAAATATTCATTTACCTTTAAGTAATTATTTTCTTAGTGTAAAGATGAGTTTCCAAATTTTTTAAGAAGTTTTTTATTAGTTTTCTAAGAACATGAAATATATGGTGGATGATTAGTACTTATATAATATTTTTTGAAAATATTTAATATTAAATTTTAGAGTAAAAGTATATGGTGGGGTTTTAAAAAGTGGGTGGCATAGGATTAAGTTTTAGAGTTAAATCAATAAAGTTGAGAATAAAATAAATATATTATTTAAAAGGAATAGAAATAATTAAATAGAATAACAAGAGTAGGATTATCTCATTTTAGGATCTTTGAGGAGCATCCTACATAGTCATTGATAGAGATACAGAGCTAAGTAAGGTTTTTGATTTGGAGGAGTGCATACATGTTGAGAGTACATAGAAGAGTCACGTGGAAGTAGAGACCACCCACCCTAGCATCTTGAAGGTGGAGGTGGTGGCACGGTCCTACCAAAACATTACCTAGTTGGCGGTGGTGATAAAGGTGTAGAGGATCTTTGATAGCTATGAGGGTAGTGTTAAGAGGACTCAAGTTGGTCGGATTGTTGGTCTAATCAAAGGGATTTAGCATAGGATTACAAAGAAGGTAGAACCTTGGTTGTTATACAAGAGACATTCCCTCAACAATCGAACATAATTTAAAGACATTGGATCTCTAACACTATCTTATTAACTCAAACCTACATAAATACATTAAAAACAACCGACAATTCAAAATTAATATTTACAATAGATTATTTAAAAAAACAATTAAATTTCTACTTTAAAAAAAAAAAAACATATTATTTAAAAGGAATAGAAACAACTAAATAAAATAACAAGAGTAGGATTATCTCCTATTTTAGGACCTTTGAGGAGCATCATACGTAGTCATTGATAGAGATACAATAAGAGCTTTAAGCAAGAGAATTTATTTTGACCTGGAGGAACGCATCTATATTGTTAAGAGTACATAGAAGAGTGGTATGGAAATAGAAACCACCCACCCTAGCATCTTAAAGCGGAGGTGGTGGCAGTGTCCAACCAAAACATTACCTAGTTGACGATGATGGTAAAAGAATAGAGGCTCTTTGATAGCTATGAGGGTAGTGTTAAGAGGACTCGAGGTAGTTGGGTTGTTGGTCTAATTAAGAGGATTAAGGATAGGATAATAAAGAAGGTAGAACCTTGACTACTATACAAGGAGTATTCTGCCAACAATCGAACATAATTTAAAAATGTTAGATCTTTAACATTGTCTAAAAATAATCAACAATTTAAAATAAATATTTACAATAAAATAAATAAAAACAATGAAATCTCTTTTTTTTCAAACAAAAATTCTCATCTGAAAACTTGGTCCCATCGAAAGGACATTTTGCAAAAATTCCATATAACTATTGAACAAGAATTCAACGAAACTTGGGAGTTTTAAAAAAGGATTGGAACTTAAATAATTGATAATCATATCCCAAGATTTATGTAATGAAAAACTTTATAAATTTGATCTTAGTGATGGTGTTAGGGACGCTCCTTGGCTTAAAGATGATATATAACCAACCCATGATGATATTCCATAGATCTTTTCAAGCTGTTTTAGTTTAACGCCAATATGATTGTCCTCTCCATGAGATTCAAATCCCCTTTTGTTCGCCTTTAAAGAATGACGTGACCATGAAAAAGCTTGTGAAAGGAGCATCTTTCCCCACTTGATTGATGGTGGGTGGTAACATTTCATTCACTAACTTTAGAGTAAGAGTGCACGCAATTCAAAGTGTGACATATCAATTCAATTATTATTTTTTTGGAATTTGAATTGGTCCTTGAATGCACACTTGTAAATGAGAATGTCTTATAGAACACATGCAAATCACATTGCCAAGTTGTTAACGCAGGTACAAACAGAATTCTCCAAATGCATGTTAATGGTTTTGGTACTAACTTTCTAATTGTACACTTAAGACCAGTTATTACAATACAATCTGTCTTGAGAACTTAAGACAAAAGCAAAATTAATAGGGAATATAGTAAGGGATAGCTGGATTCATTAAAACATCATAACAAAGCAAGAAAGTTTGTTGGATTGTACGAGGAACATAATAATGTGGTAGTTGTAATTGGTTATTGTATGTTGTCTAAGGGATATGATTTATTAGTTGTGTATTTTTTAAGTTTTTAAATGTTAAGTTAGGCGAGTTAAGAGTCTAAAGTTATTGTTTAGGGTTTTTGATACAATAATGTAGTCACATGAGTTAGATTTTTCATTAAGTTGTTTGGAAACACCTCATAAAAATTTAGATTGAAACATTTGTATAAAGGCATGTATTACCAATTGTTTTATGTGTCAAAATATGATTGATTGTTTCTTTTATGTGTCTTTTTACAAATAGATACCTTTTATACATTTTTTAGGTACAAACATAATGCCTACTAGTGCTTAACTTTACAAGTACTAGGTGAAAATAAAAAGGCCCTTTCTATACTACACCATAATGACTATTGGTGTGGAGGTGGATATGGTGTAAAAAACGTATGACTGTGTCTTTTGTATCTTGTCTAAGGGATATGATTTATTAGTTGTGTATTCTTTAAGTTTTTTAATGGCAAGTTATTTAAAAAAAATTAGTTCATTTTTTAGGTGAGTTAAGAGTCTAAAGTTATTGTTTAGGGTTTTTGATACAATAATGTAGTCACATGAGTTAGATTTTTTTTTTTTTTTTTTGGAAACACCTCATAAAAAGTTAGATTGAAACATCTGCATAAAGGCATGTATTACCAATTATTTTATGTGTTATCACATGATTGATTGATTCTTTGATGTGTCTTTTTACAAATGGATACCTTTTATACATATTTTAGGTACAAACATAATGACTATGTTGGAACCAAAATTTTCATAAATTTTTTGAGTGTTTTAGCATCTAAAATCTAAAATTCCCACTCTCATCTTCATGATAAACCTCACTACCGCCATTCATGAAGCTATTTTCACCCTTTACCATGCTACCACTACCGTATTAAGCAACCCTTACAACACTCATGCCTTACCACAGTACCATAGTCCATCACCAAGTAGCTCGCGGTAGGGCAGTACAAAGAGCCATTAGTATTGATACTTTACTGCTATACCTTAGAGGGTCAAGACTCAGCCTGCGATAGAGCAGTACATGGTGGAGCGGTACATTAAGAGAGGATGTTGAAGGCACGCCACAATACCGTGGCAAGACAAAATATGATACACGGTAGAGCGGTATACTAAGGAAGAGCACTAGGAAGACACCGCAGTACCGCAGGAAAGCAAAAGGTAGCCCGCGATAGAGCGGTATATTGATATATGTGTTAAGGATACACCACGGTACTGCTAGTGAGCCAGAGGTGATGTGTGGTAGAGCGGTACACTGAAGAAGGTAAGCACCAAAGAGGAGGAAATGGAGATGTTACACAATATCAGTAAAGCAATCGAATGGTTTGCCCGATGAAGTGTAAAGATTAAGAGAGCATCTCAGATCGAAAAAACTGGCAGAAATTAAAACAAACAGAGTTCTTAGAGGTTGCAGCGAATAGACACGCAGAAGGTCGCAACTCTTGAAGATGTATATATACCAAATGAAAGCAAATAAAAAAAGGAGGCAGTAGAGATAGGTAGTGGTAGGTTAGAAAATTATCATTAAGAGATCACTTGCTGAAATAAAACATTATGCTATGTATTGCAAAATCTTTTGAAGTAATATAATGGACAAGAAGATTTAATATGGTGGCATATACTTGGTGTCTATTGTTTGTTGAATTAAACAATTATCTGGTTGTCTCCACATTGTTATTTCTCTGTTATTTGAACCTGTGTATCCAAGTTGATATTTCAGTTTCATCAAGGCATACTTGTTGTTTTTGTGTAATCAAGTTAATTGGTTTCTATTAAAGAATTAAAATCCTTTTGATTGATTACAGTAACTTGGATGTAACATTTGGATCAGTAAGAAGAGTTAGGTAATTGATAAGATTATCAGGTTGTCTCCAAGGTTGACATTTCCTTATTATTTAAATTGATATATCAAGGATATTTTCAATTTATCAAGGCACATTTGATGTTCTTGTGCGGTTCATTTAATTGGCTCCTTCAAGGAAGGATTAAATTCTTTTGATTAATCACAGTAATTTGGAAAAGGTCATTTGGATCAATAAGAAGAGACTGTTAGTCACATCCTTGCACGTTTATACTAGGTATAAACAAGTATAAGTGTCAAACAATTAGAATTGTAGCCAGTTAGTAAGTCGCATATCATTTACATCTTGAATCCATTTACCCAACAAAAGTAGGCACTGGTCATACCAATTCCATTTTAGAATTTCATAAAATCTTATCCATACATTCACATTTCAAATTTCATTAGGAGTAGAAGTAGTTATTAAGCTTTCATCTATCCCTCACCATTTGCCATTGGGGATAGATTGCACAAGTAGGAATCACACAGTTCAAGTCTACATCATTTACATAGGTACACTCGCCTAGGTCTAGCAAAGCCTGAAGAGAAGAAGGTTCAAATACACCATTTGGCCTTGTTTGTTAGACAAAAACGTATCAAGAGCTTGACAACCTCTTATTGTTTCAAACTAGCATTTTTGAGACCTAACAAACTACTAGTGCTTAACTTTACAAGTAATAGGTAAAAATAAAAAGGCCCTTTCTATACTACACCATAATGGTTGTTGGTATGGGGGTGGATATTGAGTCATTTCACATTGTTTCAATTGTGTATAAATGATTTTTTATGTAGATCTATACATTAAAAAAAAAACCTTTGAACTAGAAGTGTTTCTTTTAATTAAATTGCATTTTGTTATAGTGTTAAGTTTATTTTTTGTTATAAATAATAACTATAATTGCTTGTTATATTCGTCAAGTAAACAAAATTGGATGTCATTAGAATAAGGAGAGGAAATTTGCCAAGGTGAAGAAAAAATGTTTGATTTTGGTGGAAGCAATAAATAAAGAAGTTTGAAAGTCAACATGGAGGAGGTCCAAGTGTTTGTCCTAGAAATATATTTTATAAAAAAAACACATCAAGCAATATTCTATAGTGTCCTAAGATGCACTTTTATCCTATACAACATGCTCTCATTCATGGTGCATGCTACTATCCTATGCACATATGATCGTGTATCTACAACTTAAAATTGTATGTACCTATTAGCTTGTCTTTATTATAACATAACCTATTTATGATGTTGTAAGACCAATTAGATTTGAGAAGGGGAAAATATTGTGCCTAGGGCACATTAAGGAGCATTCCTTAATTAAGTGCCCAATTTGTGTGTTTTAACTTTGAAGTATGTGGAGAGTTTGAGTCTATGATTCTATTAATGTTGAGGCATAAAGCTACAACGATGAAGGGGATGAGTGCAAATGTGCCCTATGTTGCTAAAAGGGGAAGTGTGTAGTGTGATATAAGATAGATGAAGTGGTTGGATTGAATTATTAGATGTCCCATTTCCATTTTTGGTAAGTTTCCTTAATAGACATGTTTATGTATGAGTTGATTGTTGTAAGAAATATTAGAGTCAAGGTTAGCAAAATAAATGAATTTTAGGCGAGAATATGTGTTATAAAATATAGGGACACTAGCATGTGCTAGTGTTTTGGGATATGAGTGTGTGGGAAGTAGTGTCCTAGGTGAGTATAAATGAAGGGACATGCATATAATGTGGTTTTTACAATAGATGAGGTCTTTTTCTGGTGAGATGAGGTCTTTTTGAAGTGGTTTGAGTTTTGAAAGGGTGAAAATGGTCTAAGATATGTATATTATTAGTAATCACCAAAATAGGCACAAAATAAGATGGAAAAATGCATCCACATATGATTTTAAAATAATGTAAATCAAAATAGTATACTTGTTTCACATCATGGAATTTTTAAATGTCTTTCTAGAGATGCTACAATCTTAGTTCTTGAATATTTAGTCAAGGATGCATTTTTTTGTTAACATTTACACACATTATATGCACATGATTGTTGTGCATTTTTAGTGCATCCTCTATGGAATAAAGTTTGAATCCTAGTTGAATTTTTCCTTGTACAAACCTTTGTGATAGTTTTAATAAAAATGAATTTGTTCTTTGTAAAACAACTAATAAAATTGGGTATGCTCACACAATTTTACCCCCAAAAGGATTCCTATTGAAAGGTGAAAAATTGTTGTTGCTTATGGTTTAGGACATAGAACAACAATCTTCTTCACTCTCATTCAAGGAAACCCTAGAGGTCTCAATTCAATGTAGAAAGGGGAAAGAGATCTTGCAATAGGGTGTCCTAGGGTCTGATTAGAAACTAAAGATGGGTTCACCACCAAGCTAGGGCTTGGAAAGACTAATGAAATGCAAAACCTAATGTTTAAACCTAGTGCAATGCAATACTTCACTAAATGACCTAAAAATGCATGTGAACCAAAATAGAAAGCTGAGAGATCAGAGGTGTGCACTTGAAAATCTGTAGAGGCCTAGATGAAGACTTGAAATGATAAAAACATTGAATTTAAGGCTTTTTGGGACTCATATGCCAAGCTAGGCGATTTAGTCCTAGATCAAGGCTTTTGGGCAGGAACAAAAATCTGATAGAGATGTTTAGAACTCTTGAAAACTATAAAATTCGTTGTACTGTGATGCAGAGCAAGAGGATTCACAACTAAACATTCCATTTAATTCACAAATTTCATAAAATTAATCATCTCAAAGAATTATTAAGTGCATTCTAGATCATAGTGTAATCATTCTCATAACAACCCACAATTCAATGCAACAAACAGTCATTAATAACTTCCATAAAACAAATAATTAAGCCAATCCCTTCGGTTAGATTTCAAATCACATAATTATAGACCTTCCTTCCAATTTTTATGAAGATCCAATGGTGGAAAATAAAGTAATTGCATTTTTCCCAAAACTGCAAACCCTAGGCAGTGTTCAAACTTGCCCTCACCAAAATAATCATATCTTCCACAAAACTCAATAAAATTCAATGAGACAAAAAGAATTGGAAACTAGAAACAGAGACCTTTCCATCCATATATTATACTCTATTATTTGAATCCATATCAGGCCGTACAAAGCACAACTTCAACCTGAAAATAATCTAAAAATCAGAAAATGCATACAAAACTTGAGGTTGTCATTCTTCAAACTTCAAAAGTAATGTCTCCAACCCATCCAACCTCTCCAATCCGAGTTTTGGAGTGTGTAATTATAAATTTACAACCAAAACCAGCTATTTTCAACCACCTTTTAGTTAGTTTGTTGACAAAACACCTTAATGACACTTTTGACAAGTTGCTTGACAACTTTCTTCAGCAACTTTTACAATTTTTACAATATGGAACAACTTTAAACATTATTTGACAAATGACTTCAAATATTACTTCCTAAGACTCAAACAGCTATAAAATGGTTTGATAAACCTTATTATAAGATGCAATACATAAAATAGAGCAACTATTTACAAATGGCCTCATGGAGGCTTGAAAGCAACTTGGTGCTCTTGCACCATACTAGGACTCATATGCCAAGAGTGGCATATTAGTCTAGTTTGACTTTTCTATAATATCAAGACTTGAATCTACTCTTCAATCCATGCTCTACCTTCTTGAATTGGTTTTTGGATTTGAATTTGAAATTTATGCTTTGTAGGTGTTCTCTAATGATCTTGTAGATGATGTGACAACTTTGACAGCTTTGAACACTCTGAAAAATTTCTCCAATATTTCTCTTCAATATGTCTTCAACCTAGATATGCAAATCACACACCAAAGAGAGGTAAAAATGTTGTTTTGTTAGTGGAAAGGGGTTTTCCTTGGTCAAACCTTGTTTTGGTAATCAAACCTTGTAATGAAATCAAAAAAGATAAAGGAATGATGAATGAACAAAATGTAATGTTGTAACTCACCAAACCCTAGCAATAGAGTGTTGCAAACATGTATGAAGTGGCTCCAATGGATATAGATCTTGACTCTTGATTGAATGTGATAGATCTTGAATAGAATGATAGCTTGAATCATGAAACCCTACATCACAAATTTTGGCTCAAAAACAAACATGATGCATGATGACTTTGACATGATCCTTGATACTTGAATTATACTCCAAACACTTGATAATCAACTCTTGAATGCTCTTGAATACTCTTGTAAACACTTGAATGCTCAGATTGTAAACTTAAATTTTATATAATGCATGAATACTCAAGTTGCTAGGTCACTTAATTGCTTGTTAGTCGAAAATGAGTGAAATAACCTTGTATTTATACTTGTTTATGCTAAATTTCTTGAAATTACAACACTACAAGCCGACATTAGATCTAGGAGCATAAAATCCCACCAAGAATTTGAATTAAATTTAATTTTGGACCACATGGGACTCATACACCAAAAGTGGCGTATGAGTCCCATTAGCCTTAACTATGGGACACATTTTTCAAAAATGCTTAGATTCAAGTGAAATTAGGATCGACACCCCCAAACATAGGTGGAACCCATATGCCCAAGGTGGCATATGAGTCCTAGATCACTAAATCTGGGTCACACAACCTAAAAAGGACATGAATTATGATTGGATATTGGTTTATGTCAAGATTATTCTCAGAAATATGCATTAATTAAGGCTTGTGGATTGAAAATAAGGCCAAATAAGGCATAAAGAATCCCAATTAATAATGAAAAACCTAGATAAGTGTGAAAGTGTGGTATATCACTTTACAACACCTTAAATAAGGTAAAACTAGGTTCATTTAGTTCACAAGGGCCCAAGACCTAATGTGAATGTTTCAAACACATTACAACACTAAATCAAGGCAACATCAAGCTCAAATTTTACAAGGAGGGCTCAAACAAGTGTGAAAATGTCACGAACGACATTTTTTGACACTACATTCAGCCCCCACTTTAGTGACAGGATGAAATTGCTTCAAATTCACACTAAAGGAGATGTGATCACATCAAGAGGGATTTAGTCATACCGATGCTAGTGGGATAGGACAACACTAACCAAGAGGGTTACGCAAGCCCCCAGGATCGAGGTCCTATAGAAAACTAACATAGGACCAAAAGAACACACATGAAGAGGATATAAGGAGCAATAACAAGGCACAAGCATGCACTGCCAAAGACAAGGAGAGAAGAAAAAAAGAAAAAGAAGGGTGGATCAAGCTTCGACCATTTGTCCATTGCAATGTGGATTAGATCTAGGTTGTTGTCCAAAAAAGGAGCAAGAACAGTCTCTTGTTCCAAAGAATGCAACAAGAGCAGTCTCTTATGCATCCAAATTACCAATATTTAACATGAAGTTCCTGATTTGATGGGAAATAAGCTTGTATTTGACCATTCTATCCTTCCTATTACTGATAATTCTCTCAAAAACTAAAAGAGTAAACAGACAACCAAATTGCCATACCATAATGTATTCTTCCTACTCTTCTTGATTTCTCTTGAATTCTTCAAAAGATGTATTCGAAGTAATTCACATAGGTCATAATCCATACTTCTTTTAACCATATCAACAATAGTATATACATCAATAGTAGAAACTATGAGGTCATTGCTAGGTAAACAAACTATGTGACCGATAACCATAACAACATACCTAATGATTGGATCCACAATTGATCTCAAATCAATCTCTTTCCCTTCAAGAGTCACATTGGTTACCTCAATTATCTCTTGCTCATTCACAACCTTTCGTTTGGGAATTGGTCTGAAGGAACACAAACCAATTATATCTCTGATTGCTTCTTTGGTAATCAAATGCGATTCATCAATCCATAAAGATTCAATATGAATTTTGCTCAAAACTATTTGAAAAAACTTCCTATCAAACTCAAATACAAGGGATTTCCTCCAAACATCTAACTTCTTCTCAAATAACACTTTGTAGGCATCACAGTTCTCTTCTAGTTCATTCTTCCATATAAAACTTAACTAGATTGGTGACATTTCCGCTATCTTACTGTAAACAAATGCATAGATATCTTATGTGGGCAACACTCTAGGAGGGATGCAAGAGAATGCACCAACAAACTCTTCTGACACATTCTTCAAATATTTTCTCAAATTAACTTACACTCTATTCGCACTATTCACAACCTTTGAATTATCCATAGCAATAGAATTGAAATATTTTGCAAACAAGAATACCTCTGTAAATACCGACAAGAATTATTTTGAATTCTGCAAACTTCATTCTTCACACATGCAACTGAGAAATTCCTTAAATTTGTTACCACATACTTCTATAATGATGTGACATAAGTATCGATGAGGGGGTTTATTAAATTTTATGATAATTTCCCCCCCTTAGCTATTTCTAGCCTTAAAAGTTGATAGGTGTATTTGCATTGGAGGTCGACATAGATAAGACTGATGATTCTAATTCAACTTGCTTGAGTTATCATTCCTTTCTCCAAATTATTTTCATCTTTTTTCTTACTTCTTCTAGATTAATGATTTGTTTTTCTTCGTCGAATAGTTTTTTTTCTTTTGCAGATATTAACAAGATGTTTTGGATTGCTGCACTTATAGCAAACACCATTCTTCCTTCCATTATTTCTTTTATTCAGCTTATTTTCACACCAATTAGCTTTATGTCCAACCTTCTTGCACTTAAAGCATTTTCCAAAGAATGATAGAGTATCATTCATTTTAATTTTGTAGTCTTTTTCCATATGACCAAATTTATTGCAAGAATGACAAACACCATTGAAAGAAAAATACCTTTTAGCATTAGGTTGTTTGAGATTTCTTTTAGAATTTCTTATTAGGTTCTTGATTCGTCCATATTTACACTAAGTCTTCTTACCAATAGATTGCTTCTTTTTATAATTTTTACCTTCTTTAAACCCTAAACCATATTTATCCATTACCAATTTCTGATAAGTAATCAACTCATCAAGCATTGTTGAGCTTACCCTAAATTTGTCTTCAAAAATTATTGCCTTTTCCATATTAGATCTCATGATTTTTACTTCTTCCTCAAGCTTTGTGCATTCATCCATCTTCCTTTGAATTTTTGGATAGTATTTAGTTGTTTTATTTTCATCCAATTACTAAAGTAGGCTGGAGACAATCTCATCTACCTTATCCAATAGATTGCATGCTTCTTCACATTTACTTTGTAGTTTTTCAATATACTCATTTCCTTTCATCAACTTGTCCTTCAGATCTTCTATTTATTCTGAATATCCAACAAATATTACTTGCAAAGGAAAAAAATCTTATACTCAAATTTTGGGACCTTCCTCAAGTTGTAAGGCTTATTCCAAGGAACCAAACTCTGATACCAATTGTTGAACAACTAGAATACTAAGAGGGGGGGTGAATCAGTATTCCATAAAACCATTTAAATAAAATCCATCTAACCATTATCACAAATATGTCTGAATCATCAAGAGAGAAGATAGAAAAAAATCAATGCAACCACACACATGAACGCTAGGATTTTACGTGGAAAACCCAAAAAGGGAAAAACCATGGTGAGGGTTAACTCACAATATATTATATCCAGATACAAGATATTACAGGGCTCACTTCCAAGACTCACTGTCCTTAAAAATGCCCACTATCTGAATACAAAAGATGGCTAACCGCCAAGATACAAAGATTGTGGCTCACTGCCAAAAGATCAAACTAATAGAATACACCTTCACTGTGTAGGGTTCAGTTCCAATGAAGCTTGAAATATGAAGTGCTACCTCACACAACATTTTCTCAACAAATCTACACTGATTCTCAACAGATAAAGCATTTAGGCTCGGATCCTCTTTCTCCTTTCTTCCACACTCGCACACCCACTCTCTCTCTCTCACACACTTCTCCTCTTCAAAACATCTTATATATACAAGTATATCGTATTCTTCAATTAGGTTGGCCTAATTAGATGAAAAAAATAATAATCAAAACACTCTTGTCAACACCATATATGATTTAAAACATTTTATCCATGTAGTGCATCATACCAAGTTGACTAACATCCATAAAGCATAACTAGTCTCCTTAGTGAATTACATACGTTAGGTCACCCAAGACTATAACTTAATTCATAGAATCTCCAAACCAACATATAATCCTCAAAGAAAACACCTTTTGGATCTGATATCACATCAATTTCTCATCATACTACCATCATAGAGACTGCCATTGAAACTACAACATTATAATGTTCTCCTTAAGAAAATGTGGAGTCTCCCACACTGATATGTCGAGCAGGGAACAACAGTAAAATATAGAGTTGAACTCTATTAGAGATAACTTTCTTCTCACAACCCAAAACATCTAAAGATCTAGAATATAGTTGTCTGAATAAGACATGATAACATGGTTAAGAGAATAGAGTCATATTTATTCTTGCAGTGAATTCTGAACTCAAATACCAACACACGGGTTCATCACAAAAGAACATTACCAATAGAGAACAACTTTCGGTAAACTAAGTAAAATTCTCATACAGTTGTCACCATGTTGAAATCAATGAAAACACGGGAACAACCAACACAAACCTGCTACACTCCATGCTCATGTTGCAAGGCTATATAAATCCAACACTTAAGTGGTTCATACCCCTATTTTGATCCCCTAAACCCTATTTTTCTTTGTTTCATTTTGGTGAACTTGAGTTTGATAATTGCATTCTTATGATTTTGGATTACACTTTCACCCTAGATCGATATTTTGCATTCATTGGCATTGCATTGCATTGAATTTAATCTCGTTTAGGGTTGTTTAGCTTGCATTAGTTTCCACTTCATTTAGGGTTTTAGGATTGCATCTTTGCATTCTTTAAATATGAAAAATACAAAAAAATCAGTCATTTTGTAAATCATTTATATAACATTACATCATCATTCATTTACATTTAAAAATTGAAACAAAATTGCACATCAAATTAGGTCTACTTGTTTGTCATTTTTTCATATTTTGCATTTGCATTCAACCTTAATTTCACAGAAAATTCAAGTTGCAACTTACTGTTTTAGATCATAATCTGGAAACCATTGGAATCAACTCAGAAATCTATAAAAAAAAAATTATAAACCCTAACCTAGGACCTATTCACCCCTGGGCGAATGAGTCCTTGATTAGGGTCATTTCTTGATTTTTTGGGCATTAAAATATTTATTTTTGCAATCTACTTTATTTTTTTTCAAATTTTTGTTTTAGTTTACAAAATTTTGGTTACTTAGAATTGATCATATTTAGCTTCATTTGATAAATTTAGTGTATTGTGTGATTTCAAAATTACATTTACAAGACATTATTTTTAGGTTTTTACATAGCATAATCAAAAAATTATCTTGTTTGAAATCTGAAAATTGCATTTACATATTTGCATTGCACTTTACATCCTAGGTTACTACATTGTATTTCATCTCTTTTCCATTTTGGGTGTGTATCGAGTTTGTGAAAATTGTATGAGCTTTACAACTTGGTGTCGTATTAGCAATACTATTGTGAGACATAGTTCAAGACTCATGTCATCCCGTGATACACCATTCGCCATGGATCTTGGGTTCTCCAACTCTTTCACTAATAGTATTGATAATCAACCCTCTATGGATCATAGTCCTTATACCTCATTTCCAATGGCTTCCCTACCTACAAAAATGTGCATGTCATTTAAAGAATCCTGCAAGAGAACATAAGAAGGATAGATGAAGAAATAGAGAAATTTCAACACTTTATTACTTCTAAAAACATGAATGTTCCATTCTTTCTTTAGATAGCATGAGGAAAATGATTAAAAATAATATGGAATAGAGATTGTGTGAATTCTAGCTCATATTGTTGATACAAACATCCCTCCCATGACAAGTTGTGCTCAAGCTTTGGGGTATACTCAAAGACAAGGTGGAAATTTAATTCCTCCTTCCACAAACCTCACCTTTATTCCTACATACACTAGTACTCATGTTACCACAACCATCCAGCCTACTAGAAATGTTAACACTTCCTTAGGTAGTTCCACTAGGAATCCTTCTAACTTTGTGAATTTAACTCTCATATCTCCTCAACCATCCCCCTCATAAATTTACAAGTCACTTGCCCTCCGCATACATACACAACTCCACCTTATTCACCACTATCTCATAATACCAAAAATGATCCCATCCTTTGTTGGCATATGGCTTCTAGTGTTGTCATTGATGGAAACCTAAGCCATTAATACGGTCCATAGTTCATTATTGGTCCATACCGGTAGACAAAGTAAAGAACTAGCTATTACCAGAAGTGAGAGTGAAGAATAGGGCATCTGGTTAAAGTTAAATCTGTTGATCTGTATAGTTCATCAGATTATCATTTTTGGTTGTGGATCTCAGAGAAAGGTATTTTGATGTTCATACTACCTTATCCAAGAGTTATCTGGGTGTGCAATCACTGGTGTATGATCTAGGAGATCCGGTGTACTAATTTTATGTTTATCAGGGCTAGAAGGCCGACTTGGTGGATATAGTCGTTGTGGATGTTTAAGGAGTAATTGCTTAAATTTTTTTTTGCTTGAACATGTTTATCTAGGTCCTTATTATGCTATGGCCGACTATGGGTGGTGTGCGTTAAGAATTAATTGTGGATTTAGCCGACCGTTGAAAAGTATTCTATGTTTTATTAAAGTTGGCATATGGATGATATAATCTTTGGTTGTGGATATAGATATATATATATATATATACATATATAAGAGATCGGTTGTATCATTCAGACATAGAAAATGGATGTAATGCGAAGTATGTTAGTGTGTGGTGCAAAATTTAGAAGGATAGTGGTGTGAATCTACTTATGTATGGATTTGTGATGCGAATTATAGAGTAGAACAAAGCGAAGTGAAAAATCAGACAAAAGGCCCAGAATCTAATCTATGAGCTGAATTGGAACTGTAACCAGGCATGAGTAGATGCTATTACTTTAGTTCAAACTTTTAGATGGATTGAATCTGAACATTTTTTAAGGTAGTGATCCTTCCTATTTTGAGTTTTGAGCTCTAGGTAGTGAGCCTAAATTCAAGTGCATTCCCATTTTGTAAAACTTATATTTGAGTACTCAAATTGTGGATTGACCTCCACTGTGGTTTTTCCCCTAATAGGGTTTCCACATAAAAATCCTTGTGTTAAGATGTTGTGGATGATTACTTTGTGTGTTTGCATCTTTCATTTGGTTTAATGTTGAAATGGTTTAAATACCAGATTAATAAAGATAAAAAAATTACAGAACACTTATTCACCCCCCCTCTTAGTGTTCCCTTGACTCCAACAATTGGTATCAAAGCCTAGTTCCTTAGAGGAAGTTTAACAACTTGAGGTGGAACTTGGAATGTAATGGACTCTAGTAGTCTTCAACAACAGCTTGTGGTGGCACTTGATGATCTTGATCAGTCTAAAGTAGAAGCCCAGGAATTGAAAGCAAATCTTAAGGATGTTGAGAAATTCATTCAGTCATTAAAGGATCAGATTGTAAAATCTAGGGAAAAGAGGAAGGATCTTTGTGATCAAGTGAAGCAGAAAGAGAGCGAAAACATGGATGATGCTCACCTGAATCAAACCTTGAAGGAAATAACTCAAGAATGTGAAAAGATTGCTAGAGACAATGCTACCCTAAAGCATGAAATGCAATCTATGGTGATGAAGCTGACTAAGGAAATTGAAGAAAGGAAGAAGAATGAGGAGAATCTTGCTTAGTCCTTAAAAGAGAGATATGATGAATGCAGAAGAATAAATGGAGAATTCATTCAATTAGAAAATGAATTGCAACAATCCATAAATAATGAAGAAGAACTTGAAAAATAGACTATTATTCTCAGGGATGAACTTACTACTGCAAATGAATACAAGGAGAAGTTTAAGACCAGTTCTATTAAGCTTAATGAGCCAATTCAAGGACAGAAGAATGATAAAGACAAGTGAGTTCTTGGATATGAGAAAGAAGAAAGTTTCGGATCTGGACAAAGAAATTTCAAGCAAGGAAATTAGATGAACAAAGGTGGAAGGTATCCGGTAAGACAAACTAATGCTCATAAATTTAATGGATATTGGTTTGCTTGCAATAAATTTGTTCATATGGCTACTCAATGTAGAAGTAAAATAAAATCAAGTGATTCATCATTCTCTGGTCAGTGTTTCAATTGCAACAAGTTTAGTCATAAATCAATCGAATGTAGAACTATGTCAAACAACTCTGTCAGTAGAAGGAATGTTGAATGTTACACCTATGGAAGATTTGGGCATATTTCTAATCAATGCAGATCAAGAAGAAATTGATGGAATGATTGGCCTAGAGAAGGAAATATTGTGTGCTACAATTGCAACAGATACAGTTACATCGCAAGATTCTAGAGAAACAAAAATGTGGGTAGAAGAGGTCTGGTATACAAAGGCAGAAACTCACAGAAAGATGATAAAGGAAAAGGGAAAGTGACTGTGGATGAAATAAGAGATCAAATGAAGAAGAAATGGGTAAGGAAGAACTATTTTTATGCTGGAAATGGTTCTGCACCAAAACCTGTTTCCGATAATTCCTCTGGGAATTGATCTTAGGCCATTGGCCTAGGGGAAGTTTTTCAAAAAAAATCCTTTCTCCCCTGTCCGTAAGATGGTACCGAAACATGAAATATTTTCAAAAGATATATAAATGATCTATAGAGGCTTTAGAAAACACTCACAAGGAAATTCAAACAATTGAAGATGCGTAGAAGAATTTTTCTCACACTGTCTGAGAAAATAGGGTATCCGGAACACCTAGGGAAAAGGAATTTATTACAAGTGTGCGAGCTATAAAAGGAAAGTTGAAACCCTCATTTGTCACTTTGCATCAAAGAAAAGAAGAAGGAAAGCACTCTGCAATAGAATTCCGAAGGCGTGAAGGCATTTTAGCTGCGAAACCCTAATTCATTGGGTACTTCAGAAATCTTTCATTTAAGTTGGTGTGCGCTTCATAGAAACAAAACATGAGTTCGGAAGGAAAAATGGAAAAATCAAAGGAACAATCAATCTAGATGAATATAACAGTGAGAATATTAGAGTTGTAAGGAAGTTGTTGTCGCCTGATGAATTGAAGTGGTTGAAAGAAGCTAAACATAAGAATTTGGACATTTGGAATGAGTTTCCCTATTTTGAGAACATGAAAAATCATTAAGTTTATCTTGACCAGATTGAATGAAGATACTTTAATTATGGAAAAACCCTACCTCATTTCAAAAGAAGTAATTGAAAATTTAACTGGATTATGCAAAATTGCGGATATACCGAGAAATAAGTCTATCTGGAATAAAGAAGTCAAAACCCTAACTGGAGTTATTGGAGATCAAAAGGCATTGATAATTTCAACAATTAGAGGTTCAATAACAAGGTACATTGTGCATAGAGTACCCTATAAAATATTTTTTAGAAATAGAGAAGGGGAAACTTTGGCAGGTGCTATTTACATCTCTCAAAAAATGATAATGGAAGGTCAGGACTTTGACATGTGCAGACTGCTAAAGGATCAACTGATGTAGAATGTGCAAATGTCAAAGATGATAGGTTACCCTTTCAAGTTTGGTACTCTAGTTGTATGTCTAGTAATGTAATTTCTGAATTGCTTACCGATGAACAACAATGTGATGTGGAAAGAAAATGAACCAGTGTGCAAATAAATATTCACACACTCTAAGAGTTTGGAAAACTATGATCAAGAATTCAAAAATTTCCTTAAGAGTTTGCTAGGAAAGTTTGGCTCAGTTGGTATTTCTCTTCTGGTAAGGACACTTCAGGTTGGTTCCTCTTCTCATGAGATGGATAGAAAGAAGGAAAGAGAAAACAAACTATTGCATGTACTCCTCCAGTATGCAAGATCTCAAAATTTGAATGAAAAGGAAAAGTACAGGAGATTGTGGATATACTAGATGAGGAATCTGATAAGGAAACTGAGGACACCCAGAGAAAAGAACTGGGATCAGTTGAACCAAAATAATAAAAGGAAATGATAGAATAAAGTGAAAAAGAAGATGACTTAACAAAAGAAAAACTATTGTAGCTTACTCATGAGGAAAGTGGAATGCAGAAAATTGCTAAGTTATGGTCTATCAAACCCTCATATGATTTTGAGTGTACTGAGTGCTCATGTTGTGCATAGCCAAATCAAGTTGGAGAGTTTGCAGAATATTTTGCTAGAAGAAATGATTAAATGCATCAAGGAATCCATGGACTCTGAGTCTCAAAACAAAGAAGAAGAATAAGTAACCTTACATCTGAAGAAGTAGTTTAGATTATCTCTTACCAAGTTGAAAAGGAAAATGAATGAACTGAGGGAATGCATAAGTGTAGCAAATGACATCTATAACTACTGCATCTGTTGGCCTCATGTAGTTGGAAAATAAAAAGTAAAATTGGAACAAATTGAAACAAAGTTAAATGGGATTGGACAAAGTTTTGATATGTTTTAGGATCAGGATGGTATAATCAAGAAAAGGATTCAAGAGTTACAGTCTAAGCATGAAAAATTTCAATTCACCAAAAACAAGCTTATGGACACATTTTGGAAGGTAAAGGACTTAACTGAATGTAGATTGGAACAAATGATTGAGATACTGAGGAAAGGAGAAAAATTAGAGAATGCAATCATAATTCTAGAATCTCTCATCAAGATTGTCAACAAGACATCTAAGAATAAAAACATGATCATAATCATTAGAATTGCAACAGAAGCTTGGAATAAATTCCTTCCAGAGATGAAAAAAATCACAAGATAATCTTCTGACTCAAGTAGCAGATTGTTCTTTTTCAAAATTTTGAATTATTTTTGAAGTTGTGGTTATATTTCAAAGGGGGAGATGCAATACATATTTGTCATTGATGTCAAAAGGGGAGAGAGAGAAGTGAAAAATGCCTTATCAATTTCAGGGGGAGCTATGTTTTGAAGTTTTGAAGTTTGGCAGCGTACTCATATTGGTTTTGACACTTAGTCATTTTTCACTAAGTGTTGCCATCAATTCCAAAGGGGGAGATTGTTGGCATATGGATTCTAGTGTTATCATTGATGGCAACCTATGTTGGCAAAACAAGGATGAACAAGAGGGGGTGAATCAGTTGTTACAAAAATTAAACTTATTCAACTTTAAACAACCTTTAATCTCAGATCTAATAATTAATAGTGAAAGCATAAATCAACAACACATCAGAAAAAAATGAACACCAATATTTTATATGTGGAAACCCTCTTAGGGGAAAAACCACAATGGATGTTAGTCCACAAGATTATACCCTATTAGAAGTATATTGAAAAATAAATAGGGAATGCACATCCATTCAGGCACACTACCTAGAGCTCACTGCTCAAAGGGAAGGCCCACTACCTTATATAAAACAGTTAGACTAAATCCATCTGATGGGGTTGAATTGAGAAATTAGCTTCTACAAAAGCTCGATGATAGTTCCAGTTAGACACATAAACACTTCTTCACACTTTGCTCAATCTTCTTCACACTCTGCTCTGAAATCAAATAATCTAATCTTTATTCACACATCTTGCATACATTCACCAAGCATACACCACACACACGCACCATCCAAAATGAAGAAACAATCGTTCTTATATATCCGCTACATGAATTTACATCAACAACTTTGTCGGCCACAAATAAAAGAAAGAATTTCAAATATCGGCCCAATTCATGAACAAATCTCAATGCGCACCAACCTAAGTTGGTCACATAGTAATGAAGACCTAAATCAACATCCCAAAACACACTAAACAATAAAATATTAATCCATAAGGATCCGTAACACGCTACCACCATCATGTCAGCTAAGAACATAAAAACTTCAAGCACACAAAGGAAAATCTTCGATCACAAACACACGGATCAACGCAGACATACCAAAATGATAGAGAATGATCTAGAAACATCACTGAACATCACAGTAGCATACATAGTAACTCAATTCACCAAAATTGCATTCTCTTCTTCCAGAAACACCTACTACAGTAAAAAAAATAACTATAGGAACTCAGAAACTTATAACTCGCTCCCAAAATTGATGCGTACCATTGAAAATTTCAGACAACATACTAGACAGTCTCAACAAGAAACCCTTTAATGCGTGACCTCTGATTATCAACATACACAAATTTCCACCATTCAGATCAACACAGCTTCATAGACTACCTGTAACATATTTTTCTAATTTTCTCAATATCCTCGACATATACAGCCTTTAAAGTCATCAATGCTAATAGTTTTGGCATTAATGACAACCACATATCAGCAACACAACCATAACATCCAACAATCTCCCCAATTGGCATTGATGGAAACACATGATGTGAAAATAACATCAACATAGCTAACACTTCACAAACTATTCTTCTCCTTACATTGCTCTTCCATCTTCTCCCTCTTAGTACTTATTGCACTTCTCCCCCTTTCTTCTACAAAGGTTTTTCACATTACATATCTCCCCCTTTGACATCAATGGCAAAGGTACATAGGCTCAACATATCTGAAACATTTGACTACTCCCTTGAGTAGCAACCACCACAACATCAATCTGAAACAAGATTTGACTGTGAGTTCACAGATTGATGCAAAGACTTGCATCTTAGTTCAGATTAGGAGGGGAAATCACCATAACTTACCTCTAAGATACTCAAAAGTATCCTTAGGCAACAGTTTAGTAAAGATATCTACAATTTGTTCCTTAGTGGGCACATATTCCAATCTGACTTCTTTGTCACTCACTTTGTCTCTCAAAAAGTCATACTTGATGGATATATGTTTTATCTTTGAATGTAACACTAGATTCTTGGAAATGTTTATGGTACTTGAATTGTCACAAATTATAGTAATAGGCTCATTATAACAAACTCTTATAGCTCTCAGGATTTGTTTCATCCTCAATACTTGAGTGTAACTGTTTGCAACAACAATATATTTTTCCTCAACAGTAGATAAGGAAATGGAATTCTTCTTTTTACTTAGCCAAGACACCACCTTCTTCCCCAAGAATAATGCACCACCACTCATACTTCTTTTGTCATATACATCTCCTGCCCAATTTGCATCTATAAAGGAATTCAGAGTAAGATCATTATCCTTTGGATACCAAAGACCAAAATCAACTGTTCCTTTCAAGTATCTGAAAATTCTATTTATAGTAGTCACATGTGATTCCTTTGGATCAACTTGATATCTAGCAACCATGCACACAACATTCATAATGTTTGGTTTGGTCTGAGTCAAATATAGCAATCCACGAATCATTGACCTATACCTTATTTGATTAGCTTTAGGAGAATCATCATTCTATGTTAGCTTGTATCCAGTTACCGTGGGTATACCAACTGGTTTCGAGTCTTCCATGCCAAAAATTTTCAGTAACTCTTTTACATATTTGGACTGAGATATGAAGATTCCATCATCTAACTGAGTTATTTGCAACCCTAAAAATAATTTCATCTCTCCTATCATTGACATCTCAAATTCACTTTTCATTTCATTAGGAAATTTCATGCATAAGTCATCATCACCTTCAAAAATAATGTCATCAACAAAAAATTCAATAATCAACTATTTATCCTGATCTATCTTGAAATATAGATTGTTGTCAGTAGTACCTTTATTGAATCCAAGCTTCAACAAGTATTTATCCAATCTAGCATACCATGCTCTAGGGGCTTGTTTGAGTCCATATAGTTCTTTCTTCAATCGACAAACCATATATTTTTCATCAATCAATTGAAATCCATTCGGTTTCTCAACATAGACTTTTTCTTCTAATTCACCATTAAGAAATGTTGACTTCACATCCATTTGATAGACTTTGTAATTTTTGAAAGTAGAATAAGCAAGAAATAACCTTACAACTTCAATTCTAGTAACAGGGGAAAAGGTTTCTTCAAAGTCAATGCCTTCCATTTGTGAGTATCCTTTACATACCAGTCTTGCTTTGTTTCCAACCATTTCACCTTGCTCATTCAGCTTATTCTGAAAGACCCATCTGGTTCCAATCACATTTTTATCCTGAGGTCTGGGAACAAGAGTCCATGTATCATTTTTCTCTATCTGTATCAGTTCTTCTTTCATTGCTTCCATCCAATACTCATCTTTACATGCTTCATTCACATTACTAGGCCTAGTCTTGGAAATTAGGCAATATTCTTCTACAACTCTTCTTCTATGTTCTTGTCTACTATAGTTTGATTCTTAGAGTGATTTAGCTTTACATACCTTGGAACTTTTGGATTCTCTTTGACTTCTGATTCTTATGTTCTTTCTTCTGCACTTCCACTAGCTTCTTTTTCATGATTCTCTTGATTCACCGAAACAATTTAAATTTGATTATGAGTCTGCACATTCTTTCCATTATCAGTACTCTCTCATGGGTCATATGAATCATATCCATAGTATCTAGATGATCTAACAGTGTCTTCATCAACTCTGACATTTGCACTTTCAACCATTTTCTTCAATCTTCTATTGTAGCACTGGTATGCCTTGCTCTTAGTAGAGTAACCCATAAAGATTCCTTCATCACTTATAGCATCAAACTTGCCAATATGTTCATCTCTCTTAATATAACATCTACTTCCAAAGATTTTGAAATACTTAACAATAGGCTTATAACCAAAATATAGTTCAAAAGGAGTCTTACTAGAATTACGATTAACATTTACCTGGTTGATAGTGTATACAACAGTGCTTACAACTTCTCTCCAGTAGATATGAGGAACATTACCTTCCAACATCTAGAATTGTTATGTTCTTTCTTTAATTCTATTGAGGGGTCTGGGGAGCAGATAATTGTCTTTTGATTCCATGCTCTTCACAAAATGTATTGAACTCCTGGGAAGTAAATTCACCACCTCTGTCTGATCTTAAGCATTTGAAATTCAAACCTGTCTCATTTTCTGCCAAAGCCTTGAAACATTTGAACTTTTCTAGAGCTTCATGTTTTTCTCTCAAGAAAGCAACCCATATAATCTTAGAGTAATCATCAATAATCAAAATAAAGTACCTTTCTCCTTGTAGATTTCTGATTCTAGAGGGACCACATAGATCAGTATGAACCAACTCCAACACTCCATTTGAATGATGTTGTTTGCTCTGAAAAGAAGTTCTTGTCTACTTTCCCATCTGACATTCCTTGCATATGGTGTTAGTAGGTTTTACTAAGTAAGGTAGATCTATGATTTATTGAGTGGAGCTTACTTTGACAATGTTATCAAAATTCATATGACACAAACTTCTATGCTATAACTAGCTTACATCAACTTGAGCAATAAAAAAAATTTCACTAGCAGCACTAAGGTGAAAAATATTACCTCTTGTCTTTGTACCTGAAGAAATTACTTTTCCAGAGCTTCCCAATATCCCACACTTACCATCTTTGAACTGAAGATTGTATCCCTTTTCTACCATCTATCCAACATTCAACAAGTTATGTTTCAATCCTTCAACATAAAGAACATCATCAGTATTACATTTATCACCAAGAGAAATAGTGCCTCTGCCACAAATCACACCAACATTGTTATCTCCAAATATTACAACACCACCATCATAATTTTCCAAGCTTAGAAACTTTCTTTTGTCACCAATCATATGATGTGAGCATCTGTTGTCAATCACCCATTCATCCTTTTCATCAATTTTGGCTACAAGAGCTTTCTCAGTATTCTAATTGTTAGCAAATTGAGTGGACACCGTACCATTTTCCTTGATAGCAATGAATCCCATCCATCTTCATTTCCAATTTATTTATCAAATTCATCATCAGTAACACCTTCTTTATCATAATAACATTATTTTGAAATCTAGACTTGTTAGGTTTATACTTACAAACTCTTTTAGGACACCTTGATGCAAAATGACCTATCTTACTGCAAGAGAAAAATTTAATAGGTAGATTTCCTTTGTACTTACCATGTCAATTGGATTCTCTTTTCACAATCAATGCTTCTAGTTCTTCTAGCTCTCTTTCTTCATCTTCATACTTGAATGTATTTCTTGAACTTTCTCTTGGATCATATCTTTGTTGGATTTTTCTGGATACAGTAGCTTTAAATGAAGATTCTATTTTTGGAGTGGACTCACCAAATTCACTCAACTCAAAGGCAACTAGTTTTCCTATTAGCATGTCTCTTGTCACATTTTTTACTATTCTGAGTTCTTCAATAGCATAATATTTTGTTTTCTTAGAATTAGGCACAAATTTGAGCACTTTAGCCATAATTTCATCTTCATCCATGACTCCACCAACACATCTAATACCCATAACTAGTTCATTTACTTTTTGCATGAAAACAAAAATGTTTTCATCTTCACTCATCTTCAAGTTTTCCCATTTGCCTTTTATACTTGATAGCTTAGAAATCTTCGCTTGAGCATCTCCTTCATACAATGTTTCCAATTTCTTCCAGATCTCATGTGCTGTCTTCAGACCTATCACATTTTTCATCTTTGAATCTGTCAAAGCACTCAATAATGCTTCAATATCCCTGACGTTGATTTCAGATTCTTTGATCTCATCACCAGTAGTGGGACCATTCTGAGGAATATTATATTTGTTCTTTGTAATCTTCCAAAAGGGTTCACCAATGAACTTCAAATGACATTCAATTCTGATCTTCCATAGAGAGTAATTTGTACCATCTAATCTAGGACTATCCTTCTTGTATGATGCCATCTCAGATCTCCTCAAGCTATTAAACTTCTTCAGAGGAACCAAATCTAATACCAATTATTGGAAAAACAAGGATAGACAACTGAGAGGGGGGATGAATCAGTTGTTACAGAAATTAAACTTATTCAACCTTTAATCTTAGATCTGATAATTAATAGTGAAAGCATAAATCAACAACACATTAGAAACACATGAACACCAAGATTTTATATGTGGAAACCTTGTTAGGGGAAAAACCACAGTGGATGTTAGTCCACAAGATTATACCCTATTAGAAGTATAATGAAAAATGAATAGGGAATGCACATGCATTTAGGCACACTACCTAGATATCACTTCTCAAAGGGAAGGCCCACTATCTTACATAAAATAATCAGATTAAATCCATCTGATGAGGTTAAACTAATAAATTAGCTTATACAAAAGCATGATGACAGTTCTGGTTAGGAAAAGAAACACTTCTTCACACTTCGCTCAATCTTCTTCACACTCTGCTCTGAAATCAAATGATCTGATCTTTATTCACACATCTCACATACATTCACCAAGCATACACCACACACACACACCCTCCAAAATGAAGAAGCAATCGTTCTTATATATCCGCTACAAGAATTTACATCAACAACTTTGTCGGCCACAAATAAAAGAATAAATTTCAAATGTCAGCCCAATTCATGAACAAATCTCAATGTGCACCAACCTAAGTCAGTCACATAGTAATGAAGACCTAAATCAACATCCTAGAACATGCAAAACAATAAAATATTAATCCATAAGGATCCGCAACATGATACCACCATCATGTCAGTCAAGAACATAAAAAATTCGAGCACACAAAGGAAAATATTCGATATTGAACACACAGATCAACGCGAACGTACTACAATGATAAAGCACAATCTAGAAACATCACTGAACATCAAAGTAGCATATGTAGTAACTCAATTTACCAAAATTGTATTCTCTTCTTCCAGAAACACCTGCTACAGTAACAAAATAACTGTAGGAACTCAAAAACTTATAAATCGCTCCAAACTTGATGCGTACCACTGAAAATTCCGTAAAACATACTAGACAGGATCAACAAGAAACCCTTTAATACGTGACCTCTGATTATGAACATACATAACTTTCCACCATTCAGATCAACACAGCTTCACAAGCTGCTTGCAACATACTTTTCTAATTTTCTCAATATCCTCAACATATACAACCTTCAAAGTCATCAATGCTAATAGTGTTGACATCAATGACAACCACATATCAAAAACAAAACCACAACATCCAACAACCTAAACCATTAATCCGGTCCACAGTTCAGTATTGGTCCATATCGACAGACAGAGTAAAGAACTAGCTATTACCGGAAGTGAGTGAAGAACAGGGCATTCGGTTAAAGTTAAATATGTCGATTTGTATACTTCACCGGATTATCATTTTTTATTATGGGTCTCAGAGAAAGGTATTTTTATGTTCATACTACCTTATCCAAGAACTATCTAGGTGCGCATTCATTGGTGTATGATCTAGGAGATCTGGTGTACTAATTTTTTGTTTATCAAGGCTAGAGGGTTGACTTGGTGGATATAGCCATTGTGGATGTTTAAGGAGTAATTTCTTAAATATTTTTGTGCCCAAAAATGTTTATCTAGGTCCGTATTATGCTATGGCCGACTATGGTTGGTGCACATTAAGAATTAATTATGGATTTAGCCAACTGTTGAAAAGTATTCTATGTTTTGTTAAATCCGACATATGGATGATCAAATATTTGGTTGCGGATATATATATAAGAGATTGGTTGTATCATTCGAACATAGAAAACAAATGTAATGCGAACTATGTTAGTGTGTGGTGTGAAATTTAGAAGGATAGTGGTGTGAATTTACTTATGTATGGATTTGTGATGCGAATTACAGAGTAGAACAAAGCGAAGTGAAAAATCAGATAGAAGGCCCAGAATCTAATCTATGAGCTGAATCGAAACTGTAACCAGGCATGAGTAGATTCTATTACTTCAGTTCAACCCTTCAGATGGATTTAATCTGAACATTTTTTAAGGCAATGAACCTTCCTATTTTGAGTTGTGAGCTCTAGGCAGTGAGCTCTAGGCATTAAGCCTGAACGCAAGTGCATTCCCATTTTGTAAAACTTATATTTGAGTACTAAAATTGTGGATTGACCTCCACCATGGTTTTTTCCCTAACAAGGTTTCCATGTAAAAATCCTTGTGTTATGATGTTGTGGATTATTACTTTGTGTGTTTTCATCTTTCATTTGGTCTAATGTTGAAATGGTTTAAATACCAGATTAATAAAGACCATAAAATTATGGAACACTGATTCACCCACCCCTGTCTTAGTGTTCCCTTGAGTGCAACATCCTTAACACACTTTTTCAAAACATGTCATCCCCCAAACAAAAAATTTCCACCCTAAATCAAAAAAATAATGGCCAACCTTCACAATACATCAAAACCAATCCATTATCCTTGGAGATATTGAGAACACAAATGCCACAAAGGTATAAAGGTTCCTAGGTTTGAGAAATATGGTCGGAAAGGAGATCTTGTTAGCCATGTTTCCAATTACACAACCTTATGTAGTGACTTCATTTTTGAAGATAAACTCTTGGCTATAATCTTCCCTTGATCCTTGAAAGATGCTTCTTTAGAGTGGTTTTGCTCCCTACTGAACAATTTAATTGGTTCATTCAATTAACTTATTGATTCCTTTTACAACCACTTCGAAATTCACATGGGTCCTAAGATGACCCTAGCTAATTTGATGAAATGTAAACAAAAGGTTGATGAAAAAGTAAGTGATTTCATAGCGTGATACCAAATGCTTTATTCACAAATAAAGATTAAGGTTCCTGATGTCGACCTTGAAAGAATGTTTATTTCCAATTTGCAAGATAAAATACAAACTAAGCTTGAAATGTTGGTATTTCCTTCCTTCACACAGTTGTGTACAACCCTTCATGATTATCAGAATTTAGTTAGTATTCATGAGGTGGAAACTCCCTCTAACCATCCTAAAAATTTTGAATCCACACCTCAAACCAACTACCAACCTTTCAAGAGAAAAAAAAAGGGATTCCTACAACTTAACCCCCTTCGATCCAATCAAAATGTTAACACCCAAGTGGCTACTATAAAGATGACAAAATCATATGCCTTTGCGGATCGAAATAGACAATTCACACCTCTACCTGATACCCTTCATAATACCCTGTTGTAGCTCTTAGAGAAGAATTTGATTTCCTTACCTCCTATTAGAGCTCTTGATCCTACTAAGCCTTTACCTCCAAACTATAGACCAAATTTCTATTTTCATTTCCATCGACAAGATGGACATGATACAAAAAATTGTAAGCATCTTAAACATCTTGTGCAAGACCTCATTGATTCTAATCATATCCTAATTGGAGGTGTTAATGATCAAGGAAATAAGTCTGTAGCTCTTCCTAATAAATTTTCTTTTTTTACCAATCCTATTCCCAATCATAATATCCTTTTGTCAAAGCTAGTAAAACAAAGAATGATGTGATGAATGTTGACACAAATGATGAAAATAAAAAAAATAATGAGAACAAACTTATGAATGATTTGATTGCATTTATTGATGCTAAACCTTGTAAGGGCCAAACTAACATGTCGCTTGATATTGCTTTCTCACAACAATATACACTTAAACATGCACCTGTTGGTCCTCTTTACGTAGCCAGAAGAATCAATGATAAGCCTAATAATGGTATATTAATTGATCTTGTCTATGTAGAGAACATGATCAATGAAGAATTCCTACTTGTGCATGAACTCTATCAAGATACATATGAAATACCGAAATCATGGATCAAAATACATAATGGTTTTTCTTGCCCTATGATAGGTTCGATAAATCTCCCTTTAAAGGTTGGACTGAAATAATTAAATGTCTCATTCACCATCATCCCATCTTCAGACCAATTTCATGTGAAGTTAGGCTATCCATGGCTTCACTCCATGAATGGTGTCTTGTCAGTTGTGCATAAATGTTTAAAGTTTCCATTTGGCAACGAGATCTTTACTATGCATAATAGTGGCTTTAATCTTGTTTCTTGCCATGGGAATTTTTTATTGGATTTCTTTTGGCCTGAGTCTATTGAATCTATTAGACCCCATGAAGACTTATTTTTCAAATCCTATCAAACGTTTAAGGAAAATCGCATAGAAAAATTATCCCTTAGCAATATGCCTCAACCCATGATTGAGCCTCCTATCCTTGATGAGACCATGATTGAACCTAAATCCCTTCTGAATATCCAAGACTAGCCTTTGAAAAATCCTTTACCTATTTCCTATAAGAGACCACAAGATAACCAAATAAATTGTTGAATGAACAAGACAATTGAGAGGGGGGATGAATCAATTGTATCTAATCAAAACATCAAAACCCTCAATAGTAATTAGATCCTCATGCATTCATTAAACCCTTATTTTGTTATAATGATTAAACATGAAATGCAAGTAACAAAATCTGAAATAACAACACCATACACAAGAGAACACTATATTTGCGTGGAAAACCCAATGAGGGAAAAACCATGTTGTGGACTAGCTCAAAATATAAGTAATTGCAAAACTGGTACAAGGGCTCACTGTCAGAATAGGGCACATTGTCCAAAAAGGCTCACAACTAGGGTTCACTGCCACAAAAAGAAAAGATAGATGAAAAATGTTACACAAAGAACACTTTCTCAATGCAACAAGGAATCCACCACAATGCTCCAACACTTTCATAGTATAGCATGAAATATTTTGGACACCTTTAGCTCACTACATTTAGGAATCTAATAGTTTGAAGTTTGCATTGCTTTGCTCAAATTTGCATCACACACATAACTTGCATCAATCTTGCATTTATCCTACTTCTCTCTTGATTCCTTCCTTTTTCAACTCAAAACAAATCTAATATTATTTCTATCAACCTCAACCTTAAACATCTTCTCCAAGGTTGGAATTCTATCTGTTATATTTATAGATTCAAATTAGGTTGGCACCTAAACATTCTCACGTGGATAGGAATGGAAGGGGACCAAAACAACACTTAATCAAGACCCAAAATTAAGTATCACATGCCAATGTACACATCCATTAATACTTGAACATTTCTGAATGTAGTTAGACACCAGGTAAGTTGTTACCAGTTAAAACACATTAAAAAATAAGTGCATGCTTCTGAAACTTCTGATACACCTAACCATGAATCCTCTTGGCACAAATAAGAGAACAACACCATTAAATGTCCTTCAAAACCACCAGTCCTAAAAATAAACTGCGGATAAATGTGGAGCAAATACATTTCTCCCTGACACCTCTATACAACACTACAAAACCAATTCACATACTGGTGAACACAAATTCCTTTCACCAACAATACAAAACCAAAAATTCTAAATATAGCAACCTCTGACAACCTCAAAAAACATACTAAATCTGCACAGTCATAGCATCAACACAGAAGAAATGTAGAGCACCATCCAGAGCACATTCTAAACACTTACACAACACTATTTTCTCTTTTTATCAAATTTTCTCAAAAGCACTTGGAAATCAAGTATGAAAGACATCATCTTAGCTCATTACATCATTCCAACTCATATTCATACACTGCAACAAAAAGATAGGTACATGTACTCACAACACTTCCTCAATATCTCAACTACACATGCACAACCTACAACAACCCATTTTCCTCTTTTCCACAATTTTCTCAATATCCTAAACATTTTCATCATACAACAAATTCCTTAACACATAGTTGACATCAATGGCAACACCAATTAGTAGACTTCCTATTGAAATCAATGAAAACACCTTCATACTTGCAAAAATATCCCCCTTTGTCATTGATGACAACACATGATGTGAAAAACCATCAAAGACAACACAACAGTTCTGAACATACTTTCTTTTTCTCCCCCTAAATATTTTGACAATATAAACAACTTTCTCCACTGATAACTTACACTTTTTCACATGATACTTTCTCCCCCTTTGACATCAATGGAAAAGGATTTTTTTTTTCAATTATTCTCCCCCTTTGACACTAAACCAACATACCTACTCTAAATACTTCCCCTTAGGAGTATACCCAATCAAATCAACAACTCAATAAAAACATATGACACTACCTACTCCCCCTCAGAGGTAGCCACCAACATCAGTCCAGAACAATAGATAGATCCATAGATCCACTAGATTGATGCATATCCATATGCATATAGTTCAATGAAGGAGGGGTAATAACCCCCAACCTCTCCCAAAGATACTCAAAAGTATCCTTAGAAGAGCCATAGTAAATATGTTAGCAATCTGATCCTTTGTAGGTACATAGTCAAGTTTCACCTCATTCTCCATAACCTTATCTTTCATAAAGTGATACCTAATAGATATATGCTTTGTCCTTGAGTGCATCACTAGATTCTTTGAAATGTTAATTGCACTTGTATTGTCACAAAATATAGATATAGGCTCATCATATAAAACTATGATATCCTTCAATGTTTATCTCATCCAAAAAACTTGTGTACAACATGATGTTGTTGCAATATACTCAGTCTCAGCAGTAGATAAAGATATCAAATCCTACTTCTTTCTTATCCATGACACCAATGTACATCCAAGAAAGAATGCACCACCACTTGCACTTTTCTTGTCATTAACACAACCAGCCCAATCTACATCTGTATAAGCACTTAATATGAAATCAGTATCCTTAGGATACCACAAGCTATAATCCAAAGTACCTTTGAAATATGTGAATATCCTTTTTACTGCTACAACATGTGTTTCTTTAGGATCTTCTTGAAATCTATCCATAAGACAAACTACATGCATTATATCCGGTCTAGTAGAAGTTAGATATAGCAGTCCACCAATGATAGATCTATATTTTCTCTAATCAACCTTAGGTGAATCATCATCTTTGCTCAATTTACAACCAGTCACCATAGGAGTGCATACCAATTTGGATTCATTCATTCCAAAATTCTTCAACATCTCTTTGACATACTTAGATTGTGAAATGAAAATTCCTTTATTTATTTGATTGATTTGTAGCCCAAGGAAGAAATTCATCTCCCCAAACATTGAAATTTCAAACTCTTTCTACATATATTCATCAAATTTCTTACACATAGCTTCATTTACACCAAAGATAATATCATCCACATATACAACCACTAATAAGATATTGTCTTCCTCAATTTTAAAGTAAATATTACTATCTGTTGTGCCTTTCTCGAATCCTTGATGTATCAAATATTTATCCAATCTTGCATACCAAGCTTTGGGAGATTTCTTCAATTTACATACCATATTTGGTTGATCTAATAACTGAAATCCTTTTGGTTATTCCATGTAAACTTCTTCCAATTCTCCATTTAGAAAAGAAGACTCCGCATCAATCTGATAAACTTTAAAGTCCTTATATGTAGAAAATGCCAAAAACATTTTGATAGCTTCCATCCTAGCCATAAGAGAAAATGTCTCCTCAAATTCTATTCCTTCCACTTGTGAATAACCCTTACACACAAGTTTTGCCTTATTTCTTAGCACTTCTCCATTCTCATTCATCTAATTTCTGAATACCCACTTAGTTCCAACTATGTTCTTGTTTTCCAGTCTAGGAACCAATTCCCAATTCTGATTTTTCTCAATTTGCATAATTTCTTCTTTCATTGTCTTCATCCAATGTTCATCTTTGCATGCTTCACTCACTAACTTAGGTTCAAATTTAGAAATTAAACACATATTTACCTCAACTTCAACAACTTTGTTTCTTGTCAATACACCTATCATCTTGTCTCCAATGATTTGTTCCTTGAAATGATTCTTTTTCCCATAGAGGTCTTAGGGGTCTTCTCCGGAGCTTCTTCCTCTTCATTTTACAATTCTTCTTCATCAGATTTTTCTTCTTCTACTTCTCTGCAATTAGGTTCATCTGACACATATCCATCCACTACAATTGAATTCTACAAATTTTCATCAACCTTAACATTTACACATTCAACAATCTTTCTCAGCCTTTTGTTGTAACATTTGTAACATTTGTTTTTAGTAGAATGTCCAAGAAATACACCTTCAACAAACCTTACATCAAACTTTCCTAATTTTTTCATCTCTCTTGATATAACATTTTCTTCCAAATACTCTAAATTACTTCACCGTTCTAATCCTTCCATACCATAACTTATAGGGAGTCTTTTTGTTGTTAGCTTTGGCTTGTATGAATAGATTCTCTCCAGTAGAATTTTGATACATTTTCCTCTTTCATCATAGTCCTAGCAGCTTCTTGAATCATTTGGTTTTTCCTCTCAACCACTCCATTCTTCTAAGGAGTTCTAGGGGCAGATAAATGCCTCTTTATTTCATGAACTTCACAAAACATGTTGAACTCATTGGAGGTGAATTCACCACCTCTGTCAAATCTATCACCTTGTAGACTTCTCACCCTTGTAGAACCACACAGATCTATATGTACTAATTCTAGTGGTCCAGTAGCAAATTATTCCTTTCCCTTGAAACTACTCCTTACTTGCTTTCCAAATGACAATCTCGATAGACAACATTGATAGGCTTTGTGATTCTTTATAGGTCTCTCACTGCATGAACTGAAATGATTCTCACCAAATTATCAAAATTCATATGACACATCCTCTGGTTTCATAAATAGCTATCACTAATTTGTGACATAGAACAATGACCATCGACACCCTTAAGTTGATAAATGTTTCCATCTATTCCCTTGCCAACAATAATCATAGTTTCAGGCCATTTTTTGATCTCATATTTTTCATCCTTAAACACAAGATTACATCCCTTGCTACACACTTGTCCAACACTCAAAAGGTTATTCCTTAAACCCTTAACATAGTAAACATTATCAGTGTTATGCTTGCCGTCGAAACTGATTGAATCTATTCCATAAATCTTAGCTCCTGAATCATCTCGAAATTTAACTAGTCCTCCATCATATTTTTCAAGTTTAACAAACTTACTCTTGTCTCCAGTCACATGATTAGAGCAGCCAATGTCAATAACCTAGTAATTTTTATCATCTTTAACATAAAAATAAAATACCAAATTACGTTCAACCTTATCGTTCTTCTCCGGAATAATTTCCTTCACACAACTTTCAGAGTTAGTAGAACTAGGTTCTTCTTTTATATCTAGGAGCAAGCATTCATTTTCATTGAAGTCTCCATAATCAAATTCATCATAAAAAATACCAACATCTTCTCTAACATAGTAATCTTTCTTAATCATCTTTCCTTTGTTCTCCTCATTCCTATTATTTATAGCTCTTTTCAAACATCTAGAAGCATAATGACCTATATCACCACAACTAAAAAATTTGAAAGGTAATTTACCTTTGTACTTACTGGTGCCCTTCTTTGTTCTTCTTACAAAATTAGCTTCCACATCATCAAGATCTTCCTTATCTGAATCTTCAACCTTTTTTGATACTCCAACCTTGAAAGAAGTCACAACATTTATACCATTTTTCAAGTCCTTTTTCCTTATTTCAAAAGAAGTTAGTGTACTAATCATTTGATCTCTAGAATAAGTATCAATATTTTCAATTTACTCACTAACAAATACCTTTTCACTATAAGAATCAGGAAGAGATCTGAGAACTTTATTTACCACTTTAGATTCTTTGACTTGTGCACCAAGACCTCTCATTGCACTCAACATCTCATCAATTCTCTACATGTAGATTTTGATTATTTCATCTTTAGACATATGTAGGGTCTCAAATTGTGCCTTCAAATTCTATAGCTTTGCTTGTTTGACTTTTCAATCTCCTTCATAAATGATTTCTAGCTTATCCCAAACCTCTTTAGCAGTATTCAAACTCATAAATTTTAATAATTCAATATTTGAAAGACTATTCACAATAATAAATCTTTCCTTAGCATTGATCTCATGTGCCTTGACTTCTGCACTTGTACTTGGACCATTTATAGGTGGAGTATATGCAGTATCATAAGCATTTTCAACCTCAAATCCTTGAGCTGCTAGATATCCTTCCATCTTTGTCTTCCAAAATGCATAGTTTGTGCCATCAAATCTAGGGCATTCTAAAGAAACCTTGTTCACCATCCCGGATCTACCTCAAGCGGTTAAGCTCTGATACCAATTGTTGAATGAAAAAGACAACTGAGAGGGGGGGTGAATTAGTTTTATCTAATCAAAACATCAAAACCATGAACAATAATTAGATCATCATGCAAATTCATTAAACCCTTATTTTGTTATAATGATTAAACATGAAATGCAGATAACATAAAATAAAATAACAACACTATACACAAGAGAACACTAGATTTACGTGGAAAACCCAATTATGGAATATAAGTAATTGGAAAACTAGTACAAGGGATCATTGCCAGAATAGGACACACTGTCCAAAAAGACTTGTAGCTAGGGCTCACTGGCACATAAAGAAATACAAGAAGATAGAATAAAAATGTTACACAAAGAATAATTTTTCAATGCAACAAGTAATCCACCACAATGATCCAACACTTTCACAGTCTAGCATGAAAGATTTCAAACACCTTTGGCTCACTACATTCAGGAATCCAATACTTTGAAGTTCACACTACTCTGCTCAGATTCACACCACACACATCACTTGCATCATTCTTGCATATATCTTGATTCTCTCTTGATTCCTTATTTTTTCAACTCACAACAACTCCACTCTTATTTATATCAACCTCAACATTAAACATCTCCAAGGTTGGCATTATATCCTTTATATTTACAAATTCAAATTAGGTCAGCACCTAAACATTCCTACAGTGGATAGGAATGAAAGGGGACCAAAACAACACTAAACTGAGACCCAAAATCAAGTCTCACATGCCATGCTACACATCCATTAATACTTGAACATTTCCAAATATAGTGTAGACACTAGGTTGACTGCTACCCATGAAAACACATTAAACATTAAGTACACGCTTCTAAAAATTTCGATACACCTAACCACAAATCCTCTTGACACAAACAAGAGAACAACACCATTAACTCTCCTTCAAAATCACAAGTCCTGAAAAGCAATTGTAAAGAAATGTAGAGAAAATACATTTCTCCTCGACACCTCTATACAACACTACAAAACCAGTTCACATACTGGTGAACACAACTTCCTTTCACCAACGATCCAAAACCCTAAATTGTGAATATATCAACCTCTAAAAACCTCAAACAACATACTAAATCCACACAAGAATAGCATCAACACAAAAGAAATGTGGAGCACCATCTAGAGCATATTCTAAACACTTGCACAACACTATTTTATCTATTTATCAAATTTTCTCAAAGAAATCAAGTACCAAAGACATCATCTCAGCTCATTAAATCATATTCATACACTGCAACAAAAATATAGCTCCATGTACTCATAACACTTCCTCAATATCTCAACTATAGAAGCACAACCTACAATAACCTATTTTCCTTTTTTCCACAATTTTCTCAATATCCTCAACATTTTTATCATGCAACAACTTACTTAACACACAATTGACATCAATGACAACACCATTTAGTAGACTTCCTATTGACATCAATGACAACACCTTCATACTTGCAAAAAAAATATCGTTGTTTCTCCTAAAGGCAAACAAGTT
This sequence comes from Sequoiadendron giganteum, assembly GCA_007115665.2. Lineage (NCBI taxonomy): Eukaryota > Viridiplantae > Streptophyta > Pinopsida > Cupressales > Cupressaceae > Sequoiadendron > Sequoiadendron giganteum. The sequence goes on from CM021110.1 coordinate 37,416,675, forward strand.
TAAAAAGATAAAGAGAAAGTGATTGAAAAACCTCCCATGGTTCTTTCCATTCCTCCCTTAAGGGAAGAAAAGAAACCTATGGGTTATAAACCCACTCCTACACAAACACAGCTTTAGAGCCACATGAAAAGAAACTAAAATACTAGAGAGTGTAGGAGTAGACATTGTGCTATTGCTCGTTCGTTGCAAGAAAAAGAAGAAAATAATAACATAGAAGATAAAAATACAAACTTGTCTCCAGCAAGGCATGATGCCTCTCCACCCTCACCATAACATAAAAATAATTCTATGGATATTTTCATTAGACCTCCCATTGCAATTAATCTAGATGATGACATTGAAATTGCTAAGATTGATGAGGAAGTGTATAATGAGCTAAATCTAATGTTTTCATCTTCTATGAGCTTAAAAGATGATCCTCCTAATAAGTGTGTTGAACTTTGTGCTTTTCCTAGTTCGACACTTGATGTTGTCCGTTTGGCTAGTTGTCTGCCTTTCGCATATACTAAACAAGATTGGGATGCAAATCACCTGCTATAGGTTGACTTGCATGTGCCTTACTTGTCTTTTGTTTTGTCTTGTTTTTCATGCTTCTTTGTGTGATTGCATGTGCATAATGTGATCTCTCCATATTTTTTTCTTTGATGTATCTATCTTTATGTGCATTCTTCTATTTGTATCTACATTCTTCTCTATTTCGTAAACATTTACCTTTTTATTTGTCTTGTGTTTTCCTTTTGGGGATGATGCAAGGTGTTGAGACATTTATGTCTCTTCCATGTTGACCCAAAATATTTTTCTTTTTTTTTCACTCTCTATGTGTCATTCTTCCTATTCTATGAGTATTTGGGGAATGATGACATTTATGAGCTCTATAACAATATTGTAGAAAATATATACTAACTCTGAAACCGTAGATCCCTTATGTATTTTTGAGGAAAACCCCTTCCTCTATTTTTCATGAAATAACTTCATTTAGGGACATATGACTTGGCATAGGGCTTTCCGAATAAGCTCTCATGTCTTCTTTTGTTTAGCATTGATTATTCTCTACTTTAAAGAAATTTCTCATAATAATGGTGTAGCAATTTCTTTAAAGTGGGGGTATAGATTGGCATTATTATTTTAATTTTTTTGACATCCTCATGTTTCTTCGTTCAATTTTATTTCTTCTTGTGATGTGTCCTTTTCTTGGTGGTTTCAATGGGATTGATGTCCTCTGAGAGTGTGATATTTCTTGGTGTATGACTTTCCTCTTAGGGGCGATGCTAAACATTGCATTCCCTAAGTTGTGATTCTCTTATTCTATACTTGTCCTCTCTTGGAGATATTAGGTACGATGATCCCTAAGAAGAGACCTTACATGAATTGAGTGAAGTCCCTTTGAACAAACCTTTTTTGCATTTTTTTCATAATTGTTTAGCATAATACAACTTGTTATCCTTGTGAAGCTCAAAATTTTGCGATACCCTATTGGAGTTATCAGAGGGATAGCTTTGGTATGGTTAGTACAGTGAGAGCCTATAGACCTATCATGACTTTATCACTAAGCCACTTTCCTAGGGGCTCACCTAGTGGATGGCTTGAGGTTCCATTAGCCTGGAGTGAGCATGTGTTGTCATTTGTATAGTGAAAATTGAGTTATGTTTGTGAACATTTTTGGATAAAAAGTTGAGACATGTTTCACATTGCATTGGATAGTTAAGGCTTGACCCTCCCCCTTTTCCCTAGAAAAAAAACGGGTACGTGTTCCACATCGCATTGGACACTTGAAGCTTGATCCACCCACCTTGTTTTTCCTTCAGGTCTTTGATGTTGTATGATTCAAAATCTTTGTCATTGATCCATACATGTGTCTTGAATGCCTACTTTAGTGTGAGTTTGACACAAGGTCATCCTCTCACTAAATTGGGGGCTAAATGTAGTGTAGGAAAAAGTATCCCTTTTTCACACATAATTTGAGAATTAAATATTAAAATGAACTAAATTACACCTTATTTTAGTGTTATAATATGCATTTTAGATATTCACATTAAGTTTAGGGTCGTATTAATTAAAATGAACTTAATTGTGCATTAATGTGGTGCTGTGAATTATACCCCTTTACATTTTCACACTTCTTTAGGGCTCCCTTAATTAATTGAGGTTATTTTTCCTTAATTAGACCCTTTAATTCAAATCTAGGCCTAATTAATTGTATTTTTGAAGAGAAAAACCCAACAATCATTAATGCCATAACATAAAACTTATCATTGAGTAATGTGTGTCCTAGGTGAGTGACCTAGGACCCATTTTTCCATGGGTGAATAGGTCCTTAGTTAGACCTAGAACCTAAATTTAAATTATGTTTTTGTTGGTATTTTAATGATTTCAAATCCATATTCACATGTCAACTTGTGTTATTTGAATTTCAGAAAATTAAGAATACATATCTAAAAATATAAGGTCATTTCACTAAGCAATCTAATATTTCAACCTAATAATTTTATAAGCAACTGTGGTCTAAGAAATCTAGATTTTACAAGAGAATTTCAAGGCATTCATGAGCAGATTTATTGAATAATTATCACAACAATCAAGATCCAATTATCATATCAAAGTATTCTTGCATCATGCATGCTATTGGAGGTAATATGTTGATGTATAGTTCATGACCCATTCAACCATTCAAGGCATTGTTTCAAATCAAGTTTCAAGATCAAGGTCCACATCCATTGAAGCTATTTCATGGAAGTTGCAGATTTATATTCCAAGGTTCATTCAAGGGTTTGGTGAGTTGTGACATTTCTTTTTTCATTCACCATTCATTTCATTACAAGGATTAATTACCAAAATGAGGTATGTGTTGCAAAGATGGTTGTTGTTGCACCAAAAGATTGACCTGTTAATGCCCGATATAACCATTGGATTTATACAAGATCCAAGATCCATAGGAGTTAGTTAAACCATGTCACGAAGCCAAAGCGTTGTGCTGGCCCACACCAAGGAGACTAAGGGTGACACCTTGCAACAATCCCCCCAATGCAAGTGAGGGGTTGAAAATTGTGACCTCAACTCTGATACCAATTGTTGCAAAGATGGCTATCGTTGCACCAAAAGACTGAGCTATTAGTGCCCGATGCAATCGCTGGATTTATACAAGATCCAAGATCCACAAGAGGTGATTAAACCATTTCATGAAGCCTGAGCACCATGCTAGCCCACATCGAGGAGACCAAGGGTGACACCTTGCAACAATATGACCAAGGTAAACCCCCATTCACCAAAAACAAAAATAAAATTACATCTTGATTTGTATTTGTAGATTTGGGTGGAAGATATCTTAAAGAGAAAAATTGGAGAAGTTATAAAAATTGTCAAGAAAGTTGTCATCTTACAGAAACTCAATTATAGAATTTATTTCTAGCACTCCTAACCTAAAACTTGGGAAAATTGAGAGATTTAGATCTATTGCAGAGGCTCCCAAAAGCTATAGAAAAACCCTAAACCAGGACCCATTCACCCTTGGGCGAATGAGTCCTAGACCAACTTTAGAAAAGCACTTTTGGCAACTAGTAAGTACCTTCTTACCTCTCTCAGATCTACAATTTGATTTTTGGTTCCATCAATATCGAGCTTAATCATCAAGATCCAAGTTATAGATTTCATTTTGGAGTTATTTTTCTATTTTTAATCTTTCTCCCCAAAGTGTTGTTTAATCAGGATCCCCGTCCTTGCAAAAAAAGGAAATCAATAGATTCACACTTTGACTTGATTCACCTCAATTTTGTTAGTCATTTAATTGTGTGGATCCCATTTCCTAATGAATTGCAGAAGAATGGGTCCTTAAGTGGTTCATACCCCTATTTTGATCCCCTAAAACCTATTTTTCTTTGTTTCACAAGGTAACATCATCATTTGTCATTTATCAATTTTAGTCAATTATTGTTGTTTTAGCCTCTTCCTGACCTAGGGTATGCTCTCTTGACCATTATCAATCATTTTTTAGAGATAGGAATACCAAAATGGGGTTTGAATTAGGAAAGCCCTTGTATAGCACAACCTTTTCCCTCTTTTCATGTCTGTAGGTCAGATCTAGAGGTTTCAACAAAATATAGGCTAGGAAAATAGAGTGCATACCTTAATTTAGATCTCAAAAAATTTAGATCTGAAAAAGAAGTAGTCTTTTCTAGGGTGCCTTGCACCCTAGACCAGCCAATTCAAGTTCAAATTTTCATCACAGGTTCCTCTCTATATTTTAGTCTTAGATCTGAAGTTGAGTTGTAGTTTTCTATTTTTATTTGTGTGGTAAATTACATTTTTCAGATATAGGGTTGTATGTCAAATAGGCTTGTCAAATCACACATCAAATTTATCACCCACACAACAAAAATAAACATAAATCACTAGGGGATTGGCTCTCCATCATGGTAGAAAGATAATCATCAAACCCTAGTCTATTTATGTTTAATGTTCAATCATGTGAAATAAAGATAGTCCTAGTTATCCTAATTGTATCTAGGATCACTTTTCCTACTCAAAAGTTGAGCCATTACCTTCCAATGATAATGATACTACGAATGCACTTGTAGACAATGTTTGGGGGTCGTTAGATTTTACACCTCATTTTAATGGGGAGTCTAAAATCTCACCACAAAAGTCCAAAAATTAAAATATACTTAATGATCACATACTATTTCTTCATCTTCAAACATATGTTTTGGTGATGATTGGGGTTCATTAGATTTTACACCCTCATTTGTGGGAGAGTACAAAATCTCACAATCTAAACCTAAAGAATCTTATGTTTCATTCACCCATTCTTTGTTTACATTAACAAATCTAAAAACATCTCCCCATGACAGTGATAGGGGCTCTTTAGCTTTGTCCCTCATATGTTGGTGATGCCTAATTTTAAAATTTTTTAAAAAGGATTTATATTCTTGTGAAATAATGAATTCTTCTCATAAGCATTTAGATAAGACTCCTCCATTTGAGTTGGAAGAGTGTTATAGGCTTGGATATATAAAATGATGTCTAAAAATGGATATAAGGAAAATATAGAACAAGGAGCTAAGGATCATATGAATTTTATGTCGTATCTATTGAAAAAAGGTTTATGTTTCCAACCTTCTTCTTAGTCTCTATCTGATCGTCTTCCATTGTAGTGTTGAAAAATTTCATCAGAGCATTCTCACACTTGTTTGGGCCCTCCTTGCTGAATTAGGCTTAATGTTTCCTTGATTTAGTGTTGTAATGTGGTTGAAACATTCACATTAGGTCTTGGTCCCTTGTGAACTAATTTATTTAAATGGTACCTTGCTAAAGTGTTATAACTCACTTTCACACTTTTCTAAGGTTTTATTAATTAACTAAATCTAATAAATCACTTTTTAACCTTAATCATGCCTTATTTGGAGTGTTTTAAATTTTTTTAACACACTTTCACATTTCTCTAGGATTTTCATTAATAATTGGGCTTTCTTATGCTTTAATTGGCCCCATTTTGCATCCACAAGCCTCGGTTATTACATCTTTTTGAGGATAATCCTGACGCCAATCAATACCCAATCATAATTCACGTGTTTTAGGTTTGAATGGACCAGATTTAGTGATATGGGACTCATTTTCCACCTTAGGTGAATGAGTCCCACCTAGATCTTTTGGTCCTGAAACTAGTTTCACATATTTCTAAGCATTTTTAAAATTGATCCCAAAAATTAAGCCTGGTGGAACTCATTCGTCACCTTGGGTGAATGAGTCTCATGTGGCCCAAAATCAAAATTAATTCAAATTCCTGGTGGGATTTTATTCTCCTAGATCTGATGTCAGCTTGTAGCATTGTAATTTCAGTAATTCTTGCATAATTGAGTATAAATAAAGGGTTCTTTCACTCATTTTTACCTAAGACTTTTGTGAGAGAATTCATAATAGCAAGTTCAAGTTCACAAGAGCATTCAAGAGTTTTCAAGATCATTTCTAAGGAATTCAAGGGAAGAATTCTTCATCAATTGTTGCAACAATTCAAGATCCATTATCATGTTAAGGATATCAAGAATCAAGCATATTTTTGAGCTAGTGTTTTGATGTTGCATCCAAGATCAAGCATTGTTCTTCATCCATTTCAAGATCTACATCTACATCTTGTTGAATACCCAAGATACTAAGGGGGGGGTGCATCAATATCTTCTTTAACTTATTGAACAAACACCATCCAATTAATCCAATGCATATAGCAGTAAAAATGAGCAAGACCATTAACATAACATAAAAGTACACCACATGAACACCAAATTTTTTACGTGGAAAACCTAAAATGGGAAAAACCATGGTGAGGATTAGCTCACAATATAGTATAACTGGTTATAAGATATTACAAAGGGTGGCTCACTACTAGGAATCACTATCCAAAATGGGAGGCTCACTGCCTACAAAATATACAATAAAAAAATGGCTTACATCTATAATATGAATTAATAAAGATACACCTAACAAGTGGTGATTCAGTTCCTTTGATGCTCAGTAAACTCACATACCAACAAAAATATATCTGCCTTGATTCGTATTCACATTCATTCCATATCTTTCAACCTCAAAACCATCCAATATATATATCTAACTCATTCACAAGCATCAATTAGGTCGGCCTAATTAAATGCATCCCTTATTCACCAAAAAGATTAATTTTCAGCTTCAAGTTTATACAAAACTTCTCCAAAAACAATTTAAGCATGTAGCATGCTACAATATGTTGGCATGGACCTAGGATAGGTCGCACATACATCCACAATACAAAATTAATCCATTACAACATCAACTACACATTAGGTCGGCTAGAGATGTAATAATAGAATAGTGCCAACTCGTCGTATGAGCACTTGAACACATGAGATTCTGAACTCACAGGCTTCCAATATCTGGAAACCATTTCCGAAAACCACAAGTAATGATAATCATCTTATAAATTGGCACCCACCCTATAGGATCATAGGTTCATGTTTGATTTGTACCTTGATTCAGAGACCTGGCTTTTGTCACATTTTTGATGTATCATTTCCTAGTTTATTGATATCATTGTATACTTGACATGTTATTATTTTGAGGTTATATGATATGAAACGATGTTCTATGTGATCCCTATGTGTTTAATGTTGATGCTATGCTTTTATATGTGTATGAATGGTGCATTTATGAGATGAATGATGTTATGCAAATGATATGATATGCATTTGTATTTTTGTAATTTTTGCTTGTATATAAATCAAAATCATTGGGGGCAAAAAATCATGATCTCATTGGGGGAAAATCATCGTTGAGCGTAAATCAATAGGAAAGAAAACAATAAATGCAACCTTGGAAAAAAGAGCAATTACAATAACCATCAAAAGCTAAACATCAACCGATGAATCATGCAAATAAAATAAAAAATCAAGACAAATCAAATCAGCTCATCGTTGAAGGATCATCTTCTGAATCATGGTTGGATTACTTTAACACAAATGTTCAATTGATGAATCTTGATTGATTATCATTTCTCAGGAGTACCTTGATGTTGTCGCAAACTAGAGGGACTATGATCAAGAATGATATATGTCTTTGTATGTTGTCTGTGAGTCAATCATTAATACTATGCAAATTATCGTTGGACATGCTCTACAAAGTATCATTGATAACATTCTTGAATTTGCATAGAAACATGATTAACTCTTGTCTATTTACACAAGTAATACTCAGGTCATCTTGGTCTAACTATATCTAGACACTTGTGTTATCTTGCATTATCAAATCTCAATGAAAGTTGTATGGAAGTTGTGCTTAGGTCATCATGGTCTTATCATACCATCGATGTTTGCACTAACTTTCAACATAATAAAATGCTCAATGATGATAATAAGAACAATGAATGAAATGGAAATATTGCATAGATAGGCTTGCATTCATTTTAGTCTGCATTTGCATTATAGATTTTCCAAGCTAGTTGATGTTATTTCTCATTGCAAGATTGAGTATACTTGACATAACAAAAAAATCATTCATTTGCATTTCCATTCCATATCATTAGAAAGCATTATCATACATCCACTATCACAAAACATTCATGCATTCATCATAATATTTGCATCATGAAAAATTCCAAAAATAAAGCATTTTCAAAATATCATCATCATTCATAATCCATATCATACATCAAGGTCATAATAAATGCATTCTTTCATTCATCAATAAATCTAGCCATATATACATTCATCATTCATAATAACATCATAATCCATACATGATCATAATCCATTCGCATTCATGCATTTAGGTCTCATATTTGCATAGAAAATACCAAAAATATAGAAAAGTGCATTACATCATAACATTCATTACACATAGGAACATGATCAACATCACATAGTGGAATAACATAAAATCATACATGCATTTGCATTCATCATCCATCCATACATTCACATCATTCATAATCATAATTAATTAGCATAATCATCTATACATCTAGGCCATTTATTTACATCATGAAAAATCCAAAAAGAGAGCATTATCATAAATCCATATATCTGCATGTATTACATTTGCATCCATAAACCATACATCCATACATTGAATAATCCATATCCATCCATTTATCATACATTTTCATTTCATAATAAAACCATTTATGCATTCATCCATCCACACACTACTATACATGTGAAAATTACAAAAATACAATTGCATCTCGCATCATTTGCATAACATCGTTCATCTCATAAATGCACCATTCATAAACATATAAAAGCATAGCATCAACATCTCATTAAGGCATCCATACATATCATAATCAAATAGAACATAAATTAAATGCATTCATCCATAGTAAAAACATCAACACATAGAACGTCGTTGCATATCATATAACCTCAAAGTAATAACATGTCAAGTATACAATGATATCAATAAACTGAGAAAATGGTACATCAAAAATGTGGTAAAAACCAAGTCTCTCAATCAAAGTACAAATCAAATGTGACCCTGTGATCCTATAGTTTTTCCGCCTGATGTCGCAGGCCTCTGCCCAACACCACCTACCCTTGATGGTCCTATCCTTGATGGCCCTAGCCCTGGTGGAGGTCCACCTGGAAGTGGCTATGTAACCCCTCTACTAGTGGTATGGGACTTGAAGCAACCAGATCTGGATCGAGCGTAGCTAATCCTCTACTCCGGTGGTACAACCTCATGGTACCTGCCTCTATAATACTCTTCCTCCTTGGCAGACTCTCTGAGCTCTCAGATGAGGTCACCTATACCATTACCATGAGCCATGGTCTGTATCCTATCAGCCACTGCCAGAACCTACTCCCCCTGTCTCCTAGCAGCATCCCTCTCAGTCTTAAGAGTGGCTACCTGGCCCTGCAATTGCACTACCTGCCCCTAAACCTATAAGTGTGCCAAAGCTTGAGCCTGTATCTATGCCTGTGCCTAGGAAAAGTTGTTCCTATAGTGTTTGTATCTGGCCCTGGAGTGTCTCCACTTGATCCTATAACCCAGCTATCTGAGTTTGCTTCCTCTGGGAGGGAATATTGAGAATCACTCATCTCTATCCACCTGGTTCTGATCTCCTCCTCTTGGGGATGACCCCAAATTCTGGAGCATCTCTTTGTCTACCACCACCATCCCCACCTCCATCTCCATCCCCACCTCCTCCATCATCACCCTCGTCATCCCCTGCCTCCTTCTCTTCCTCCTCCTCACATCCATCTTCGCCCCTCGGCTACACTACTGGCCCTATGCTCCTCCCAACCTCCAAAATCAGTGGAAGCTCATCTGGACTAGATATATGATGAAATGGGTGCATGTGAAAGTACTCAGCATAATCCGCCATCATCTTCCCATCCACTATCTCCCTATGGTACTGCCACAAAATCGACTGTAAGCCATAGTACTTTGAAAAATTTGTATCATAATCCAAAGTTGACCCCCACTCTGGAATGTCTTTCCTGCACCTAGCATAATGTGCCACTCCCTGTGGCATCCCCTAAATGCGGCCATACTGTCTATATACTTTGCCAAAAAAAAATCGCTCAAGAATGTATGGCGTCCTACCAATAAAATATCGGCTGCAAAATATGTAAGGCATCTCTGCATCGTCCTTCACCCATGCCTCACAATCAAGATATTAAATGTACGCACTTAAAAATGGTCCGAGCATAAATTCATTACATACTCGTTATTTAATTGATAAAAATCTTAATTCATCTAGATATAAATAAATTACAAAATTTATTTATATCGTTCACTTCTAAATATTGTTCTTACTTAAATGCACAAATAAACAAATTCGTCATTTGATTAGTTTTCCCTCTTTCACTTAAATTTGAATTTTTCAAATTGGCCTCTAAAATCATTTTCCTCTTAAATTGGTTAAATACACAAATTTAAAAAATTTGTCATTTTTTCTAATTTCCCCTCTCCATTTAAATTGATTTTTTAATTCAATTTGGCACATTTCTACATATTCTTCTAACTACCTTCCACATCACCTGCCACCTCACCATGTGTCACATGAAATTGAATTTTCTCAATTGAAAAATGTGGATTTTCAATCAACAAACTTTTAACAACTTTGAAACCTCCTAGACACATGGCTTCTTCCTCCCTCTAATTCCCTTCAACACTTGGAAAATTTCTCTCTTGTAGGGAACCACCTCCATGATTCTCTCTAACCTCTTCGTGCTCAACCGTTGATGCCGCAAGATCACAATCTCGACCATTCACCGCTGCCACATAATTCCCAACTTGGAAAATCCTATAAATAGAACTCATTGCTACAACTTTTCAACAAGTAGAATTTGACAAGTTTATGTTGCAGAAAACTCATTGTAGTTTGAAGGCATTTGAAGAGCATTACAGTTGCATTTTAGTGTTTTTAATTTTTTTTAGCATTATCATGGCATTTCAATTCTAGTACTTATTTTCTTACATCCTTTACACAAAATTATCTTTATATTTGCATCATTAGTTTAGTATCATAGCCACATCAATCTCTCATCATAGATTCATTCAAAAAATTACTTTCAAAAACACAAAAATATAAGCATGTAGGCATTATAGTTCATTGTGAAGTAGCTGCTCATTTCTTAGGTTGCCATTCCATACATTCATGTGTAACAAAATAATTCTGAGAGCATGAGTTGGGGAATCATTGAGAATAGAGGATGATGAGATGAGTTCAAATGTAGGAGTGTAATAGTTTGTTTTATTGCTTTTCCTTCATTAGATGTAATAAATTTCATTTCTTGTGTGTTGTTTATTTATGACTATTACTACTCACTCACGAATTTAAATCACACACATAAAATTGGCACCCACTGTGGGGTCGAGCCTCATATATTAATATTTTTTCAGTCAAGTTTTTCTTCACAGGTTCAATTAAAATTTCTAAAATGACGCATATGATTTTTTCTCTAGTGCATCTGGCTTCTGTTTTGGCGCATTGAGTTTTTGTTCTAGCGCATCTGGATGTTCGTTCGGTGCATCAGGTTCCTGTTTTGATGCATCCAACATTTCTTTTAGTGCATTCAGATTCTATTTTTGGTGCATTAGGGAGTTTTAAATTTTATTGTGTCATTTTCCAGTTCAGTGCATTTAGTCTATCATTCAACACATTTGGTTGTTCTTTTAGCACATTCAGTAGTTTAGCGAATTCGGTCTCTATAATGGCGCATTTATTTTTTACTATAAATTTCCCATATTCCAGAAATTGATTTATGCTCTTCTGTTTTGCAGGAACCTTGTACGCAGTCAAAGACTTTGCAAAAACAATAAAAGAATGTTGTCAAAGAATTAAAAGCTAAAACTACTAATATTTGGTTACAGGGATTTGATAGTGCATTTGTTTTTGGTTGAGTTAGGAATCTAGCATAACTGGGAAGGATAAATTTACACCATGTCTGTTGTGTTTGGAGTGGTAGGCGAGTATGCTCTCCCCTTAACTAGGTGATTAGAAAGCTAGAACCATTCATTTTATTTGCATTTTGAACCTTAGAGGGCCTGCCTCCCCACTTCAAAAGGAGGGAACGACCCAACCGAGAACTCGCTAAAGCCAAGTGACTTCCACCTAGGATATAAATGTGGGTACTCAAGGAAAGTTTGAGTATCACGAGGATTGCTCTGACAAGAAGGGAAACAATGGTCTCTTTCTGCATGGATGATCCCCCACGAATGGAAAGTTCGTACTAAAACCCCTTTGTTGTAGTAAGCCCAAAATTACCTTTCTATTCTTTGGTGCAACAACGGTCATTGCCAAGACATCCACATTCTCATTACCTTTCTATTCATGGGAGTTTGAAGCTTGGTTGGCCTGAGAAGTGAGTGCACTATAAGGGGGAGCCTATGCGGCCAAGCTTCTAAATCACCTACTAAGAATAAGTGCGGTTGGAGTAAAATCTACATGGAATCCAAAAGAATATTGTCTTACATGGCCTAGGATTGTGCTTGTCTGATGTTTGTTCACTGATGTGTTTTAAATAAAATTTCAAACAAATACTACACTCTAAAACATCCAACCATTGATTCAAAAGATAATTCAAACAAACAGTTCCAATTCACTATAAAAAACTAGAAGAATTTTCCAACTCTCGGAAACTAGAAAAAATTTCCTAGTTCGATGCATCCAATGACTGCCCCAGCACATCCCTACCATATTTCAGCGCATCCATTCACTACCTCATCGCATGAATAGCATATTTTAGCACATTCATTTACTATTTTGGTGCATCCCATTCATATCCCATCATCACTCTTTCAACGCATCCGTTGAATCCCACAGCACTTTCAAACCTTTCCATAGCGCATCCAGACCTTTCTACAGTGCATCCAAACCATTCCATAGCCCATCTAAATTATGGTGCATCTGGGCACTATTTCAATGCATTTGGTAAATCTACAAACATAAACTTGAATTTGATCTCCTACGTGTCAGTTAACCTCCAGTTTGGATATTCCTTCTCAAATATCATCTTCTCCCTGTCCTAAAGTTCATATTGAGGGATTGGAAATCAATTTTTTTTGTCAAGAAATCCCTTACCAAAAGAATCAAGAAACCAAAGAAGCAACTCGGTTATAAGAAACTTTTGAAAAGGAGACACATCTTGTACCAAAGTAGGAAGGTCTTGCTTGATTATCAAACCTTCATCCATAGATATCACAACTTTGATAGAGAATATATTGATGATTTTTCTTTAGAGCCTTTATCTTCACAAGCTTATTATCAATGAAGAGCTCTTTCCCAAAGGCATAATCATAGTCAGCCCATTCGTCATTCTTTCATTCCTCAACCGACAATACAATATTCCAATTGTCCTAATAAATTTATACAATAGAGCTCAATCTTGTTGAAACCAACATTCTCAAGTGAAAATCCCTCATCTAATCTTCGATCAAACATCCAAAAGTGCCTTTTCATCACACCAATTTCTAATTTAGCAGCTACATTTCACCATCAAGATTTATCATCCTCCATCAGGATTCATCATCGTTTATCCCAAAATAAAGCTTGCTTAATTAGATTTTAACCAATCCCTTTGGCACTCCCAAACTTTGGTCAAATATTTGGAAAATCATCATCACTTGCATGCCCATCCAAACAAGATCCCAAAAGCTGAAACTTCAAGAAAAAGAAATTGAAACCCAAGATACCATGGCTGAACAAGAAGAAAACCCCTTTCATAATTTTTGGTCAACTGAAACTTATGAGGTAAATGAAGAAGATGTCCAACAAGCCCAACAAGACCCAAATTTCCACAAATTCTTAGAAAAGGTTTTCGAAAAGGATGGGGAAAGATATCTCTTAATGTTAGCAAACAAAGGATTCAAGCTACTCGATGATTTTGATGTTACAAAATTGAAAAGAATTCCTAAGATAATAGAAATCGAGACAAAAATTGAATCAAGCAATGAAGTAAAAACCAATGACCCCATAGACATTTTTTAAACAGAAAATCCAAACTTTTCAACAAAAAATACAGAACATGCAAACCGGTACTACCAAGAGATACTCCATACAAGATATATGTCCCTACCTATTCAATCAAAGTGTCAACATGATACCATTTCCCAAACATTGTGAATTTCCCAAATATAACAAGTGCAATGGAAAAATCGATTTGATAGATCACTTCAAGGAATTCTGAATGATGAGTCTTGAATTTTCCTATGAGGATACATATTTGATGAGATTATTCCCACATAGTTTGGGAGGGCAATGCATGCAGTAGTTCTCACAGTTACCTTCGGGGATCAAATATTTTGAGGAATTGGTAAACAAGTTTACTACCCAAAATTCATATAATATCCAACATGAGATCACGATGAAAGATCTTTGTAATGTGAAACAAAAGAAAGGAGAATCATTCCTCATATTCTTACAAATATGGAGAAGATTATTCACAAGATATACCTGATCTATACCATAAAAAGAGAAGATAGAGGTGTTCATTGATAACTTGAATGCTGACATGAGCTACAGACTTGACTTATAATACCCTCCAACTTTTGAGAGATTGATTGAAAATGGGATCAATATTGAGGAGGCTTTGGTCAAACAAGGAATTTTAAAAATCTATAATGAAAACAATTCATCTAATTCCTCCAATAATGATAAACCAAAGTTTTGGCAAAAGTACAATAAGAATGACAATGATACCTCTACTGAAATGAATAATTCCAAACCAGTCTTCAATTTGTCAGGAAGCTCCTCGAATACCAATCAAAAGACCACCAAAAATACCAACCAAAACAAAAACCAAAATACAAACCAGAGCAATACTCAAACCAGCCAAAGTAATACATCATCCAAGACCCTACCCTATCAAACATCGAACAACCATCAAAATTTTACACCTTTGTGTCAATCATTTGAATCCATATTGAAAGAGCTTATTGTGGAAAATATTATCACTTTACCCCACCCAAGGGTTTGAACGCAAAGTAAAATAATCCTGGTGGAATGAAGCCCATTTTTGTGAGTTTCATTGGTGCAAAGGTCACCTAACCAATAGTTGCATGCAATTGAAGCATAAGATACAAGATTTGATTGACAATAAAATCATTAGGATAGAAGAGCCTCAAAAAAACACTGATCATGGGGTATTCAAAAATCCTTTGCCAAATTATGACAAAGGAAAATCTTCTAACAGTAATGAAACAGGAAAGAATGTAAACTATGTTTAGGATACCATCATCCTTAATATTTCAATCATTGAAGATCATCCAAATGACATTGAAATCAATAATACACCAAATCCTGTTGCAGCCAATCATCCAATCAACAACACCAACATCCTTTTCTAATCAAGTCCTTGATATGCAACAAGACATGGTTGTAACGAATAATAAAATAATATCATCAAAATCAATGGAAAACAAGTCAGTGTGCCCGTAAATGTGACTAGAAGGACTCAAACCAAATATGTTTTGAAAGGAAATCCTTCCAAAACACCTGCTGCTACATCTAGTCAATATAAAATTGTTGATCAGCTCCAGAAAATTCTCGTACAAATATCAATATTGGAGCTCCTTAAAATCTCTCCCGCTCACAAGGAGATCTTGGGAAAATCCCTAGTCAATACAACAGTGCCAAATAATCTGGAGGTCTGCACTTTCCAAGCCATGGTGGGACATCTAGTTGCACCTCATTGCTTATCCTTTTATAAAAATGATGACGTATCTCTCACCCATCCTCATAATGCAGCCCTCCATATCAAGGTTCTAATCCATAAAATTTGTGTTAAGTGTGTCCTTATAGATAGAGGAGCTGGTCTTAATATATGCACCTTAAAGCTTGTCTGTGCATTAGGGTTCTCTAAAAGTGCAATAGATGGAAGGAAAAAGATCACCATAAAAGCATATGATGATGAAGAAAGAGCTTTGAAAGGATTGATTGTATTACCAATTCAAGTAGGGCCAATTCAGAAAGAGATGGTTTGTCAAGTCTTGGATAAGGATTTGACATATAATATTCTCTTGGGTCATCATTAGATCCATGAAATGTAGGTTGTACCTTCAACATACTATCAATGTCTAAAATTTCCTTGCAATGGCCAAGAAATTACTATTCCTGTTGATTCAAATAGTCCTTAGCACTACAATGTCCTTAAGGTTGTCCAAGATTTATTTGTGCCTCATAACTGTGAAGCACCTAATTCCACCTCTGATATCCCCAAAAATTCAAGTCAATCCAATCCTTTGTCCAACCTTCTAGCCATATCCTCCAATGAAGAAAGTAATTGAAGTTCCTCATCCAACCCACTTGAGAAAAAGGAAGAACCTAGCCCCTCTACATCTACTAATTCTGAAGCCCAACTTAATACTTTGGCCAAAAAATTTGAAAAGAAAGTTCAAGTCAAGGACAATGGTGTGGGTGAATACTCCATTGAACAATCCTTTTGCCTCTCACAATTAACGTCACCAAAATCCTATGGTCAACCATCAAACTCATCCCAACCATCCTCACAACTGGTCACACTTTTTGATGGTCGATTCATAAAACCAGGAACCCAAGTAGAGCAATCTGATGACAAAGATGTTTTGAATTGGCTCTATAAGGATGAAACTAATTCTCAAGCAGCAATGGCTAATGTCCAAACCACTTAGTATGGAAAAGGATTCTCAATCCTGGAAAAGATGGGATATGACAGACAAGGACCTATTGGAAAAAGGAAAGAAGGTATCATAGAACCTATCCAACCTATCATAAAAAATCCAAAAGACAAAACAGGGTTAGGATATACATAACATCAAAAGCATGAAGAAACAAAGGAGGACCAGAAGTATAAATTAGTTGAACGAATCCTACAACTGCAAGCCAATGATCATTGTGAAACTGATTCAAATGAATATGAGTGGGATTCACTATCAGAATAGAATTTCCATGATAAGGACATCGATGTGATACACAAGTACACTCCCACACTTAATGAGGGATAAAGCTTAGGACTAAGACCACTTGAATTAGGATTGCAAAATATCGATGATTCAAGTGAAGATGATCAAACTATTAGCAATACGGATCACTCGGAAGAGAACAACATCATAGACCTGAACCTAGCCATAGTATTATTTGATGCCAACATTTCCATTAGAACCCTTATGACATCTGATATGAAACCATTCGACGACCCCCTACCATTACTGCATCCTGAACTCATAGATTGAGACCAAACAAAACCTATCAATATCCCCACCTTTTCAAATGATGAGGCCATCATTAACTTCCGTTGTGCTATTAATCTTGAGATAGTTTCCATGATTTAACATCATAGCAAAGCTTCACAACAAGGGAGTGCCAAATTTCCCAACTGCAAAATAAATGAAACAAAAGAAAGATCTTATGGTGAAAACTATTCTATAGCTGTATCAGATCAAGAAAGAGTAAAAATAAAGAGCACATCCGACAGTGAAAACCTCTCCAAGGCATCTAAGGATGGGAAATTTGACACTCTCCCAGAGCACTTCCAGGAGAGATCCAAAGTCTTGATCTAGCCAGCATAGTCCATCAATGTTGGCAATGCAGAAACAATATAAAATCTTTACCTGGCAGAATCATTGAGAGAATTGGAAAAGTGCATCTTTGTCAAGCTCTTTGAAGAGTGACAAGTCAACTTTGCCTGGTCCTATGTTGAAATTCCAAGGATAGATCCAGAGCTCATCATGCACCACTTATCCCTACCTTTAGAAATCAAGCCACTCAAACAAAAGTTGAGAAAAATGCATTTGCACATTGCCCTATTGGTGAAGGCTGAACTAAAGAAGTTATTGGATATTGGATTCATCAGACCCATTGACTATGCAAAATGGATATCCAACATTGTTCCTATTTTGAAACCTAATGGCAACATATAGATTTACACTGACTTTAGGGACCTCAACAAGGCTTGCCCAAAAGATGATTTCCCCTTGCCAAACATTGACATCATTGTGGACTTGACAGGAGGTCATGGCATGTTATCACTAGTGGATGACTTTTCTAGCTATAACCAAATCAAGAAAGCTCTTGAAGATCAAGATAAGACAAACTTCACTTGCCCATGGGGAACTTTTTGTTGGAACGTCATGCCCTTCGGGTTGAAAAATGTAGGGGCCACATACCAAAGAGCTATGACAACCATCTTCCATGACATGATGCATACTTTCATGGAAGACTATGTGGATGATTTGTTGGTAAAATCCTACACTAGAGAAGGATACTAGACAAACTATTCACTCGCCTAGAGAAGTTCAATGTTCGCCTCAATCCAAAGAAATGTGTATTTGGAGTAATGTTAGCAAAGCTACTTGGGTATGTAGTGTCAGAGAAAGGTATTGAGGTAGACCTTGCAAAGGTGAAAGCTACAATGGAAATTCCTCCTCGAAGAACATTAGTTAGTTAAGGTCCCTCCAAGGTAGATTCTAGTCAATCAAAAGATTCATATCACAACTAGCTAACAAGACCCATCCTTTCACTCATCTGTTGCATAAGAATGTTTCCTTTTGATGGGATGAGAAGTGTGAAGTAGATTTCAACCAACTAAAGCAATACCTGATGAGTCCACGTGTTCTACAACCTCCAACAAAAGGAAAGCCTCTTTTATTGTACATCACCACTACTGACCGATCATTGGGAGCATTATTGGCACAAGAAGATTCAATAGGGAATGAGAGAGAAATTTATTACATCAGTAGAACTCTAAATAGTTATGAAATAAAATATACATCCATCGAAAAAGCATGTCTATTTGTAGTGTTTGCTAGCCAAAAATTGCGACTCTATATGCTGACTCATACAATCAAGCTCATAGCCAAGATAGATCCGTTGAAGTATCTCCTAAGAAAATAAAATTTGACAGGAAGACTGTCCAAATGGGTAATGGTACTTAGTGAATTTGACATCCAATATTTCAACATAAAAGAAATCAAATGGAAATTCATCGCTGATCAACTAGTCGAGGCACCAATTCATGACGATCATCCCTTACATGTTGAATTTCCAGATGCAGATGTCTTGATAGTAACAAAAAAGTAGTGGGTGTTATATTTTGATGGTTCCTATACTCAGGATGGATCAGGATCAAGAATCCTATTCATCACTCCCCTAGGGCACACCATTCAAAAGTCCCATCGCTTGATGTTTCTTTGCACCAATAACACAACCGAATATGAAGCACTTATCATTGGAATCAAGATAGTTGTGGAATGGAAAATTACAAAGCTGCAGGTCTATGGGGATTCTCAACTGGTCATAAATCAGGTCAACAATGATTATCAAACCAAGGATGACAAACTAATGCCCTACAAGAGAATGATTGATGACTTCAAGAAGAATTTGTTGACATCAAATTTGGTCAAATTCCAAGGAGTGACAACAATGCTATGGCTACCATTGCTTCTCTACTATAGATTCCAAAACAACACAGATGATGTGAGTTCATGGTGGAGCAACTATTTACCCTCACTTATGATGAATCTAAGTCCCGACTTATTTTCCACCTAGACGATGTCGATACCTCCATCTATGAGAAAATCTACACTTACCTGAAAAATAATACCCTACCTCCCGATATTTCCCACAACCAAAAACAAAATTTCATCCACCAAGCTGCTTGCCATACACTTATAGAGGATGTACTTTACCATTGAGGTCTTGATGGAACTCTTTCGTGATGTCTAGAAAGCGACGAGTCTGAAAAATCTTTGCGAGAAGTCCATGAGGGTATTTGTGGCACTCATTCAAGTGGTCTAACCCTCGCTAAGAAACTCCTCCATTTGGGATATTACTAGTCGACTATGGAGAGAGAAGCCTTCCAATTTTTCAAGACATGTCAAAGATTCCAGATGCATGGTAATCTTATTCATGCACCAACACAAGATTTGCAGCCCTTTGCATCAACATGGTCATTTTGCCAGTGGGGGTTGGATCTTATGGGTAAAATTCACCCATCTTCATTTAATAGACACAGGTTCATCATCACAACCACATAGTACTTTACGAAGTGGGTCGAAGCCGTGCCTCTAATCACCATCACAGGGAAGCAGATTTCATCATTCATCCTAAACTACATCATTTTTCAATATGGTATCCCTCGATCCATTGCCACTGACAATGGAAGACCTTTCAAGAATCAGGATGTGCAAGAACTCTATGAAAAGTTTCATATCTAACATCGATTTTCTATGCCATATTACCCTTAAGGGAACGGCCAAGCAAAGGCCTCAAACAAAACTATCCTGAAAATCTTAAAGAAAACCATCAACGATGCTGGACGTGATTGGAATGTTCAACTGAACCCTGCTTTGTGGTCCTATCATACAAGTATCCAAACACCCATAGGAGCCACACCATATGCACTTATCTATGGATCTAAAGTAGTATCTCCCATCGAGGCGGAGATACCATCACTCTGAGTCTCCTTGGAAGGTCTCATTTTAGATGAAGATTATCGTGTGTTTAGACTGCAAGAGCTACAGTTGTTAGATGAATGTCATCAGCTGGCAGTAGATCACTTGAAAGTATATTAGCAGAGAATGTCCAGAAGCTACAATCATAAAGTCAAACCTAGGAAATTTCAAGTAGGTGACCTAGTATTGAAAGAAAACCCATGTAATCAACAGGACTGAGAAAAGAAAGGAAAAATTGAATCCAATTGGCTAGGTCCTTTTGTTGTTGTTTCGGTCTTTGGATCAGGGGCATATCAACTATCTACGCTAGAAGGGGATTTGTTTGAAAAAATATGAATAAACTTCATTTGAATAATTTCTACACATGATGCATCCTGCACATGTTTAAAAGTCCTGAAAAAATCCTAAAAAGTGGAAAAAGCCTTGAAAAAATCCTTAAAAAGTAGAAAAAGTCCTTAAAAAATCCTAAAAAGTAGAAAAGTCCTGAAAAAAATCCTAAAAAGTGAAAAATTCTTGAAAAAATGGTTGCCTTGATGAAAACCTAGCAAACAGGCATCTTGGCAATAGCATAAAAATCAAAAAAAGAAGAGAAAAATACAAAAAATCAAAAAGATCAAAAAGAGCAAAAAAATCATAAAATCTGAAAAAGTGCAATAAAAACAAATGGTGAAAACATCGTAAACAGACTCTATTTGTGATAAGTCATCTCCTCCACGTATTCAAGCATCTGTTGACCATTCACTTATGCTATCACTGCGCATTCACGCCTATATTGCAATGAGTTTCATGTCCATACCTGACTACTGCGGTCGTGTCCCACCCTGGCTTGGTTATCATTGTACATATCCATTATAAGTTTGGTTTGTTCTCACTAGGGGCAAAAAAATCCTGATCTCACTGGGAGAAAATCATCATTGAGCATAAATCAATAGGCAAGCAAATAGAAAATGCGACCTTGGCAAAAACAACAATCACAATAACCATCAAAAGCTAAACAAAAACCAATCAATCATTCAAATCAAACCAAACATCAAGCCAAATCAAATCTAATCTAATTGAAGAATCATCTTCTGAATCATGGTTGGATTACTTTAACACAAATGTTCAATTGATGTTATCTGGATTTCTGTTATCATTTCTCTAGAGTATCTCGATGATGTCACGAACTAGAGGGGCTATGATTGAGAATGATATTTTTCTTTGTCTGTTGTCTATGAGTCAATCATTACTGCTATGCAAATTTTCATGAGGCATGCTCTACAAAGTATCATTGATGACATTTCGAATTTTCATGGGAACATGATTCACTCTTGTCTGTTTACACAAGTGATACTCAAGTCATCTTGGTCTTATTATACCTAGATGCTTGTGTTATCTTGCATTATCCAATCTCAATGGAAGTTGTATGGAAGTTGTACTCAGGTCATCATGGTCTAATCATACCATCAATTTTTGTACTAAATTTCAACATAATAAAATGCTCAATGATGAAAATAAGCACAATGAATTAAAATGGCAACATTGCATAGATAGGCTTGCATTAATTTTTAATTCTACATTTTGCATTATAGATTTTTCCAAGTTGGTAACTCTCAAAATGATGTCATTTCTCGCTACAAGATTGAGTATACTCGACATAACAAAAAAATAATTCATTTGCATTGAAATTTCCATTCCCTATCATTAGAAAGCATTGTCATACATCCATACATTTATGCATCATTCATGCATGCATCCACTCATCATAATATTTGCATCATGAAAATGTTTCTGAAAATAAAAAATTTATCAAAATACAATCATCATTCATATTCCACATCATACATCGCGGTCATAATAAATGCATTCTTTCATTCATCCAAAATCTATCCATATATCCATGCATCATCAATAATAACATCATAATCCATTCATGATCATAATCCATTTGCATTCATGCATTTAGGTCATATATTTAAATAGAAAACATACAAAAAAGTGCATTACATCATAACATTCATTACACATAGGAACATGATCAACATCACATAGTGGCATAACATAAAATTATACATGCATTTACATTCATCATCCATTTGTCATCTACCATAATCCATTCATGATCATAATTCATTTGCATAATCATCCATATATCTAGGCCATTTATTTGCCTCATGAAAAATCCAAAATGAGAGCATTATCACAAAATCCATACATCTACATATATCATGTTCATAAGGTATTCATCCATAAACCATACATACATGCATTGAATCAATCATTTCCATACATAAAATCATAGATTTGCATTCCATAATAAAACCATTTATGCATCCATCCATCCATACACTGATATATATATGTGAATTTCAAAAATACAAATACATCTCATATCATTTGCATGACATCATTCATCTCATAAATGCACCATTCATAAATATATAAAAGCATAGCATCAACATTAAGGCATCCATACATGCATCCATACATATCATAATCACATAGAACATAAATTAAATGCATCCATCCATAGTAAAAACATCAACACATAAGGATCACATAGAACGTCACTGCATATCATATAACCTCAAAATAATAACATGTCAAGTATACAATGATATCAATAAACTGAGAAATGATACATAAAAAATGTGGCAAAATCCAGGTCTATGAATCAAAGTATAAATCAAACGTGACCTTGTGATCTTGTAGTGTTTCCACCTAACGTCGTAGGCCTCTGCCTAACACTGCCTACCCCTGATGGCCTTGGCCCTGGTGGAGGTACACTTGGTGGTCCCCCTGGAAGTGGTTGTGTAACCCCTCTGCTGGTGGTATGGGGTTGGGAGCGATCGGATCAGGATATGGCATAACTGACCCTCTATGCGGATGGCACTACCTCATAGTACCTGCCCCTATAGTATTTTGACTCCTTGGTGAAATCTCTAAGCTCTCTAATAAGGTCACTTGTACTAGTTCACTAGGCTGATGTCTGTATCCTGTCGGGCACTTCCACAACCTGCTCCCCCTGTCTCCTAGTGGCATCTCTCTTAGTAGTAAGAGTGGCTACCTGGGCCTGCAACTCCACTACTTGCCCCTGAACCTGTAAGTGTTCCAGAGCCCGTGCCTATATCTAGGCCTGTGTCTAGGCAAGCTATTCTTGTAACATCTGAATCTAGCCCTGGAGTGTTTGCACTTGAGCTTGTAACCAAGCTATCTAAGTTTGTTGCCTTTGGGAGGGTATCCTGAGAATCACTAGTCTCTGTCCACCTGGTGCTGATCTGCTCCTCTTGGGGATGACCCCAAAGTCTGGAGCATCTCTCCATCTGCCACCACCATCTCCATAGCCATCTCTACCGCTATCTCCAACCCCACCTCCTCCATCATCACCCTCGTCATCCCCTGCCTCCTCCTTTGCCTCCTCACCTCCATATCTACCCCTCAGTTGCACTGTTGGCCCTACCCTCCTCCCAACCTCAAAAATTAGTGCAGGCTCATTTGGACTAGATATACATGGAAATGGGTGTGTGTGAAAGTACTCAGCATAATCCTTTGTCATCTGCCCGTCCACTATCTCCTTGTGGTACTACCACAAAATTAGCTGTAAGCTACAGTACTCTACACAATTTGTATCATAATTGAGGGTTGGACCCCACTCTAGAATATCCTACCTGTGCCTGGCATAATATGCCACTCCCTATGGCATCCCATGAATGTAGACGTACTGTCTATATACTCTACCAATAAGAAACCTCTCAAGAATGTATGGCATCTTGCCAATCAAATATCGACTAAAAAACACATAAGGCATCTCTGCATCATCCTTCAACCACACCTCACAATCAAGATATGGTCAGCATATCACTGTGTCCAAATCATCGAGGACTCACCTCCAATAATCCAACTTGCCTAGCTTATGCTGGAAAAGTGGCCCTGTGTATCCAAAAACATATGGTCGTCCTACTGGCTGAGCTCTGCCTCCAACTGGTTGTGTAATGGGTATGTTCTCCCAGACCCAGAGCTACAATAAAGTACAACCTGATGCAAGACTACTCACCCGAAGATAAACCACCTAGTGCAAGTCATGATATAAATGTGCAAACATGCATGATCCCCAAGCATACCTCGTACCATGAACAATCATGTTGTCTAAAAGCCGACCCCAACCAACTGGAAAGCCCTTCGACCTTGTTAGGACTCAAAAATGTAGGTTTGAACCACAAGAGGTTGTCAAGCTCTTACAATGTTTTTGGCCAATGTACAAGGTCAAATAGTGAATTTGAACCTTCTACTCTTTAGGATCTACTAAACCTAGACGGGTGTACCTTTGCAAATGATGCAGATTTGAACTATGTTTTCTGCTTGAACAATCTATCCACAATGGCAATTGGGAGTGGAAAGATATAATCATAACAACTACTCCTACTGCATAAAATGAAAGTATTTATATATGTTATTTTTTATGAGATTTATCTTCTGGGCTGTGACAAATCCGTGCCTCCTATCCACATGGGAAATGAAGTCAAAAAAATATGTGTTTCCCTCTCTAGCTTAACTCTAGTTGCTAAGCACTTTGAAAATGAGATTCTATGACTGGCATAAAACTTCACTAAATTTATGAATTGCATAAATCATGCTGGAATTTTTTCTTACCAGGTTCTTCTTTAATTATCCAAAAGAAATCCCTAAATCACTGTGACTTATTTAAAATAATTTAATTCTAATTTGTAGACACCGATTAATTAAATCGCACAAAATGAGAATACATTTTGAAAAATCAGAAATATACTTGATATACTGATTTAAATTATTAAAAGACCTCAAGTTGGAGACAACCAGATAAAAAATATGAATCATAACATCACAACAACTGAACACCAAGAAAGGACTTCACCAATTAAAAACATTATCTCCATTTCTATGCTTCAAGAAAGTCTGTACATTATTTGCATCCCCCTATTTTATTTTTTCCTATTTTCTAACTCTTCTCCTTCTAACTCTGACTCTTCCCCTTTCTGTATCAAAATCATGCATTTATATCTTCAGAAAATTCTCTCACACCTCTTAGTTGTGTCCATTCATATTCTTATGAGAAGCCAAGAGTCGCGTCATTTCACAACTGAAAATAACCATCTGAACTGTCACAACCGAAACAACTAGTCTACTGCATGCCATCATTTTAGCCGCTACTGTATCGAGATAACACTTTCAGATTGCTCCACCATCAACCACTCTATCGCGGTCCACTTGTCTACTCTCCATTGTTCCATAATGACTTTCCCTTCACTGTTATCCCCACCGCTCTACCGCGGTCTCTATTATGACCTACCACAGTATAGCGGTCTCTTCCTTGCATTACTCTCTATTGCCCAATTGTGCACCACATTCTGTCTTCATGTGGTATGGTGGTGACCTTCCTCTTCTTTTCTCTCCTTACTATTCTACTGTGGTCTTTATTCTGACCTACCACGATATGGCGGTGACCTCCTGACTACCACCCTCACTATATACCGCACTACCGTGGGCTCCTTGTCAACCTTCCACAGTATGGCGGGGTCTAACTTCTCCTCGCTCTATTCCTTCCACCACCCTACCACAGTCAAACTATTCACTCAATGTGGTATAGCAACATCAGCATGGAATTTTCTCCCTACCACTCTACCACGGGCCCTTTGATGACCCTCCACAGTATGGTGATGTCTTTTCACTTCACGACTCAATTGTGGGCTCTATTCATACTCCTTACAGTGCAGCGGTAAGGGTTATCACAACTGTTGCTAATTGTGACACCACGAGCCACCCTACAAGGGAATGTGGTAAGGAGGTAAACAGTGTTGGCCAAGAAGGGTGGATGATAAGGCAGTGGTATGGTGGTAAAATGCATTTTAACATTATAGATGGCGGCAAAATTAATTTTTATGAAAAAGATAACAAAATATTGGGTTCAAATGGATAAAAGTCCTTAGAATTTTAATGAAAATTTTTGGTTCTAACAGTGGCTCATGTTGGGGATGAGTGATTTTCCAATCACTGCAAGAATCCATAATATCATTGGGAGAGCAGACCAAAACACCAAAGGATATGAAAAATGAAGGAGGCAGAAAATGGAAAATGGAGGAAGTGGAAAGATGAAGGAGTTGGAAAATGGAGGATGGAAAACGGAGGAATTGGAAAGATAAAGATGGAAATGACCCTACACTGATGTACATGGAAAGAAAACAATGTTTTCAATGAGGGAACTCTAGGACTCTAGGATTGTCCATGTATTGGCAAGTCCCGACCTCTTTTAAATTCCTAAACTATTGTGCATGGAGAAAATAATGTTTAAGGAGGTTTATATAGAATTGTCCATGCACTGGCAACCCTTAATCCTTTGTGGCAACAAAATCAAACTTTATCTCTACCTTGAATTGCTATGGTCTAAAATTCAAATCATAGATGATGGCCCGAGGCCACCTAAAAGAAAGACCTATACTTTCCTCTGTAATAAACTTTATTTTGATTTGATTTCATCAGGTTCCTCTTGAAAATGCTCATTCCATCTACCCTGCTACATGTATTGTCATTGAAAAATTTCAGAAAATCATTATGTTCAACTTGACTCATGTTCCTTCCACCACTCTGCAGTTCATAATTCCTATTATCATATGATAAAAATTTTTCACCTTCATCATACAAAGTGTATCCACATTCAATAGAGCATTGATTATCTTGCTCATTATTATGTATTGCTAAATGATCTTGCAACTATACTGGGACTTGAAAATTTGAATGCTTCTTTTGGGAATCTGAAAATTTCAACACATCCACATCTTCTGACACAATCAAATCAGAAATACTTTTCATCTCTTCCCTACTACCAGTCGGTAGTGACACATATTTTTGATCCATACAATCATCCTTATACATATTTGAATCAATCAATGTTGAACACTCATCATGAATGATATGCAAACCAATATCTTTCTCTTGTAGGCAAAAAATCTTCAAGTCACATACCTCTTTTTGGACAGATATGGATT
Source organism: Sequoiadendron giganteum (assembly GCA_007115665.2). NCBI lineage: Eukaryota > Viridiplantae > Streptophyta > Pinopsida > Cupressales > Cupressaceae > Sequoiadendron > Sequoiadendron giganteum. Next base: position 37,444,067 of record CM021110.1, read on the forward strand.
TTTGATAAGCTTCAAAGGTTTCTTCATCACTTTGAGAAATGCACATGGAGTCATATGAATTATTGCACACAGTAATCTCAATGTCAAAGAAAATATAGGCTAGACACAAAACTTTAGAATCATCCTTGTATGCACATTTCTTGTATTCAAGAGTTAACAAATCTGAAACCTGCTCACTGCTAAGTGAACATGTTTCTTCCGGATCTTCTACTATTTCTCCCACTTATTGATCTCCATAAGAGCTACAAGAATCACCCTGTTGTAGCTCAAAATCCATAGGTTCATCTTCATACTCATCAGTGGTACCACTATTGGTTTCAACATTAATAATTTCCTCATACTTTTTCTTATCTACCATGTCATTCCATTCATCTATTTGACTATAAGAAACTGGCACCCTTGATTTAGACCAATAAATTGAATTGAGCTCATACACTTTCATGAACTGCTCAATGAACTCATACCTATTAGGTGGGAAATTAATAGGTATTTGTTTACAAATATCTACCATTCTGCTGAACAAAGAGCACCTAGATTCTCCTTTATATCTCCTTATGTTAAGAAAGGCATCCAAAAGATTTTTTCCTCTCTTGAATACGAAAACACTCATCATTTTTCTTCACAGATTGTTGATTATGACATGTACCTTGTTGTAGATCTTGATTTACACTTCCATGGAGGATGGCATTGCTTTGCAGATTTTGACATGAAGTGTGATATTGATAATGGCCACCATACTGATTATAGTCATGATCTTGATAGCTTACTAACCTCTGACCAAGAGGAACAAGATAAGTATTCATTTGATGTGATGAATGTGGTGAATAAATGTTCTATTGTGAATAGAGTGCATTACATTCATTTCCAAAGTTCTCAGTTGTATCATGTGGCACTTGTGGTGTCCAAGATCTACTGGCATTTGTGTGTTCATTTTCACTATAGGATGGTATATTTTGTGATGCATCTGGGACACGTTTAACTCTCAATTGTAGCAGTTCTTGATCCGATCGTAGCATTTTTTTGGTCCAATTGTAGCCTTTGTTGTTTCAATTCCTTCAACTCTCTTATTGACTACTTCCTTCTCACTTCTTCTGACATCTTGACAAGAAAATTGGCAAAGTGCTACTGTTCCACAATATCTATGAACTATTTATCAAATTTAAACAAAGTCGCCAGCTACTTTTCCCAAAAGTAGGAAAATGAAATCGATTTTGATATTGTTTTGGTTTGCGCCAGTGGAATCCCCTATGAACTCAAGTGAATGCAAATATAAAAAAATTATGACTATAAATGGAAAGGCTAGAACCGAATTTTCTGAAGTTTTCTGTAGCAGAGTCACGAAACTGTTAGGACTCAAAAACACAAGTTTGAACCACAAGAGGTTGCCAAGCTCTCAGAACATTTTTGGCCAACGTACAAGGTCAAATAGTGAATTTGAACCTTCTACTCTTTAGGCTCTACTAAACCTAGACGGGTGTACCTTTGCAAATGATGCAGATTTGAACTATGTTTCCTTCTTGAACAATCTATCCACAATGGCAATCAGGAGTGGAAAGATATAATCATAACAAATACTCCTACTGCATAAAATGAAAGTATTTATATATGTTATTTTTTATGAAATTTATCTTTTGGGCTGTGACAGATCAGTGCCTTCTAACCACATGGGCAATGGAGTCAAAAAATATGTGTTTCCCTCTCTAGCTTAACTCTAGTTGCTAAGCACTTTGAAAATGAGATTCAATGACTGACATAAAACTTCACTAAATTTATGACTTGCATAAATCGTGCTGGAATGTTTTCTTACCAGGTTCTTCTTTAATTATCCAAAAGAAATCCTTAAATCACTGTGACTTATTTAAAATAATTTAATCCTAACTTGTAGACATCGATTAATTAAATCACACAAAATGAGAATAAAATTAGAAATATACTTGATATACTGATTTAAATGATTAAAAGACCAAACATTGGAGACAACCAAATAAAAAATATGAATCATTACATCACAACAACTGAACACCAAGAAAGGACTTCACTAATTAAAAACATTATCTCCATTGTTGTGCTTCAAGAAAGTCTGTACATTATTTGCATCCCCCTATTTTATTTTTTCCTATTTTCTAATTGTTCTCCTTCTAACTCCGACTCTTCCCCTTTTTGTATTGAATTCATGCATTTATATCTTCAGAAAAAAAATTTGCACCTTTTAGTTTTGTTCATTCATATTCTTATCAAAAGCCAAGAGTCATGCCATTTCACAACAGAAAATAACCATCAGAACTATCGCAGCCGAAACAACCAGTTTACTGCACTACCGTGCACCATCATTTTAGCTGTTGCAGTACTGAGATAAAAATTTCATGTTGCTCCACTGTCAACCACTCTACCGCGGTCCACTTGTCTACTCCGCACGGTTCCGCGGTGACTTTCCCTTCACTTTCATCCCCACCACTCTACTACGATCTTTGATCTGACCTACCACGGTATAGTAGTCTCTTCCTTGCATTAATCTCTACCACCCAACTACGCACCACATTTTGTCTTCTCACAGTATGGTGGTGACCTGCCTTTCCTTTGCTCTCCTTACCGCTCTACCACGGCCTCTGTTCTGACCTACTGCAGTATGGCGGTGACCTCCTGACTACCACCCTCACTGTCTACCACACTACCGCGGGCTCCTTGTCAACCTTCCACAGTATGGCGGGGTCTAACTTCTACTCGCTTCATTCCTTCCACCACCCCACTGTAGTCAAACCATTCACTCAATATGGTATAGTGGCATCGGCATGGAATTTTCTCCCTACCACTCTACCGCAGGCCCTTTGATCACCCTCCATGGTATGGTGTCTTTTCACTTCACCGCTCAACTGTGGGCTCCATTCATACTCCTTGCGGTGCAATGGTAAGGGTTATCACAACTATTGCTAACCATGACACCATGAGCCACCCTACAAGGGGCTGCGGTAAGGAGGTAAATGGTGTTGGCCAAGAAGGGTGGATGATAAGGCAGTGGTATGGCGATAAAAGGCATTTTAGCATTATGGATGGCAGTAAAATGATTTTTTATGAAAAAGATAACAAAATATTGGGTTCAAATGGATAAAAGTCCTTAGAAGTTTAATGAAAATTCTAGTTCTAACAGACCTATGGTTAGGGCAGAGAAATTCTCCAATGAATCCTACAAGCACACATGGTAAGGCTCGCTCGGATGCAATCAAATCCCACCACGAAAACTCATACCCACTAAATTGATCATCCTAAAGAAAGCTGGAAAATGGCATCTATCCCCTTGCTTCTCATGATCATAAACCACTAACTTCCCCACAATCGATATCCTCAAAATGCGATAGACATCCTCTGGGGTAACTGTCATCTCTTCAGTCGGTAGATGGAAGGTGTTGTGCTCACTATGCCACCGCTTTGCAAGTGTTGTATGTAGCTCCCAGTTAATCTGGTACTGGGGCATATCTATCAAGGAAGTCAATCCACACTGGTCAATGATGGAAATATCTACCAAAGTCAACTATGGGATCATGTCACATGTCCTCAGAAAGCGCTCTCGAACCTATAGGTTCCCTAAGCCACCCTCCTAGAATAAAATTAAAGCATCAAGTCAGAAAACCAATCAAATCAACCTATCAATTAGCTCATTTGAGATTTTGATCAAATCTTGAGGAGCACCTATCCTATCACTCAACTCTCATTTTTCATGAGATCGATCAACATCAATTAACCTATCATCGTTCCTCGCCTATTATGAGGGAAATTATCAATCAATCAATCAATCAATCAATATTATCTTTGCTCCTCGCCTATCATGAGGACGATCATCAACCTATCAATGAACACCATCCTATCATTAGCTGACATGATCATCAATCATTAAAATCTAGGAGGAATCTATCAAAATCACCAATTTTTGTTTAATGCGCTAAAACAAAGTTTCTATGCGTTGATCTACCGGATACGCTAGAAAATCTACCAGATACACCAAAATAGAGTTTTGATGAGCCATTTCATGCATGCGCTTGAAAATGGATCGCATGTGCTGGAACAATGTCCCAATGCACCGATTCCCCAATGCGCTACTAGACCTGCTCTATGTGCAACTTTATCCTATCGATGCGCTGAAAACCCTATGTGCTAATCTAGCAACCTAATGTGTTGAAGCGGGTTACAGATGTGCTAGCCTAATTTTGGATTCTAACCTAACCAGATGTGCTACTATAGGGTTTCTATGCACTGAAGCGGGTTCTGTATGTGCTAAAAGTCTATCCTAATACACTAAAACGTGTGAAACTATCGAATTTTAAAATGAAATTTAAGCGAGAAAAATTCAAATTTGAAATTGAAAAAATGGTTTTTGGGGTATGTACCAGAGGCTTGTATGCAGCTGGACACTGGTGGTAGTGAACTCACTCAAATCTGTGTGTGTGGCGTGGAATCCTATCCATATTTACTCTTCAGGCTCTCAGTTTTCAAAATTCACAAGTTACAAATGAACTCTATTTTACCCTTTTTGACCTATTAAAGGTTAATTAAGGGGTAATTATTGAGACATTTATTTAATTATTGTGAAAAGTTACAAATGAACTCTATTTTACCCTTTTTGCACTTAAAAATGGTATGATCATGATTTAATTAATTACTTGTTATTTAATTAATAAAAATCTTAATTCCTCTACTTATAAATAAATTGCAAAAATTATTTATATAGTTCACTTCTAAATATTCTTCTTACCTAAAATCATTTTCTTCTTAAAATAATTAAATGCACAAATAAACAAATTTGTCATTTATTTAGTTTTCCCTTTTTCACTTAAGTTTGAATTTTTCAAGTTAGCCTCTAAAATCATTTTCCTCTTAAATTGGTTAAATGCACAAATTTAATTAATTTGTCATTTTTGCTAATTTCCCCTCTCCATTTAAATTGAGTTTTTAATTCAATTTGGCACATTTCTACATATTCTTCTAGCTACCTTCCACCTCACCTGGCACCTCACCATGTGTCACATGAAATTGAATTTTCTAAATTGAAAAATGTGGATTTTCCATCAACAAACCTATAACAACTATGAAACCTCCTTGACACATGGCTTCTTCCTCCCTCTCATTCCTTTCAACACTTGGAAAATTTCACTCTTGCAGGGAACCACCTCCATGATTCTCTCTAACCTCTTCGTGCTCAAGCGTTGATGCCACAGGATCACAATGTCGATCATTCACCGCTGCCACATCATTCCCAGCTCAGAAAATCCTATAAATAGAACTCATTGCTATATCTTTTCAACAAGTATAATTTGACAATTTTATGCTACAAAAATCTCATTGTAGTTTGAAGGCATTTGAAGAACATTGTAGTTGCATTTTAGTGTTTTAAAATTGTTTTAGCATTATCATGGAATTTCAATTCTATTACTTAGTTTCTTACATCCTTTACACAACATTATGTTTAGATTTGCATCATTAGTTTAGTATCATATCAACAAAAATCTCTCATCATAGATTCATTCAGCAAATTACTTTCAAAAACACAAAAATATAAGCATGTAGGCATTATAGTTTTCATTGCAAAGTAGCTTTTCATTTCTTAGGTTTCCATTCCATACATTCATGTCTAACAAAATAATTCTGAGAGCATGAGTTGGGGAATCACCGAGAATAGAGGATGATGAGATGAGTTCGAATGCAGGATTGTAATAGTTTGTTTTATTGCTTTTCCTTCATTAGATGTAATATATTTCACTGCTTGTGTGTTGTTTAGTTATGATTATTACTACTCACTAATGCATTTAAATCACACACAAGGCATGGACCTAAGATAGGTCGCACATACATTTGTAATACAAAATTAATCCATTATAACATCAACTACACATTAGGTTGGCTAGAGATGTAACAATAGAATAGTGCCAACTCGTCGTACGACCATCTGAACACATGAGATTCTAAAATTTCAAGCTTTCAACATCTAGAAACCATTTCCCAAAACCACAAGCAATGATAATCATCAGCGGAGGATTGCATACGAAAATACCAGAGGATTATTGTCAATTATATTTGCACCCTGTTGAACATGAAGGTTCAACAATCTATTGAAACATGGAAACGTTCTTGAGTTGTGGGTAACTCATTGTGAGAACGAATCTCTGGAGAAGGTCGGTTTCCTTGTTAATAATCACCTACTCTACTGACTTGTGGAGAAAAGAGTTGGAAGGAAAACTATAATTGAAATCCTATCACCTAAAATGATTAACCGACATTAAGAAGATTTTGATAATAACTTACTCTCAACACCTCTTTAAAACTTGATTCTCACAATATCACAACACATATGACTCAAAAGTGATTTGTGCATAGGTTAAAAATGAACACAAGACACAACCTGAATTAGAATGTAGCTCTTGCAAACCACTCTACAACAACAAGACATGAGAAGGATTCAACAGATTGAATCACAAAACACATCAAATTACTATTGCAGAGCATAAATAAGAACTGAGGAACGAAGTTCTATTGTTTTATTCAATGAAGGAGTGAAAATCCTGAAAATATGAGTATAGAGAAATTTATAAGCTCTTAGAATGTGTGTAAGAGCAAGAAACTGATATTTGAACCCCTGAGAAATTAAATTTTATCAAACTTATAGGCATTAAGTGAACCCAATAGTGCAAAATAGAAAAATCATGTCCACTGCTTCTCCAAAAAGCAATCCATTATGTATTTTCAAGCTCAGGAAAAAGGCTTGAAAAAATGACTTCAAATAGCTCCAAAAATCACCAAAAGGATAGCAATTTCCCATCTCCAAAGAGTCCATCCAAAAAAACATCAAAAACAAGTGCAACTGGCTGGAAATTGAAAATGGAAACATCAGTTTGCCTTCTTTTCTCCAAATTCATCTAGAATAAAAATCCAAATCCAAAAGATCTTGGCCACCCTTTCTCTACTTTTATTAAAACTTCTTTAAATTAGCAAGAAAACAAAGCAATTTATAAAAACATTTCTTTATTTTTGCTTTACAAAAGTTGCAATTTTAAATACAAAATAAAGCTTAAATGCTTTAACTTTCTCAATTCATCTTATCTCCTGATTTTTTGCAACTCAATATTTTGGAAAAATCTTTGCAAAAATAACAATCTTCAATGCTCCTATTACAATTGACTTTTCTCCAAAAAATCATAAAAACATAGGATAAATATTTATCCAAGGCTCTAAATTTGGTTTCTAGAAAATCAATAAAAATAAATACCTAAGGCACTAGACATTTGATCTTCATCAAAACCTAAGGAATATTTTATATTTAAATTAATTTACATAAAGCTCCTAAAGCTGACCTAGGGCATGTAATATTTTTGCCCCCCCTTGGTATTAATTTAGATATTGACATATTTAAAACATTTGAAAAAATGTCCCTAAGTCGAATTAGGGCTTGATCGAACCCTAAGAACAAAACAAGCTTTCCCTAAGAAATCGGCCTCATGAGAGAGCTATGGAGTTGATTTCGAGCTTAAACCTCACCATTTACAGTCGATTTGCTTTTGCAACTTGAAAGGTAAGCTACTTATCATCATTTTGATGCATCCTTGATTCCTTTCGAATGAGAAAAATGGCCTTTACGTTGTGGCCATGACTGGTTATTGACACCTTCTATGTGTTTTATTGTGTCAATATTCTTGTCATCCTCTGTGGCGACCATTGGAGGGTCTGTTCGAGCTCTTTGGAATGCTTTGGCTATGGGCTTTGATGAGCTTCTCCATAGAACATTCATGGTGACCTCTATGTTTCACTTCTGATGCATTTCCCTCTTAAATAAAAGCTTTATTCAAGCTTTTCTCACAAAAATGATGAAGTTTTGAGGATTCTTGGGTTTGGCCATTGTATGGGCCATGACCATGCTTGTGTATTCTTCTTGTCTCTATAAAAAATTATTTTTCATGGGCTCGACCCATGATGTAGAAATGTTTGTCATTTGAAAGGAAAGCACACCTAGAGAAATCTATGCATTTTGTTCTTGTTTTTAAAGGTCTGTAGACCCTTCATGGTCGCGGCCATGAGCTTCAAAATATCCATTTTATGAAATGCTCCACTGTTGAAAACTCTCAAATCCTTGTTACCTTGCATTTCAAGCTTCAACGATTAAAAACCCAAGTGGGTTTGGTGTTTTGCAAAGAGAAACCTCTTCTCAAGCTGTGACCATGAGAGCACTGGCTAGGGTTTCTATGCACTTCCATTTCTCATAATTTTCTGAATATGCACAAGCATCATTTTAGTTTCATTTTTTGGGTTTATGAACCCATCATGGTCGAAACTATTAACTTCATTTATAGGGCCCCAATGTTGGCATGAACTTGAGTCATGGTTATTTTCTTTCTGTACTTTGCATTTAGAGTTCAATACCCTAAATGGGTATCATCATTTGTGAAAGAAATTTGATCTCAAGTCATGGCCATGAGAGTTCAGTTAGGCTCACTTGCCACCTATGTTTGAGCTCAAAATACCTCTATTTCTCTGCATTTTGAAGGTTCTCAATGTGAACCAATGTGGATTCTCTCTTAAAGGCTTGAACTGGGCACCATTGCATTTGTTTCATTCTGAAACCCTACTCACTATAATTTCACTGAAAGGGAGCCATGATCTCATTTAATTTGTTTGTTCTAATAATGCAGATATATTTCAACTTATAGATCATTTTTAATGGAACAAACTCTTGTCCTCTTTGCACTGTTTGTATCTCTCCTTTCATTGTATATACTATTTAGCAATCACTTGCCTTTCATTCTTGCTAGAGACAACCTTTCCTCTACATTCTTCATGCATTTTTGTATCCTAAACAACAAATGTTGACATGAAATCTTTATTTATGCATAGAAGATTTTGAAATACACACCATGATGAAGGTGTTCTAAAGCTTCTCAAATTGCTTCAATTGTTATTGATGACTTATAAACAAGGAATTATGTATGTTTTTTCTCTATCTCACTTCATGATGATGCAGTCCTTGATGATTCACTTGGGCAACTGGTCACCTATGATCTTCAATTCATTACACTTTGGACTTGATTGTCCTAGATGGTCACTTGTTTGAGCTCTTATGATAATTTATGTACTCCTTTAGATGCATTTGTCTTGAACAAAAAATGAATTGTTTCTTTTCTGAAACTCCTCTATGGAATGTTGAGGGGTAGCATGTTTGGTCTCAACCCTTGTGGGAGCCCGTTTTACACCACATACTTTATGATATTCAAAATAAATCAGCAACATGGCTTTTCCTATACCTGCATAGGAAAAAATAAATGTTAGATTAAAAACAATAATTACAATATTTCTTATGGTGTTTCATCTTGGTATTCTTTTGCACTCCTCTTGTCTCTGCTCAATTGATTTCAATGCACATAGATAGTATTCTACATTATTGTTGATGGATTATGTAGGAAGTTTCATAGTCTGAGCTCTAACAAAGCTTTCACCCACTTGTAGGTTCACTTGGAGCACGAAAGCAATGACAGATGCACAACTTTGAAGGAAACTCAAAGGCACAACTAGGCAATGATGATTATGTTCTTTCTTAGATGTTTTTCTCCTTTTATCTTCATTATTGTAGCGTACTCTTTTTGATTCATTGTTTTAGCTATTCACATGGCTTGTGTGGGATACTTGATTCTCTTTTATCAATGAATACAAAACAATATTTTATGCAATTCTTGGTCAATTCTACATTTCTATTTCTCTTGGAAAAAATATATCAATCCTTGTATAATGAATAACTTAAAGCAGAATGAAAGCATCTTCCTTTAACATTTCATGCACTCTTGATGTTGTAAATAATGAATGGAAAACTGAAACACATTGCACTTAAACAAATAAACCCTCAAATGTATGCAATGGTTAAAGCAAATGTAGAAATAAACTGAAACTCTTCACCTTAAAATGGATCTGAATCAACCAGCTCTATCAATTTGAGTTGTGGTGAAAAATTGATAGCAAGAACAATACCTGCATACCGGTTCAGAATACTAGATCAACCTCGAACTTAAATTGCAGTTGCAACTCATTTAACATGGTGACATCAATGGAAACACAAAAGCTACATAATGATATGTTCTTCTTCATTCTTCCAACAATCTCCCCCTTTGTCATTGATGGCAACATGTGCCAAAATAATGCAACACACTCTCCCCTTTTCTCTTCATGAAATTCTCTCCCCTTCTTACATCAAGGACAAAGGTCAGCCCAAGAATATGAAAATACATATATATATGGATGGTCTAGAACATTGTATGATAAAAAAAAAAAAATTAACTCCCCCTTAGGAGTTTGTCCCAACAAAGTGTAAACTTGGAAAAGGATTACCTAGAGGAAGGTGAGCTTTGAAGCTCCTTGAGAATACCTTGCAATGTTGTCTTTCCATTCTCCCAACTCTGCTTAGTAGATATCAATATTCTATTAAGAGATTCCAACTCTATCAGGCTCTCTTCAGCATCATCCGATGTGCAAGTAGTCAGGTTGATCTTGTCTAGTTTTTCTACATTAGCCAAAGCATTGGCCACCAGAGTTGATTCTATTCTCACACTATCACCTATCAGACCAAATTTCTTGATGTTATCTCCCTTCTAATTTTTTAGCATAAATAATTTCTTTCTGTGAGTTGTGATAGCATTCCAAGTTGACCTATCTCTATCTTTAGATGCATTGTATGTACTGGAAACAACTATCAACTGAGACTTAGTGGAGTCCATGAGATATTTGATGCTCTATGTGGCATCCGGCCACCTTATGCAGTAAGAAAATATAGTATTTGCTTCAAACTCATAGGCCTTCACAATTTCTAGGATCTTTTCCACATTGGTGTGTGCTAGAGCACACTTATAATGAAGTTTTAGAAGCCTTTTCCTTGCCATTTTCTCCTCAATCTCTTGTTTGGTCTTCTCACCAAGTCCAGAGACATTCCTTAAAGGAATCCAATAGAAGTTTCAAGTTTTCTACCAGAGTGAGATATGTATCTATTGATGTACCAAGAGTGGCCTCTTTCATGGTTTTGAGGGCATCATCAATGAGTTATGTCCCCTTTTGGTGTGATTCCAAAATTTATTATCTTCTAGATGCATGCAATACATCTCCTAACACCAATTTGTGAATTGGAGATATTTTACTTAGATCCACAGTTCATTGAGCCATGGGAAGTTGTAAAAATTCCAAAGGAATTACCGGCTGGAATCTTATTTGCTTGAATAGAAAGCCTTTTAACACATCATTGTCGGAGGAGGATTCTCTGGAGGACCTTTTAGATTCTACAACCTGCCTTTGATCTTCTTCATTCTTCCCGACAGATTCCCCATTTATTTCTTCTTCCTTTACATTTCCTTCTTCCTCCTCTTCTACATTTTCTTCTTCCTCTATTTTCTCTTCTTCTCCTTTTCTAGCTTCTTCATTTTCATCTTTATCTCTTTCTCCTTCATCTCTTTCACCTTAATCTTTATCCTTTTCTTCTTTAGTATGCTCTAGAGGGACAACATCCCACTTCTCTGATCAACTCCTTCCTCTTTTTGTTTCTCTTTCTTTGGAGGATCATTTGTGACACTTGTATCTAGAGGGATATAAACATCATATCACCTATACCAAAAGGAATGTCTTAACCTCTGCAGAAACTTCTTCTCTTGAATTAGGTGCAAAAGCGGATGGGAGTGCACCAAACATGCAATATTTATTAGCCATACCCCTGATGGCTTATGCAATTTCTTTCCTTATTTCCTTTATCTACTTCTCATCCTTTGTCATCAAAGTATTTACTCTTGTCTTCATCTAGAACATCTTTGAGCATACCTTCTTTAGGGTTTCCAAATCATTTGGGCTCAAAGAGGATCCAATTTTCTCAAATGCATCATTTCTTATATTCTCTTCCAACTCAACAGGCTCTGATCTTCTTTTCATTAGGGCTTCCCATAATTTTTTAGGAACATTGTTCTTGACATAATCCCAACTGACTTCCAAAGTGATAACATACTAAATAGTAGCCAAAATTAATGATTTGTTTTTCCTCTCTACCTACTTGATCATAAATTTCTACTGTAGGCTGCAACATATCTTCAAAATGTATGTAGCTATTTACCAAAGCCTCTTATCTAAGAGGGGAACCAGGTCTTATTGGAGAGCCTTTTTGTTCTTCTGGTTCCAGAGATGCTTCTTCTGACATCTTTTCCTTCTTTGGGTCTGGTTTGGTGTGCACATGAACACTAAGGTCCTGTTTTTCTTCCTCTTTGGAGGACAATACATAATGGAATATTTTTGAACCAACACTTGCTTCTTGTGAAGCACCTTCACTAGAGGACATGCTTACTCTCTTCTTTCTTACCAATTTTTTTGCAAGGTCTTCCTCCTCTTCCTCTTGTTCTTTAGTGATGCTAAGGTTCTTTTCCATTGTAGCCTTTTTTTTCTACGCCTTTTGAATGGTGTCATCGAAGGGGCCTCTTTCCTTTTCCCAAATCTTGTAGCAAGTCTGGAAGGAGTTGAGCCTTTGCCTTTACTAGGAGCACTAGGCTCTACCTTTACTATTGTAGGGCTAGAAACTAGTTTTGAAGGAGCACTCCTACTGAATCTCCTTAGACCTGATGATTCTCTAGTCTTCTACTCTCTCCCAAGGCTCTACCTTGAGTAATCTAATCATCAATGAAGCTATACATTCTAATCATTTCATCTACCTTCTTTCTTATCACATGCTTCTTATGCTTCAAGTTAACTTCCATATATTTTTCTGCATAAGTGCCAACTCTAGGTTCACTGGTATCTTTCAGAATTTTCAACAAAACTTGTACATAGCCTTCGGCTTCATCCTCTGTAACCTCAAACCCAAAAGGTTGAATCCATACAGTCCAGGGTTCAACAAATTCAATCATGCACATATCAGAGGAGGCATGAAATATGATATCATTCTTATACTTCTCAACAACTTTCTTTGGAATCCTTTCTCTTTCGTTCATGTTGCTTTTGAACACAACAAAAAATGTTGTCAGAGCATTATCTTGACTCTTCAAATCACCCAAACTGTGCATATAATCAAAAATTTGATGTGCAACCGGTCTGGATGTGTCCCAAATCACCACATCATCTCTTCCAGGAAGTGTTCTAAGAAAGTAGAACATCAAACAAACAATCAAGGAGCCAAATTTAAATGCATATTTCCTCTCCTTGGTCATCTTTAGATTCTCAAACAACTGTTGCTGGAGAAGTTCACACAAACCATAATCAACACTATTAGCTGCCATATCATAATCAGTGTAAATTGCTATAGTAAACACTGAATTTTCTCTATTTGTGAAGTAGATCTTGTGTCTGATCATTATAGCTAAATACTTCATAGTAGGATTAGTAATAGGCTTCATTGCAAGAGCCCCCTTCTATCAAAGGTAGCTCTGGTGAGTTCCATCACCACTTCATTCTTCATAGACTTCAACATCAATACCGGTTCGATGTCTCAAAGTCCGGTAACTGCCTTAATCACTTCCTTAGCTATAATATGAGGTTTGTCAGTCCACAAAAAATTGTCATGCATTATGCTCAAGGTTTGTTTAACATATTTATCATCAACAATGGAGTTGAAGTTAGGAAAGTAATTCCATCGATCCAAATTCTTCGCTATAATATTTGAATACTCGAGTTTTATCCATAAATCATCCTCATCAAGCTCATTCTACCAAATGTATATCAATTTTCTATGATTATATTCCTTAGTTTTAACTCAAATGTACATCCTAGTTTCTTTAGTGGGCATGACACCGTGAGGAATTGATGAGAAGGTACCTAGAGGGTCATCTTCAAAAACTTTCATAGAATATTTCTTATAGGATGGTTTAGATCTTTCTGATGCTTTTATGACTACAGGGGTTGCCATATTTTTACACACTGAGCTTTAATGATTTCAGAAAGAAGATTCACACAAACCCACAATAGCAAAGAAGAGTAAAATACCTTTTTCCTTCGTGAGAACCAAAACTAGGGTTTCATCGGCTCACACTTCAAATCACCTCAAGATTGCTCTGAATCACTCTTTGCTTTCTTCAATCACACAAATGATAAAAAAAAATTTAAAATTTCTCTTTATAGATCAATGTGATGCCCTAATTCTCATTAAATGTGATAGAATTTGAAAAGCTAATAAAAACTCTTCATTGTTACATTGAAAAACACTAATTTCCTTCGCAAATCATAATGCCTACAACTTTTCTTTTGTTTCCTTTTGCATAAGCTCTGTTTGTTCATTCTCTACAACATATCCTTGTGTCAAATTTTTACACTCCCAATATCCAGGGGGTCGAATAATTTTCTGGTAATGCTCCCCCTAAGACCATGTTGGGCCTAATTCCCAGAGGAATTGTCTTCAACGAATAGGGGCACAGACACATTTGATATTTTTGGCTCTTCTTTCTTTTTCCATATCTTTTTCATTTCTTGCTTAACCCCATTCTTGTTAATTGTCTTCACTAGTTCATTCTTCTTTACCGGATTAGATTGCTTTCCCCTTTACTTCTGCATACTTTTGAAATGTGTTCGGGTTTATTGTAGTTGCAGCAAACAACTTTTTTATGATTTGTTTGACCTGCATTAGCCCTTTATCTGTACTAGATTGCTTTGTGTCCAAACTTATTACATGTATAACAATATCCAACAAAAGATTGATTCATTCTACCTCCATTAAACCAATTCATCATTTGAGTTCTACATTCACTAGCTCTATGTCTAACTTACTTGCATGCAAAACATTTTCCGAAGAAGGGACTACTATACTGATTTATTTGACTTCTACACTATGTTGCTTTGTGAACAAATTTATTGCATGAAAATCAAACACTATTGAAAGATGAGTACCTTTGAGCATTTGGTTGTCTTATAGGTGGTCTTCTAACAAAGTTTCTTGGATTTCTTGTTTGCTTCCCTTTGTCTTGAGTCTTTTGATTTGCCATTATGTTTGGGGTCTACATAGCCTTAGAACTTTCACCTCCTTCAATTCCCAAACCACCTTTGTCTTTAGTTGGTTGCTGCCCTGCAATCAACTCATCAAGCTTGGTGGAGCTTGTCTTGAACTTATCTTCATAGAGTTTTTCCTTTTCTAGAACTTTTTTCAGGTTCATTTTCAAGCATTGCGCATTCATCAATCTTGCTTTACGCCACTATATTCAAACAATCTTCAATTCTCTTTTTTTCCTCCACTTGCACCTTCAATCCGATGATCTCTTCATTTTCTTGTTTTAATTGCTCACTCACTTCTCTATGTCTTTCTTTGAATTTCTTCAATTGCTCTTTCAATTTTCTAATGCATTCATTTGCCTCATCAAGATTGTAACTGAGGGTAATTTTTGTTAGCTTGTTAGCATATTTAAATGCAAAACATGTAAAAACCCAAAGAAAATAATGGAGTGCAAAGGAATAAATGAAGAAATGAATAAAACGATCTCACCCAAGTTCTTCATCCTCCATGGCTGATCTCCATTACACCTTCTAGCTTGTTGAAAATATGAGGTTTTCCTGAGATTATGCTGAGCAATCTAGATTATGACTAGTCCTAAACAAGTGTTGAAGGATTCAAATGATTGTGCAAGAGAATTGAAAATCCTACATGCAAGACTAATTAACTAAATGAAAAATGATAAGAAAATGCAAGACTCAAATGCAAGAATAAGACACACAAGAGTTTTCAAGATATTAAGAGATAACAAAATGAGGACAAAATTGATATTTTATAAAAAATGCAATTTTGGATGGACGGATGAGATTAAAGATTGAGAAGTGCCCTAGAATTTATGGTCAAGATTCAAAAGAACAACCCCTTAATTAAGGTTAGGAAAACTTTAGGGTGAAATTCAAAATGAGCGGACAAGATTTAATTTAAGAAATTAAATCAAGGAATGAGAATATGTGTGACAGTGAGATGAGATTTAGTAAGTAGGAAAATAATGAGTTAGAAAATCAAGTCATTTTAGAAATTACTTAATTTGTGGAGGGAAATGCTATTTTGAATTTAATATTTTAATTTAATTCAAAATGGTGAAGTCATGTGATAGTAAATAATAATTAAGTTATTTACTTGAAGAGAGAGAAATTTAAATAAATGATTTTTATTTAAATTTGGAATGAATTGTGAGAGACAATTAAATAATTTATTTTAAATTTATTAATTGTGGAAGAAGTGGGTTAATAATTAAATAAATTGTGGGGGATTTATTTAATTATGAGAAGACTTTAATATTAGAGACATATTTAAATAAAATGAATTTATTTAAATAATCAAGAGGGAATAGTGGATTAAATAAATTTAATAATTTATTTAATTTAAAGAGGACTTTAGACATTAATGGCGTATTTAAATAAATGTGATTTATTTAAATAGTCAAGAAGAATAAGAGAGATGAATTAATTAAATAATTGGTCATTAGTTAATTAATAGTTGAATTTGGTTAGAAGAACATAATCAAATTATGTTTTAGAGGAATTGATGAGAAAATTGAGTTTGTAGGCCTAGGTCAATTTTATGTGTCTACATTTTGTCCCTCTTTGTCATAATACAGTTTATCACATTATGGAAAGAAAAACAAGTCAAGAATATGCCCGAATGAAGGTATGGAGTGCCTATGCCCCCTCAAGAAATTTTGCGAATTTTGGTCCGGGGTCAGAAAAATTTGGAAAGTGTCCCGATAAGCTAAATGGATGTCTAGAAAACCAATGGCGCGACCGGTTTCAAAAATGGAGGATGTTAAGATAGCGAAAATGGAAATCAAAGGTCATTAAATGAGCTTCTAGTACAAACCCAACAGGCCAAACCCTAATTTTCAACCTATAATTAGGTTTGAAAAGGAAAACCAAGTGTCATTTTCACATTTGCTAGTTAGAGATTTTGGAGAGCAAAGCACGAGGAGAAGATGGTGATTCCCATGACAGACAGCCACATCTATTGTGTGAGGAAATTTTGACGACCCAAGGGCATAGAGGCACCGGTAAGTATCTCCTCTTGACTTTTATTTTCTCGATTTTTATGCATTAATTAGGGTTTAGGAGCAAAACATGAATGCATTGTGACACAAATGCATTCGCATAAACCACAAATGCCATCGTGTCTGATGCATTTGCTGCGTCATGACACAATTGCATGGGATAGGTAGGGTTCATGTTTAAAATGACACATACGCTAGGTCAAAAGACGCAATTGCTAAAATGTAACACAAGTGCGGAATCGCATGACGCAAGTGCAATATTGCGAAGCAACTGCAATGCCAAATGACGCAACAATTATGGAATGATGCAATTTCCATATGGAATGACATAATTGATATAAAGGTTCGTAATTACGAGCTGGAACGACGCAATCGCTTCAATGCGACACAATTGTGAAATACAGAGCCACATATGACTTAGCGCGACACAATTGCAGTCAACATGATGCAATTGCAATTGACTAGGGTTGACTAGAGTTGACTTAGTTTAGACTCATTTTTTAGATGCATTTTTGATTACTCAAATAGTAATAATGCTTTATGATGCTAATCCATGTGTGCTAACCCTCGTTTCTGCGTGTGCAAAAATGACTAGTGCCTATTTATACATGTGAGTCCAAACCTACCACATAGACATTCAAAGATCGGTTGGGAGATTGGGAGCGGGAGCGATTGATGAGACTAGGCTTGTATTATGTCACTTATATGCCCATTATTCAGGCGAATAGGGGATTACTGACAACCTTGTGTGAGAGGTGGCACTCTGAGACATTCTCCTTCCACCTACCCACAGGAGAGGCCACTGTGCCCTTAGAGAGATGTATGAGGCTGTAGACGATGTCAGTTTGGGTATTCACGGGTATGAAATCGGATGGGAGTTTATGGCTGATCATTATTCTCGGTGGGATGCTATTTTAATGACATTGATTATTGAGGTCCTTATACCAGATCATCGAGGGCACAGATTCCCGATAGGATGGGGAATGTTCTTATGTTAATGCATAGGGATAGGACTATATTTTTCTGGGGTCCATGTTTACGAGGGATGTCATACCATCAGCTTCATGAGGTTGTATACCAGGAGGGTCAGAGTATTAGTTGTGGCAGTACCTTACTGATGATTTGGGTATAGGAGAATATTCCCATTTTTTTGTCCACCAGTGTAGATTTAGCAGTAGGGCGAGGGTCTGCCCTATGTGTATCTTTATGCAGGTTCAGTTACCCATACCCGAGTAGGAGATACAGGTTACTAGCATCACCGGATTGACACATTGATGAGTTTTGTTTGGAGGCCTTTCAGAGATTTTGCCCAGTGGCCTGATGAGGATGGCCATCTTTCCTTGTGCAGACAGTTTAGATATTTTATTGGTCTTACAATGCAAAGCTAGAGGATTATAGAGATGTACCTACCCCAATGGGTACTACGGTAGTTTGGGGAGTGGCATGGTGTGCTTGCGGGGTGTTGGGTCTCAAAAACGTAGGTTTGAACCATGAGAGGTTGCTAAGCTCTCACAACGCTATTGGCCAATGTACAAGGCCAATTGATGCAATTGTACCTTTTGCTCTTCAAGCTCTGCAAAACCTAGGTGGGTGCACCTATGTGTGTGTTGCTGATTTAAAATGTATTTCTTGAGAAACAATCTACCTACAATGGCAAAAGGAAGTGGATAGATAAAATCACTACAACTACTCCTACTCCTACTACACAAATGAAAGGTTTTTGAATAAATTATTTGATATGAATTTGTATCTATGGGTTGTGGCAGATCAGTGTCTTCTATCCACATGGGAAATGGAGTCAAAAAATGATATGTGTTTCCTCTTATTGGCTTATCTCTAGTTGTTAGGCACTCTGAAAATTCTATGGCTGGCATAAAACTTCATTAAATCTATGACTTGCATAAACAATGTTGGAATGTTTCTCTATCAGGTTCTTTTTTAACTATCCAAAAGAAATCTTAAAACCACTATGATTTATTAAGATAATTTAATTCTGGTTGCAGACACCAATTAATCAAATCACACAAAATGGAATATATTTTGATAAATCAGGGATATGCTTGATATGCTGACTTAAATGATTAAAAGACCTCAAGTTGGAGACAACCAAAATAAAGAGTATAAATTGATGCAACACAACAACTGAACACCAAAAAATAATTCACTAGTTTAAGCATATTATCTCCATTGCTTCTGCTTCAAAAAAGGAATCTGTCATTGTTTACATTCCTAGTCCCTTCTCGGGAAAAAATCTAACTCCTACTATCTAGCTACTGCCTCCCATCTCCCTCCTAGTATTCTCCTCTTTCTGCCACTGATTTTTCAAATATTTATATAATACATACCAAGCGTTGCAACCATTCACTTTCCCGTTATAGCTGTTTGTATTTTCGTGACAAAAAATAAAATATTTGATTAGTTGCCTAATCAGAAAATCAAATATTTAAAACTATAGTCATGCTTTGATTTCTTCTTTATACATTACCTGATTTTAATATTTCATTTTATTTACTGTCGCTTCCCTTATCTTACCACTTCCTCATTGAATTCATCTCTACCTCTGACAGTTCTATGGTACTACTATGCATGGAAAATAATTTTTAAAGAGGCATTGCTAAGAATTGTCCATGCGCTCGCAATCCTTAATCCTCTGTACCTGCTTTGGTTTAAAAAATCAAACCATAAGGGATGGCCCCAGGCCACCCAAAAGAAAAAACCTTCACTTTCCTCTGTCATAGACTTTGTTCTGATTAAAGTACATCAGGTTTCTTTTGAAACTATCCATTCCACTCACCCTGCAATAGGCACTGTCATTGGAAACCTTCAGAAAGTCATTATATTCAACTTGATTCATATTCATTTTACCACTCTGCATTTTATCATTCTTATTATCATATGAAAACTATTTATCACCCTTAGCATACAAAGTGTATCCAAATTCAAAAAAACATTCATAGGCATGCTCACTGTCATATGTTGCTAAATGTTCAAGCAGTTGTACTGGGACCTGGAAATCTAAATGCTTTTCTTGGAAATCAAAAAATTCTATCTCATCAACATCCTCTAAAACAATCAAATCAGAGCTACTCCCCATTTCTTTCCTATCACTAGTTGGCACTGACACACACTTTTGATTCATATAGTCATCCTTATACATACTTGAATCAACAAATGTTGGACACTCATCATCAATTACATGTAAACCAATATCTTCCTTTTGCAGGCAAAAAATATTTGAGTCACACACCTCTTCTTGGACAGACATGGATCTTTGATCAACTTCAAATAATTCCTCATCACTGTGAGAGATACACATGGGGTCATATGAATTATTACTTTCACTGTCAAAACAAATGTAGGTTGGAGCCAAAAATTTGGAATCATGTTCATGTGCATGCTTATGGTATTCTAGAGTTAACAAATTTGAAACTTGCTAACTGCTAAGTGAACAGGTCTCTTCTTCCATATCTTCAACCATGTCTCCAACCTCTTCTTGATCTTAATAATAACTGCAACAATCATCCTATTGAAGATCAACATCCACTATTTCATCTTCACAATTTGACTCACAATCTGTTATGCAAGAGAAACTCTCCACATCTTCATTGTCAGACAACATGATATCATTTTTTATTGCAGCTTCTGAAGCACTATTGGTGGTATCCACATACCTCGTCCCAAGTATGGAATCAATAAGTTTATTCACCGCATCCAAGGCACATTTTTTTGATGATTCTGGCCAATAAACTGATTCAAGCTCTGATGCTCTTAGAAGTTGTGCAACAAATCTGGGTCCTTTTGGCCTAAAATGAGGAGGTAATTGCATACAAATGTCTGTCATCCTATTATATAGAGAGTTTACATATTCTCCCTTATATCTCCTTATGTCAAAAAAGGCACCCACAAGATTTTTGCCTCTCTCTTGAATTTGAATATACTCATCAAAAGTACTTTGCTGTGAATAGAGTATATTACCTTTGTTTCCACAGTTCTCAGTTGCATCATTGGGCACTTGTGGTGTCCAATATCTCTTGACATTTGTGTCTTCATTCTTACTGCATGATGACCCATTTGGTGATGTATCTGGAACACTTTTGACTCCCAATTGCAGCAATTGTTGGTTCACTTGTAGCATCTGTCGGTCCAATTGCAGCCTTTGTTGTCTCAATTCCTTCAACTCTCTTATTGACTGCTGTCCTCTTTCTGCTTCTGCCATCTTGACAAAATGTTACTGCTCCACAACATCCATGCATTATATATCAAATTAAAACAAAGTCACCACCTACTTTTCCAAAAGTAGGAAAATGAAATGGATTGCTTTGGTTTGCCCTAGCGAAATCTCCAAAAAAAATGTGAAACCTTGTTGACTCTATAAATGGAAAGGCTGAAAAAATATTCCTGAGTAATTCCCCAGTAGAGTCAACAAATTGTTGTGTGTTGGAATCGGATGGGGAGCGGAAAACTACACAAGTATGATTCTCTAACTGAAGACCAATTTTGAAACTGTTTTGACTTTATCAATGGATAGGCTGGAAAGATTTCTTGATGGGTTATTCCCTAGCAGAGTCGCCAAAATGTTGGGCCTCAAAAATGTAGGTTTGAAACATGACAGGTTGCCGAGCTCTCACAACGCTTTTGGCCAATGTACAAGGCCAATTGATGCAATTGTACCTTCTACTCTTTAGGCTTTGCAAAACCTAGGCGGGTGCACCTATGTGTGTGTTGCAGATTTAAGATGTATTTCTTGTGAAACAATCTACCCAGAATGGCAAAGGGAAGTGGACAAATAAAATCACTACAACTACTCCTACTACACAAATGAAAGTTTTTTGAATAAATTGTTTGATATGAATTTGTATCTCTGGGTTGTGGTAGATCAGTTCCTTCTATCCACATGGGCAATGAAGTCAAAAAATGATATATGTTTCCTCTTATTGGCTTAGCTCTAGTTGTTAGGTACTCTGAAAATTCTATGGCTGGCATAAAACTTCATTAAATCTATGACTTGCATAAACAGTGTTGAAATGTTTCTCTATTAGTTTCTTCTTTAACTATCCAAAATAAATCTTAAAACCACTGTGATTTATTAAGAGAATTTAATTCTAGCTTGCAAACACCAATTAATCAAATCACACAAAATGGAATATATTTTGATAAATCAGGGATATGCTTGATATGCTGACTTAAATGATTAAAAGACCTCAAGTTGGAGACAACAAAAATAAAGAGTATAAATTGATGCAACACAACAACTGAACACCAAAAAATAATTCACCAGTTTAAGCATATTATCTCCATTGCTTCTGCTTCAAAAAAGGAATTTGTCATTGTTTACATTCCCAATCCCTCCTCCGGAAAAAATATAACTCCTACTATCTAACTACTGCCTCAAATCTCCCTCCTACTATTCTCCTCTTTCTGCCATTGATTTTTCAAATATTTAAACAATACATACCAAGCGTTGCAACCATTCACTTTCCCGTTACGGCCGTTTGTATTTTCGTGACAAAAAATAAAATATTTGATTAGTTGCCTAATCGGCAAATCAAATATTTAAAACTATAGTCTTGGTTCGATTTCTCCTTTATACTTTACCTGCTTTTAATATTTCATTTTATGTACTATTGCTTCCCTTATCTTACCGCTTCAACCTTGTCTTCATCTCTGTCTTTGGCGGTTTTGTGGTATCAACATTAATTGTCATCTTTCACTGCTACCTGCACTACCGCGGTCTCCATCCTAACTGCCAGCAATACCACGGCCTAACTGTCATGGTCTTAACCTTTCCTCCATCGCACTACGGCACCCTTTATTATGTTCACCCGCGGTATAGCGACGACTAGTAGTGACTGTCACCTTTGTTGTCCACTGCGCCACCGTGGTCATTATCCTGGTCGGCCACGGTATGGCGGTAAGCGCCTCGCTTCCTACTAACGGTTCACCGTGCCACCGCGGTGGGTCATCTGACTGCTACCTCCACTGCTAACTCACCACTCACTACAGTCATCGCATTCTCTGGTGGTTGTTTGATGACTGCCAAGTTGAATCTTAACTGCTCACTGAGACATCGCGAGTCACCCTGAAAGGGGTCGCGGTATAGAGGTAAATTGGTATCAGCCAAGAAGGATCGGTGATAATACAACGGTGAAAGATTTTTTAGCTTTATGGATAGGAAATAAATGAATTATTTTATGAAAAGGTAGGAAAATATTAGGTTTAAATGGAAAAAACCTTAGGGTTTTAAATGAAAATTTGGGTTCTAACATGGGGATGGTCGAGTATGCGCGGTCATCCATAGAGACCATATGGGGGCCACCTATAGCAGTGGCATTGGTAGAGCAATAGATTGATGGTCTGGTTGCACAATAGTGGGGATGGAGGGGAGGTCTAGTAGTTGTAGGGACATCGACCTATTCCCTTGACAGATTCAGATGGTCCTGCATCGATTGATCGTCGATCAGTCATTCCATGGGTGCGGAGGGAAGGTCGGGGAGGGAGAGCTGGTGGGAGAGATGGTGGTCGAGGTGATAGTGGGAGAGGTGGGGGAGATGACGAAGGTGGCGGGGGTGGAGATGATGGCGGTAATGGCAGGGGTGGGAGGAGGAGGAGGGGTGATGGAGGGTGGAGGCAACCCATAAAGGTGAGACAACGGGTGGGTGGATCACCACTGTCACCCATCAGGGAGGAGGGTGAGGAGGGAGAGAAGCCAGGAAAGCAAGAGGCAGAGGCCAGAGCAAAGGAGGAGGTGGAGGTCAGGGGATAGGAGGCAAAGAGTAGAGCAGAGGGGGAGGGGAAGGGAGAGGAGGATATCTTTGCAAAGCACCACCCCTTGGATATTGACGTGGAGGAGAGGGATGAGGAGGACGAGGAGGGGAGGATGAGGGTTAGAGGAGGTTGAGGGAGAGGATGATCGAGGGTAAGGAGGAGGGGGATAGACCACCCATTTTGCTGGCAGATGCTACTACTGATTAAAGAGTTGTCAACCTATAGAGAAAATTAGATGTTGGCTTGTCTTAGAACAAGGCGCTAGTAGAAGAGTTGGAGGTGGTCCGAGTAGAGAGGGATTAGGCTATCATTCAGTAGCAAGAGGCTAAGACTTGGGTGTGGGAGTTTACAGAGCTATGCTCAGGGCTAATAGGGGACATGGCCAGAGAGTTGGCCAGGATGAGTGAGAGTAGAGGCCGATATAGATTGTTATACGAGTAGCTTGTGCCACCTGAGAGATGAGACCCAGGTTTATCCAAATCATACAATAAGACAGGTAGTGGTACTTCGACCTCTAGCAGCAATAGATCACATAGCAGTAGCCATACTAGCATAGGCAGATCCACCTCATCTAGTCAGTCATCAGGTCACATATCACATAGTTCACACAAACATTCATCCGACCACAACCATAGGTCAGGGCACAGTCATAGATCAGTGTCTTTAGGACACCAACTAGAGCAGAGACAACCTCCCACAATTGACCCCTCAAGATCTTAGAGTCAGGCCCCAGTTACCTCACTCATTCAAGTTACAGTTCTTCTTATGAGTCAACAACAGTTGCGCCATGGTTCACCTCCACGAGACGGAGAGGGAACGACTTAGGATTTATACTTCTTTATTTTTAAGAGACATTGTATATGTTGGCATTCGATCCGATGAGCTCCATTTTTGGGATTCCTCCAGATTCTATCATGTGACATTTATTCTTTTTGAGATATATATATGAGATGCTCTTGATGCAGACTACATGCTTCGTTTTATGATGTTATGCATTATGATGTTGTATGTTTTATGTGATGTGATGTGATGTGATGCATTGATGATGATGGTTTTATCTTTATGTGTCATGATTGTCCTACTTTATATGCTGATGGTAATGATGAAATGGATGCATTTATGTATTATGAGATGTATGGATATCGTGTTTTATGGTTATTGATGCAATTATGGATATGTTTATGTATGTATGCAATATGCGATGTATTTTGATATGATTCCTATATGTTAATGCAAATGATGTTTATGATGTCTATATGTTAATGCAAATGATGATTTGATGTATGCAAATTGTGTGAATGTAAATGATTACTCATGTGTCATGAAATGTGAATGTCGATATTATTATGAATTTGATGTATGCAAATGTGAAATGTGATAGTAAAATACTCTTATGATCATGTATGCAACTATGTTTTTGTGTGTCATAGGATATTATCATAGGACGGGAGAAGAGAAGATGAAGGTGGATGTTAGTGGGAAGAAAGATATGCATGTTAGTGCAGAAACAAGAATCCTTCAACAATTGCCATAGTATTGTAATATTTGTTGCTCTTAATCATCATTGGGCGGAATGTCATAATGGCCAACAAACACTATGATATGACATAGATCAATAGTGTACAAGGTTGAACCATCACGTAGATCAAATAGTCACAGATAAGGATAATCATGAAACGTCGTTGCTTCTCTAAATCTTGATGTCAGGGCATCCTCAAGAAACTAGTCTTATGAAATCTAATAAAAGAAAAAAAATGACCATCATACTACGTCGTTGCTCCTCTAAATCTTGAGATCAGGATATCCTCAAGAAACTAGTAGTAGGATGATTAAAAAAAGGACAAGGATGATCATCATGATATGTCATGTCTCCTCTGACGTAAGGAACTAATATCATGATAACCATAAAAAAGAAAGATAATATTTTCCAAGTGTTTGCCAAGTGAATAGAATGTCAAGTGTTTTAATGTCAAAATGCCAAGGTTAATGAGGTCTAGGTTGCCAGCTGTCGAGTGATGCTAGATTCAAGGACACCTCCTAAATGATGTTGATGTCAAGAGGATCGATTCTCGGGAACAGGAGAATCCATCAAAATGCCAGATGATAATGATGATGCTTAGGAAGGACACATCCAAAAGCATTAAGAAATGACAAAAGTTATTCCTCAGAAGGACACATCCAAGGAAGAACCGTGATTGATAGGTTGACTTGCCTTGATAGAATATAATTTAGTTGATAGATTGAATCACATGTCCACACAGACATGCAGGTTTGATTGAGATGTTGATTAAAAGATTGCTTAAATTTTAATGATAGATTGCCTGTTTAGAACTTACGGACAATTTGATTGACTTGAAGATATTTGACGTGTGTGAAAGTGCAGTGGCATGAACCCTAATGGACTGACCTAGTGTGGCCTCAGGGGCTCATCAATTGATGGCCTTACCTACGTCGTGCACTCAGGGACCTCGTAGTTTGACACGATCAATGAATTTGTCAGAGGAACAAAAGATTGAGTCGTGATTTTATTTTGACTTCATCTTGGGGATTTAAAGATGAATCTTGCCTACGCAGAAAATGCACAAAGATAACATAGTTCGAACGAGGACAAAGATTGACTGACATGAATGACTTAAAATGATGGGGCAAACTTGACTTCGTTTTGATATTGTTGACACTTTTCGAATATTTTTGTGTTTTCTTTAAGACATTTTCTGATTTTTATGACTTTTTTCAAGACTTTTTCATATTTTTATGAATTTTTTCAAGACTTTTTCCAATTTTTAGGACTTCTTTTAAGGACTTTTTCTAATTTTTAGGACTTCTCTCAAGACTTTTTCTAATTTTTTTTAGGACTTTTTTCATGACTTTTTCTAATTTTTTTAGGACTTTTTCTAATTTTTAAGAATTTTTACAAATGTTAGGAGCATGTGCAATACCCATTGTAGTCAAATGATAAAGGTCTTGCCCCTAGGTAGGTCAAGGATTACCTACATAGAATGACATGGAAAAGGGTGTATGCGGGATAAAAGGAAAGGATATGCAAGGCATGATGTCATCATTATGCAAAGTGGACAAAGGCTGATTGGAGTAAAAGTAGATGGTGGAGCAACGATTGACTATACATGATGCATGTTTACCAAGTTTTCACCATGGTACTTATCCAAAGTGCCTATTTGCCAGGTTTTCACTTTTGGAAAAATTTATTTCTTTTTACTATTTTTGCCATTTTTTTATTTTTGATTTTTAATTTTTTGGTGTCACTAAGACGCCTATTTGCCAGGTTTTCATCAAGGTGATGATTTTTTCTTTATTTTTCATTTTTTTTGTATTTTTAAGGTTTTAGCCAAGCTCTTTGATGCTATGTGTAGAAATTTCGTAGATGTAGGTTGTTGATAGGTTTTATCAACTGTTCTCCATCAGGTGTGGCTATCTGATATGTCCTAGAACTAAATGTTGTAGTAAAGATATAAGGACCCAGCCAATTAGGCTCAAACTTTCCAGGTTTCTCATGATTAGCCCGATTTCTTGCATATTGCATGAGGACCAAGTCACCAATTTCAAATTTTATGACCATCACTCTTTTGTTATAGCTCCTGGAAAGATGATTTTGATATGCCTATAAGTGGTTCAAGGCATTTTGTCTTCTTCTTGTAGCATTTCTAGTTCTTGCAGGCGAGATTGTTTGTATTCTTCATCATCGATCATTCCCTTCAAGGAGACTCGAAGAGAAGGAATTTCAACCTTGATGGGAAATATAGCTTCAAATCCGTAGACCAAGGAAAATTGAGTGGCTCCGGTGGGTGTGTGAATGCTGGTATGATAGGCCCACAAGGTAGGATAGAGTTGTAGATGCCAATCTCAGCCAGTGTCATTAACGATCTTCTTAAGAATGCAAAGAATTGTTTTATTTTATGCCTCGGCTTGACCGTTGCCTTGTGGATAATATATTACAAAGAAATGTTGTTGGATGTGGAAGCACTCATAGAGTTCATGAACGTCTTGATTCTTGAATGGATGACCATTATCTGTGATGATGGACTGTGGGACACCATACCGACAAATGATGTAATTAAGGATAAACTTTGAAATCTACTTACCGGTGATGTAAGTGAGGGGAATGAATTCAATCCACTTAGTAAAGTACTCAGTGGTGGTAATTATGAACTTATGGCCATTGGAGGAGGATGGATGGATTTTTCCCATGAGGTCAAGTCCCCATTGTCCGAAGGGCCATGGAGAAGTGATCAATCTTAGCTCCTGTGTAGGTGTAGACACATAAAAATGACCTAGATCCACAAGCTCTTCTTCTAACAATAATTAGGATATTTTAATTATGTCCCTAACTCACTTTCAATTATTAATTAGATAATTATTAATTATTTAATCAATTCATGTCCCTTTCTATTCTTCTTGATTATTAAATAAATAAGTTTTATTTATTTATCTAATACGTCACTAATTGTCTAAATATCCTCTTATAATTAAATAAATTTCTTAATTTATTTACCCCTTTATGTCTTCCTAATTATTAAATAAATAACTTTATTTATTTAATTATGTCACTAATTAAGTCCTCTTCTTCCTAAAATTAAATAAATTCTTATTTATTTAATTCACCTTCCACTATAATTAAATAATTATATTTAATTATCGAATTATTCATTAACCTCTTCTCTCTAAATTAAATAAATTTCATTTATTTAATTTAAAAGGTCCCCTTTGTTACATTCCTCTAAATTAAATAATATCTTTATTATTTAATTCTCACTTAAATTAAATAACCCTTTATTATTTAATTTCTTCTAAATCTTATTTATTTAAAATAAGTCCCAACACATAAATTAAATAATTTTATTATTTAATTCCCCCTCTTTTATTGTGCTCATTTTAAATAAATTTATTTATTTAAAGTAAGTCTTATTTAAATATTCCCTTCTTTTGTAAATAATTTAATTTAAATTATTTACTATCACATGACCCCACACTTTTGAATTAAATAAGTTTTTAAATTCGAAAAGTCAACATTCCCTCTTGATTTAAATAATTTTAAATAAATTATTTAATTCCCCAACGACTCCATTTTCTGTGCCCGAAATCTTTTGTCACATGCATTGTCAGCCATTGATTTGATTCTCTAAAGGATCAAGCTTGACCCTTCATTTCGAATTTGACCTAATGTTGCCCTAACCCTAATTGTGGGTTACTTTATTGAATCTCGTCCATTGATTCTAGGGCATTTACTAACTTTCAATCTTGGCCATTCACACAAAATTGCCTCTTCTATAAAAGAGCAATTTTGGGCTCATTTTGAACATCTTGCATTTTGATGTTTTGTTATCTTGCATTTCCATATTTTGGCATCTCACATCTTATACTTTCATTTTTTTATCTTGCATTGTCATATTTTAGAGATTTTAGCATGTTTATCATAGCATATCTAGGTTTTCATTTGATATTAGCTTAGAAATTGTAGATGTTTACTATTTGCAGTAGGGCATAGTTTGCATCTAGGTCATTTCAAATCCTTCAATGTTTGCTTAGGGCTTGTCATTTCTATTGGCTTGCTCTTCACAAATCTAAGGGCAAACAATCATATTCAGCAAATTAAGGAGGTGTAATGGAGGTTAGTCATGGAGGATGAAGACAATCTATAAGATTGTTCATCTATTCCTTTGCACTCCATTACCAACTATGGGTTTTTAGGTTTTATGCATTATTACATTGCTAAACTAAATAGGAATTTCTCATTGTTACATTGGTGAACCTGAGATCCTTTTTAACACATTTTTGCAGGTCATAGTATGGATATTTTGTCATTTTTTGCAGGTTTAGGTATGGATTTTTTTGAATTTTTTTTGCAGGTGTATGGAATGACGCAATTAACAGTTCCTGCGACGCAAGTGACAACCCGAGCCGCATCTGACAGCTACAGAGCCACATTTGCTCTATCAAGTCGCATCTACCTACCCGAAAGCCGCATCTGCTTCCCGAAAGCCACATCTGTTTACCGAGCTGCATTTTCTCTGTTGCGACGCATTTGAAGGGTATAATAATTTTTTGTTATTTGTGTTGCATTTTCCGGTTTTCTCTCTTTTTTTTTTGTTGGATAGGTTAGAGATTTTGGGTTACTAATCTTTGTTTGTAGCTTGTGGCAAGGAGTCTAACACTTTTTTTGTTCATTTCTTAAATTTTAGACAACTTGCATTTTCATTCATGGGTTAAAAAGAACACAAATTGCATTATAACTCATTGGCTTAAAATGAACTTGCATTCTCATAGCGTTGGGTTAAAATGAATCTTTAGTTAGCTCACACTACAAACAGTTAAAATGAACCCCATGTCTGCTTTTTTATTTCAAGTTTGTGAAAAACATTTCGATTTGGGCTTAAAATGAACACCATGCGAGTGTAAGTTAGGGTATTCATGTTTTCACTTCCTGTTTTTAAACCAGGATCGATTGAACTATGAATACTCTAATTCACTTTTGTTGAACCATAGAAATTGGTCCTGCTTTGGTGGGAAAAAGTAATCACCCCAAAGTGACTCAAACTAGGAATGCGCTAAAGCCAAGCGACCCCAACTGGTATACAAATTTTAATGTTAAGGAAAACTTAGTATTACGAAAGTTCCTGCGGACAAGCATATGATTCCCCAGTACCCTTGTGGTGCGTCAAAACCTGCAGAATGTAACCTCTATAGACTGGGATGATAATGCCTCTCGCGTGGCCTTTCGAACAGGTGCTCGAATTAAATCATTTGTTTTAGCAAGCCAAAAACCTTCTATTCTTTGGTACAACAATGGTCATTGTGATGACACCAGCACCTGCGCAGTTCTTAGTAGAGATGATCAATCTACCATGGGAGTTTTATGGAGGTTGGAAGCTTGGTTGCCCTAAGAAATGAGTGCCCTGTAAGGGGGAGCCTGTGGGGCCAAGCTTTTGAATTCATCCGCTAAGGATATGCGGTTCGTGGGATCCAAAAGAATATTGTCCATAAAGCCATAAGATTTTGTAAAGTGACTTCTATGTGGTTGATTTTTTTTACAACACCATGTATTTGCCAACTGCTTTGAGACAAATAAAATTCAGACTTGTCAAAATCCGAAACACATATTGTCAACTGAAACAAGTCTTTGCAAAATCGGCCTAACATCTTTTTCTGCAACACATTTTGGACATTGAGCCGCATTTGAGAAACAAAGAGCCGCATTTGAGCAATACAGAGCCGCAATTGATATTATAAGTCGCATTTGCACAATAAAAAGCCGCATCCACTAAATTTAGTCGCATATGCAAAATTTTAGACCCGTCCAAGTGTTTTCTACAACGCAAGCGCACCTACCAGCCGCATTTGAGAACTTTTGTGATGCATTCGACTTACTGAATTGCATTTGCTTGCTTGTGAACCGCATTTGCAAGAACAAGCCACATTCGCTGTTCACCCACATTTTTTTCCAATGCTAAACTACTTCCAGAATTCCTTACTACAACGCAACTGACCTATCAAGCCACAATTGATTGTCTAAAAGCCGCATTCGCTGTTGTTTTTCCAAACTTGATGGTTGAGCCACATTTGTCTGTCTGTTGAAACATTACCAGAATTAATTCCTGCAACGCATTTGATAAGCCGTATTTGACTTTCTGAATCGCATTTTCCATAGTGAGCTGCATATGCTCTGTCAAAAACTGCATTTGAAATATCGAGCCGCATGTGCTCTGTCGAATCGCATTTGCCAGTCTTCAAAACAAAAAAATAATCTGCTCACTATCAAAATCAAAGCCGGAAATTGTCCTTTTCCAGATTCCATCAAGTCCATCTTTTTTTTGTTTCTGTCAAAACCAAATACTTATTTGCTCAACTTCCCTCATTATACACATCATTCTTAGGATCATCATAGGTTTCCAATTGCATTTGACTAGTTGCATTATTAATTTTACCTTAGACACTCACTTTGCAGATTTTAGGAATACACTCCTTACCATCCATTGTCAAGACTTTGTCTTCAAAAGTAGGTTATCATTGGACCCAATTACCCTTAGTCATTTAGTCAAAACTTTTGTGATTTGTCTCCCACTCAACAGTCTAGTGTGGAAACTTCACTTTGTCCTTTTCTTTTTTTTTTAATCCACTTATGGTCCATTGATTTTCCAAACCTGAAACATTGCAAGCACCTTGTTTGGTCAAGTAGTCATCTCCTTAGAATATCTTAGGCTCCATTTAGTTTGCATATCATTAGTTTCCTCATTTTAGAGTCATCCCATTTGCATCTCATAACATTCCTCATTTTCAAAAAACCAAAAAAATAAAGTGTCATATTTAAGTCATTCTCCATCATCATCCCAAAGTTGAGCAAAACTTTTTATGGTTGAAACCAGATTACAAAAAAGGAAAAGACTCATGGATTCTTTTGGTCAAGACCCCAATTTTACCAATTTCACCAATGACATGAATTTATTCCCTAACAACATGAACACTCTTGCTAATGACATGGGAAATTCTACAATCAATCCTTTTGATGAGATATCTATTCCACACAACCAATTTGAACAATTCATCTATAGAAACCAAAAAGGGGAAATTTTACAAGCTGTAGCCCAAAACCCAAAAGTGGCCTCTTTTGTGGATGAATTAGTCCTACATGACTCATCCAGATATTTAGCCATGCTTCTTGAACAAGGGGCTAGGTTACCACAAGGATTTGACCTCAACACCATTAGAGCAAAATCCCCTAATCACCAAACACACAATATTTCCATGGGAACCTCTCCACAAAACACCATTAACACAATCAATACTACCACAACCAATACAACATCCATTGGAGGATCGTCTACCCAAAACAACACCACATCACAATCCATCCCTCAACAAACAACCACTATCCCCTCATAAACATTTGGATCAATAATGGGGGCAACAACCTCAAACCTCTTTGGAAGTTCATTTAATTCCATGGGTCCATCAACAAATCTGCTATTAGGTCCCTCAAATACTATGGCTCATCAAATACTTTTGGGAAAAATAAATGAAGAATTACCATACAAGGAGCCCAACCTAATAACTCACAGGTCACTACCAACATTCCTTTGAGACAAAACACCAACACTAATCAAGGCCCCAATTTCTTATTTGGTCAAGGCAATCAAGGCACCCAATCTTTTATGCCATTTGGACATCAACATCAGCAAGGCCCACAAATGCAATCCAACATGGCAGGATCTCAAGTCCCCACATATGCTACACAAGTGCATACACAACAACATAATCCCCATCAACACATTCATTTCCAACAACCGCAAAATCAAAACACTCACTTTGCTCACCAACAACACATTCAAAACCAAAACATCTCATCACAACAAGTGGGCAACCAAGCTATACCTCTCACAAACATGTGTGATGCTACCAACAACCCCATTGTGGAAGCACTCACACTCCAACTTGCCGCTCTTCAAACACAAGTGGAGACATTGCAACAAACTAATAAAAAGTCATACATGTCACATGACTTGTGTCCTTATCCATTTGACACCACCTTGTACATGCCACCATTTCCTCATGGGTATATAGTACCTCATTTCCCTAAGTACAAAGGCAAGAAAAATCCCATTGAACACATAAGAGAATTCACCACCAGTTGCATGGACATAGCTTATGAACAAACCTATCTCATGAGACTCTTTTCAAGAAGTCTCGCAGGTCATGCACTAGAATGGTTCTCACTACTACCTAAGGGAATAAAAACATGGCACGAATTGGCAAACAAGTTTCTGGAGAGCTATTCCTACAACATTGACACCGACATTGACATTGCATCCTTATGCAAACTTACCCAAGCGGATGCAGGAGAGACTTTCATTCCATTCTTTCAAAGATGGAGAACCTTAGAAAGTCGGTGTTCGGTAGAAATACCTGAAAAGGAGAAAGTAACCATGTTTGTACAAACTCTCCTTGGACCTCTAAGGTATGGATTATAGGTTCATTGTTGCACCACTTTTATTGATCTTGTGGAAAAAGGTGTCCAACTTGAAAAAGACTTAATCACTAAAGGCGAGTTAAAATATGGTGGCAAAACCATCAATGCCACTTCAAACAATAACCTAAGTAGCTCAAACGACAAAACCAAATACTGGGTTAAGAACAAGCATATCACTAATGACAATGTGGTTGATGCCAAAACTATCGATACAATAGGTCATGTACTCACCATCCAAGGAGTACAACATCAAAACACACCTGTGACTACACCAACACCAACTGCAAATGCTATCCAAAGCAATCCTACTCAAACTAATCAAAGGTAGTTGTGTCAACTGCAACAATTCCCAAAGCGTACATATACACCTTTGGGTGAGCCTATTGAAGTTGTCTTGAATAAACTCCTTCAAAATGGTGTCATAACATTGGAAGATCCTAAACCATACAACCCTGGTCAATTCAAGCTAGCATGGAGGGATGATAACACATTTTGTGATTTCCATCGTGCCAAAGGGCATAAAACATCCTCTTACCGTTAATTGTGAAATCTGGTGCAAGACCTCATTGAGAACCACACCATCGAGCTAGGTGGTCAATCCCTCACATCTAATGCGGACCATACTATACACAAAAACCCATTGTAGGATCATGGTAAAGCTTCCTCATTTGGCACAACGAATACCAACAATCAGGCCAACTGCATCTGTCCCACTTCCACTCATGGTCATCCTTCCTACACTTATCCCGATGGCACCATCATTAACAATCTTCGTGCTACTGATGAAGATGAATGTATTAATACCATTTCTTAAAATAAGCCCCGAAATGCAATGTGACAATGCGTAAAGGCAAGGTCACCATCCCAGGTCCTTCGGCACGTCAACCTAGGATTACCATACCTGGTCCATCCGCTAGACAGTCAACACCCAAACCAGAGTTCAACCTCATTGAGCAACTGAATAAAACACCTACTCAGATATCCATTCTTGAACTACTTCGTATTTCACCCATACACAAAGCCATCTTGGATAAAGTCCTACAAACGTTGTCCGTTCCAACCAACATTGATGTCAACCACTTTGAGACTATGGTCGGATACCTAAATTCACCTCATCATATCACCTTTTCAAACAATGACTGTTCCTCGCCTAAACCATCGCATAATGATGTCCTTCACATAGAGGTTTTCGTCCACAAACACAAGGTCAGACGAGTCCTAGTAGATGGTAGAGCAGGATTGAACATTTGCTCCTTAAAATTGGTCAAGGCTCTTGGTTGCTCTGATGCATGTGTAGATGTTAGCAAGAGCATCGTCATTAAGGCATATGATGATGAAGAACGTGCTTCTAAAGGCATTATTACCATTCCTCTTTGACTAGGACCTGTCATCATAGACACAACATGCTAGGTCCTGGATCATGATATACACTACAACATCTTACTTGGTCGACCATGGATTCATGCTCTAAAAGCCATTCCATCCACATACCACCAGTGCCTAAAATTCCCTTTTGAGGGTACAAAGATCACCATCCCAAGGGATCCCGATCCATTTCAATATTGCACAAATCTATAGGCCACTGCTGAGCATCAAGTACCCATCAATCAGGAGGCCTCCACTTCCACTTCATCCAAATATATTGACCCATCCACACTCACAAAATCATCCATTCCATTAACTTCAACCATACCATCTTCCTCGGCCTCCATCCCAAGTAAAGACCTACAGATCTAGGACCTTGGCTGTGGAGAATTCAAATTAAATACGACTTACTGTATCACCACAATACCTAAGCCACCAAAAGTATATGGTAGACCATGTTTTGCAATTGAGCCCAAAACAACTTTCAACGTCCCACCAAAAAGTGTTTTCACACTATGGGGCGATGTGGGTAATGAAGTCATCGATGACATAGCTAACTGGATCTACAGAGACCCAGAAGAGTTGCCTCCCTTATCACTACATCTCTATGGAAAAGGCTATGAAATATGCAAGGCCCTAGGTTTTGATGGCACAAGTGGTCTTGGCAAACACAGCAATGGAAAGAGAGAGCCTATTATAATAAAGGCAAGACCAAGATACATGGGGCTATGGTTTTGACAACTCGGAATTGACGATCAAAGTACCTATGAATTTTCATGTAAGGACGTAATGGTTACTGAAAGTGTTGAGACATGCGAAGAATACCTTACCGAATCAGACTCAAATGAATGGGAATGGGGATCTAACAAAACCGTCAGTGACTATGACATTGATGAACTATTCTTAGAACCTGGCCAACCTTCCTTTGAAGAACGATTCTGCCAACAATATAACATTGACCCTATTGACCGACATTCAAAAGACAAGAAATGGGTGAGCATTCCTTGGAATCTAGAGGAGCACAAAATGTCATTAACAATACCTGAATCACCCCACCCCATTCCTGAACCCACCCATGAGCTTGACCTATCTAGGCCCATCATCCATACTTCTGAAATGCCTACTACTAGTCACGATGTTGATAATTTCATCCCATATTATGATTTTGAATTTGATTCATCTGACTCAGAGTATGGACCATCCATTGCATCAGACACGAAAGTGGAAATTGATAACTTTGCCTTTACACTTGAGGCATCAATTTGCACACTTTCTGCATCCTCCCCATCCTTCACCAACACCGACAATTGGATTTCACTTGTCTATCCACAACTAATCGACTGGGACCAATAGGAGCTACCAGTAATGGACATGTTTCAGAATGATGAAGCCATAGCAGAATTCATGTGGCTCAGAGAAGGAATACCATGGGGAGATCACAAAATAGGATTTTCTATTGACCTATATTTTACGGCTTACTTCGGGGAGACTATGCAATCCTCTAGTCACAAAAATATAGTGAATAAGACAAAAAGAGAAATGTCTTTAGGTGAAAACCGCAAGGCACCTTCTGACAATAAAATAGTAAAAATAAAGGACGTATCCGAAGGTGAAAATCTCTCCGAGGTGCCTAAGGATGGAGGATTGGACTTTCTTCCCATAACATAGGAAAAATCGGCTATGCTTATTGAAGATACAGTGGAAGTTAACATAGACACACTAGAGAATCCTAAAATAATTCTCTTGGCTGCATCATTGTCAGGTGAAGAAAAACCTGAATTCAAACAATTCTTCACAGAAAGAAAAGTTAACTTTGCATGGTCATATGCTGACATGCCAGGCCTTGATCCTGAATTGGTTTTGCATCATCTTCCGCTTATTCCAGGAATCAAGCCAGTCAAACAAAAGTTGCACAAGATGCACCCACAGATTGCACTACTAGTCAAAGCAGAACTAAAAAAGTTACTAGATGTTGAATTCATAAGGTCAATTGATTATGTGGATTGGATATCAAACATTGTTCCTGTTACCAAGCCGAATGGACAAATCCGTATTTGCATGAATTTTAGAGATTTGAAGAAAGCCTGTCCAAAGGATGACTTCCCCCTACCAAACATAGATATGATTGTGGATCTCATAGCCGGGTATGAGATGCTATCCCTCATGGATGGTTTCTCAGGGTATAATCAAATCCGAATTGCAATAGAAGATTAGCATAAAATAGCATTTACTTGCCCATGGGGAACGTACAGCTAGAACGTCATGCATTTTGGCTTAAAGAATGCAGGAGCCAGTTACTAGAGAGCCATGACAACAATATTTCACAACATGATGCATATCCTCATGGAGGATTATGTGGATGACCTTTTGGCCAAATCATTGACAAGGAAAGATCATCTCAAGATCCTGGATAAAATTTTTAAACGCCTGGAAGAATACAAGGTTCGTTTGAACCCAAAGAAATGTGTCTTTGGAGTCACTTCTGGCAAGCTATTATGCTACATAGTTTCAAAAAGAGACATAGAGGCCGACCCAGCAAAAGTAAAAGCAATCATAGACATGCCTCCACCAAACGGAATCAGTGAGCTAAGAACTCTACAAGGAAGACTGCAGTCAATCCGCCGCTCCATTGCACAGTTGGCAAACAAGTGTCAACCATTCCAATATCTACTCCACAAAAGTATTCCTTTTTTATGGACAGACAAATGCCACATGGCCTTTGACAACATTAAATAATATCTATTAACACCACTAGTGTTGATGCCACCTATTGAGGGCAATCCACTGATCCTGTATGTCTCCGAAACGACAAATGCATTGGGGGCATTATTGGCACAAAATGACCATGAAGAAAAAGAAAGAGCCATCTACTACATCATTAGTACATTAATTGGATATGATCTCAACTACACAACCATTGAACGGGCATGCCTTGCAGTTGTCTTTGCTGCGCAGAAATTAAGACACTATATGCTGAGTCATCAAACACATTTGATAGCAAAGATTGACCCATTAAAATATCTCCTGAGTCGTGCGGCATTGACAGGTTGCTTGGCGAAGTGGGTCATGATTTTAAGTGAGTATGACATATAGTAGGTGGAGCGCAAGGCTATAAAAGGTCAAGTAATAGTAGATTAGCTTGCAAACGCACCAATCTAGGCTACCCACCCGTTGGTGGTTGATTTTCCAGATGAGTCTATTTTTCATGTCGAACCTGCATTACCATGGAAGCTATACTTTGATGGGTCCCACACTGGTCATGGCTCAGGAGCAGACATATTATTTATCACACCACAAGGGGATTCAATTCCTAAATCATTTCAGATTGCTTTCCCTTGTACAAATAATATTACAGAATATGAGGCATTGGTCATAGGTCTCAAGATAGCAATTAAATGGAAAATCTAGACATTGCTCGTATTCGGAGATTCTCATTTGGTCATCAACCAAGTCAATGATGACTATGACACAAAGGATGAGAAGTTGCTTCCCTATAAACAAATGGTGGATAGCTTCCTGATATATTTCAAATTGATTGCATTTGAACAAATCCCAAGAACATAGAATAAAGTGATCGATGCAATGGCTACCATTGGATCCCTCTTGGACATCCCTAAGAATGTATCACAATTTGAATTCTTAGTGGAATAGTTGCTGATGCCTGCATACGATGTTCTAGAGTCAGAAATGGTGTGAAAGATTGTTGGTCCCAGTTCACCTTCGTATCAAGACATATACGACTATCTTAAATCCCAAACCCTCCCACCCAACCTATCCAACAACTAGAGAAAATCCTTCATCCGAAAGGCTGCCAGACATACCATCGTCAGTGACACCCTATACCACCATGGCTTTGAAAACACCCTTCTTCGTTGTCTCAACACTAATGAAACCCAAACAACTTTACGTGAGGTACATGAGGGTATATGCGGATCTCATTCGAGTGGTCCAAGGCTAGCTAGGAAGGTCACCAGACTGAGGTACTACTCGCTGACATTAGAAAAGGATGCTCTTCAATTTGTCAGGACATGTCAAAAATGCCAGGTGCATAGTGACCTAATTCATGCGCCTGCATAGGAACTGAGACCAATTACTTCTCCATGGCCTTTTGCGCAATGGGGACTTGACGTCATGGGTAAGATTCATCCATCCTCCTCAAATGGCCATAAATTCATAATAACCGCCACTGAGTATTTCACTAAGTGGATTGAAGCTATCCCTCTCACCTACATCACCGATAAGCAAATATCCAAGTTTATTCTAAATTACATCATTTGCCGGTATGGTGTCCCACAATCCATCATCACAGATAACGACAGTCCATTTAAAAATCAGGACGTTTGTGAACTCTGTTCGCAATTCCACATCCAACACCATTTCTCCACCCCATACTACCCACAAGGAAATGGTCAAGTTGAGGCATAAAATAAAACAATTCTTCGCATTCTGAAGAAGACCGTCAATGACGCTGGCCGGGATTGGCACTTACAACTCAATCCTGCTTTATGGGCCTACCGAACCAGCATTCGCACACCGATTGGAGCCACTCCATTTTCCTTGGTCTACAGATCTAAAGCCATACTGCCCATCGAGGTCAAAATTCCTTCTCTCCGAGTCTCGTTGAAAGGTATGATTGATGATGAAGAATACAGACAGTCTCGATTGCATGAGCTATAAATGTTACAAGAAAGGTGACAAAATGCCTTAAACCATTTGCAGGCATATCAAAATCGTCTCTGCCGAAGTTATAACAAGAGAGTCATGGTGAGAAAGTTTGAAATCGGTGACTTGGTTCTCATGCAGAACCCTAGAAATCAGGCGGACCGTGAAAAGCCTGGCAAGTTTGAGGCTAATTGGCTTGGTCCTTATATCATTACTGCCGCATTTGGTTCCAGAGCTTATCAGTTGGCCACACCTGATGGAGAACAATTGATAGAGCCTATCAACAGCTTACATTTGAGAAAGTTCTACACATAGCATCAGAGAGCTTGGCTAAAACCTAAAAATACAAAAAAAATTAAAAATAAATAAAAAAATCATCCCTTGATGAAAACCTGGTAAACAGGCACTTTGGATAGGTACCATGGTGAAAACCTGGCAAACAGGCACCATGTGTAATCGATCATTGCTCCGTCATCTATTGTTACTCTAATCGACCCTTGTCCACTTTCCACAATCACAACAACATGATATTTGCGAGATTTGTCCTAAGTCCTGTCAATTCTGACCGTGGTTACCATTTGGTTGACATCATCCCTTGCATATCTGTGCCTTTGGCCTTATATCCGCATATCTCCATATCACTAGACTCGGGTAGTCCTCGATCTGTCTGGGGGCAAGACCTTTATCATGAAACCGTAGTGGTTATCGCACATGATCCGACATTCGTAAAAAGTCCTGAAAAAAATCCTAAAAATCGTATAAAGTCCTGAAAAAAGACCTAAAAATTGAAAAATGTCCCGAGAAAATACAAAAACATCCAAATCATTGTCAAAATCCCAAAAACAGAGTCAAAGTCAATAGTATATTGTCTGAATCCATTGAGTCAGTCAATCTTTGTCATTTGTCCGAACTACATTGTCTCTGCGCTTTTGCTATGTAGGCAAGATTCATCTTTGA
The DNA here is from genome assembly GCA_007115665.2 of Sequoiadendron giganteum. NCBI lineage: Eukaryota > Viridiplantae > Streptophyta > Pinopsida > Cupressales > Cupressaceae > Sequoiadendron > Sequoiadendron giganteum. Next base: position 37,484,777 of record CM021110.1, read on the forward strand.
ATCCCCGAGACATTAGGTCAGTCTTTAGGTTTGTCAAAATAAAATCATGATTCAAACTTCTATCCTTTGGACAAAGTCTTTTGGTCATGTCGAACTACGAGGTCTCTGAGTGCACGACGTAGGCAAGGCCATCAATCACAGAGCCCCCGAGGCCGCACTAGGTCAGTCCATTAGGGTTCATGGCATAGTATTTTCACACACATCATGTTTTCTTCAAGTCAAGCGAAATATTCCATCAATCCGGAGCAAGCAATCAACAGTCTATCTCATCATCAATTCTGATCAATTCAGCAGTGACATGTAATCAAATTCTATCAAGACAATTGAACCTGGCAAAACTTTGGGTGTTCTTCTTCAGATGTGTCCTTTTGAAGAGAAAATTTCATCAGTCCTTTATGCTTTTGGATGTGTCCTTCCCAAGCATTGTCCTCATCATCTGGAATTTTGATGAATCCTTCTAACTCAGAGAATTGATCTCCTAGATATCAACGTCATTCAGGATGTGTCCTTCCTAAATTTGATATCGCTTGACAGTTGGCAACCTTGATCTTAAAACACTCGGCAAATACTTGGCACTCGTCTTTGGCCTTTTCATCATGTTACTAGTTTTTCAACGAGATCCCAACAACAGGATTTAGAGAAACAACGATGTCTCATGACGTTTGTCTTGTCTTTTGACACTCATGTTACTAGTTTCTCAGCGATGTCCTGACTATGAGATTTAGAAAAACAACGATGTATCATGATGGTGGCGTTATTTTTGTTCTTTTGGCAATCATGTTACTAGTTTCTCGAGGATGTCCTAGAAACAGGATTTAGAGAAGCAATGACGTTTCATGGTTTGTCCTTGCCTTTTTTTTTTTTAACTTTTTTTCTACTTGCGGTTGGTTATGAAAAAAGGACTGGGGCAATTGCGCTTCTAGTATGGGTCATGATCATCATTTTCTGTGATTGTTTGTCTTACGTGATGGTACGACCTTGCACACATTGATCTATGTCATATCATGGTGTTTGTTGGCCATTACAATAATCTGCCCAGTGATGATTAAAGAGCAACAGATATTAAAGTCTTATGGTAAATGTTGAAGAATTTGATCTAGGAACTAGCATGCATCTCATATAGGCATTACATTCATATCATCATCTATATCTTTTACTAACACTTTCTTGTTATATTGTCTTCTAGTCTTCTCATCCCTTTTGAGAGCACACCCATGTTCTTGGAACCCGTCTGCCCTCCCGAGGGGGCATACCGCAACCCTCCTCGTCATTCTTCCTCATCCTATTTTGCACTGGGGCATATGTTTGACTTATTTTCTTTGCCACAATGTGATAGACTGCATTATGACAAAGAGGGGAAAATGTAGGCACATAAAAATGACCTAGATCCACAGGCTCTTCTTCTAACTCTAATTAGGACATTTTAATTATGTCCCTAACTCACTTCCAATTATTAATTAGATAATTCTTAATTATTTGATTTATTCATGTCCCTTTCAATTCTTCTTGATTATTAAATAAATAAATTTTATTTATTTATCTAATACGTCACTAATTGTCTAAATATCCTCTTATAATTAAATAAATTTCTTAATTTATTTACCCCTTTATGTCTTCCTAATTATTAAATAAATACCTTTATTTATTTATTTAATTATGTCACTAATTAAGTCCTCTTCTTCCTAAAATTTAATAAATTCTTATTTATTTAATCCACCTTCTACTATAATTAAATAATTATATTTAATTATCTAATTATTCATTAACTTCTTCTCTTTAAATTAAATAAATTTCATTTATTTAATTTAAAAGGTCCCCTTTGTCACATTCCTCTAAATTAAATAATATCTTTATTATTTAATTCTCACTTAAATTAAATAACCCTTTATTATTTAATTTCTTCTAAATCTTAATTATTTAAAATAAGTCCCAACACATAAATTAAATAATTTTATTATTTAATTCTCCTCTTTTATTGAGCTCATTTTAAATAAATTTATTTATTTAAAATAAGTCTTATTTAAATATTCCCTTCTTTTGTAAATAATTTAATTTAAATTATTCACTGTCACATGACCCCACACTTTTGAATTAAAATAGTTTTTAAATTCGAAAAGTTAGCATTTCCTCTTGATTTAAATAATTTTAAATAAATTATTTAATTCCCCAACGACTTCGTTTTTCGTGCCTGAAATCTTTTGTCACATGCATTGTCAGCCATTGATTTGATTCTCTAAAGGATCAATCTTGACCCTTCATTTCGAATTTGACCTAATGTTTCCCTAACCCTAATTGTGGGTCACTTTATTGAATCTCGTCCATTGATTCTAGGGCATTTACTAACTTTCAATCTTGGCCATTCACACAAAATTGCCTCTTCTATAAAAGAGCAATTTTGGGCTCATTTTGAACATCTTGCATTTTGATGTTTTGTTATCTTGCATTTCCATATTTTGGCATCTCACATGTTATACTTTCATGTTTTTATCTCGCATTGTCATATTTTAGAGATTTTAGCATGTTTATCATAGCATATCTAGGTTTTCATTTGATATTAGCTTAGAAATTGTAGATGTTTACTATTTGCAGTAGGGCATAGTTTGCATCTAGGTCATTTCAAATCCTTCAATGTTTGCTTAGGGCTTGTCATTTCTATTGGCTTGCTCTTCACAAATATGAGGGCAAACAATCATATTCAGCAAATTAAGGAGGTGTAATGGAGGTTAGTCATGGAGGATGAAGACAATCTATAAGATTGTTCATCTATTCCTTTGCACTCCATTACCAACTATGGGTTTTTAGGTTTTATGCATTATTACATTGCTAAACTAAATAGGAATTTCTCATTGTTACAATAGGTGCGTGGATTAAGTCACTTTGTACCTGGAATTTCTGAAATTTTCTGACAAACTAAAGAGAATCTTTTTCTAGTGTCGGCCAGTAATATCCCAGTCTGGTGAATTTCCTAGCTAGAGTTGGGCCATTCGAATAAGATCCGCATATATCCTCATATACCTCATGTAATGTTTTGCGAGCTTCATTAGTTTCGAGACAACAAAGAAGGGTCTTGTCAAAGTTATGATAGTAAAGGGTGTCACTGATGATGGTGTATTGGGCGGCTTCTCAAATGAAGGATTTGTGTTGATTATTGGATAAGTTGTGTGGAAGGGTTTGGGACTTCAGATAATCATAGATATCTTGGTACCAAGGTGAGTTGGGACCAACAAGTTCACAAACTATCTCTAACTCTGGAGCATCATATGCGGGAATCAATAGTTGTACCACTAATAAGTCGAATTGTGACACATTTTTGGGGATGTTCAAGAGAGATCCAATAGTTTTCATTGCATTGACTGCCATGTTTTGTGCTCTAGGGATTTTTTCAAAGGCAATAAATTTAAAATAGGTCAGAAATTTTTCCACCATTCGCTTATACGGAAGCAACTTTTCATCCTTGTTTTCATAATCATCATTCACTTGGTTGATAACTAACTAAGAATCCTCGAATACTAGTAGTGTCTGAATTTTCCATTTAATTGCCATTTTGAGTCATGTGACCAGTGCTTCATATTCTGCAATATTATTAGTACAAGGGAGGGTGATTCAAATTGCCTTAGGAATGGAATCCCCTTGGGGTGTGATGAACAAGATACCACCTCCTAAGCCATGACCAGTGGGAGATCCGTCAAAATACAATTTCCAAGGTGATGTAGGTTTTGCATGGAAGATATAATCATCAGGAAAATCAGTTATCAGTGGGTGAGTTCCTTAGATGGGTGCATCTACAAGTTGATCAGATATTACCTATCCTTGTATTTCCTTTCGCTCAACATATTATATGTCATTTTCACTCAAAATAATGACCCACTTTGCCAACAACCTATCAATGCTGCCTGACTTAGAAGATACTTAAGTAGATCAATCTTAGCTACCAACTGTGTTTGGTGATTCAACATGTAATGTCTTAATTTCTAGGCTACAAAGACAACTGTGAGAAAACCACGTTGCATGGATGTGTAATTGAATTCATATCCGACCAGTGTGTGACTGATATAGTATATGGCTCTTTCTTTTTCTTCATAGTCATTTTGTGCCAATAATGCCCCCAATGCATTGGTGGTTGCAAAGACATATAGGATCAATGGATTTCCTTCAATGGGAGGCATTAGGATAGGTGGTGTCAATAGATATTCTTTGATTTTTTAGAAGTTTGTTTGGCATTTATTTGTCCACACAAAGGTGATACTTTTTTGCAACGAGTACTGAAATGGATGACATTTGTTGGCTAGCTGAGCAACGAAGTGTCAGATGGACTATAATCTACCCTATATTGTCCTTAGCTCACTAATTCCTTTTGGTGGAGGCATGTTCAAGATTACTTTTAGTTTTGTAGCGTCAACTTCTATGCCTCTTCATGAAACTATGTAGCCCAATAGTTTGCTTGAAGTAACCCCAAAAACATATTTCTTTGCATTCAAACGAAGGTTGTATTCTTCTAGCCACCTAAAATTTTTGTCTAGGACCCTAAGATGATATTTTCGTGTCAAATATTTAGCCAAGAGGTCATCTACATAATCCTCCATTAAAGTATGCATGAGGTCATGGAATATTGTAGTCATTGCTCTCTGGTATGTGGTGCCTGCATTCTTTAAGCCAAAAGGCATTGCATTCCAATAGTATGTTCCCCATGGACATGTGAAGACCGTTTTGTGTTGATCCTCAAGGGCAATTCATATTTGATTGTAGCTTGAGAAACCATCCATGAGGGACAACATCTCATATTCCCCCAATAAGATCAACAATAATGTCTATGTTTGGTAATGGGAAATCATGTTTTGGACAGGCCTTATTGAGATCTCTGAAGTCCATACAAATGTGGATCTATCCATTGGGCTTGGTGATAGGGACAAGGTTGGAAATCTAGTCTGCTTAATCTATTGATCTTATGAATCCTACATCCAATAACTTCTTCAATTCAGCCTTCACAAGTAGTGCAATCTGTGGATGCATTTTCCATAATTTCTTCTTGACTGGTTCAATGCCTGGAATCAAAGGAAGATGGTGCAATACTAACTCGGGATCCAGCCTTGGCATGTCAGCATATGACCATGTGAAGTTAACTATTCTATCTGAGAAGAATTGTTTGAATTCAAGTTTCTCTTCTTATGTGAATGATGCAGCAAAGAGACCCATTTTGGGATTCTCTAGTGTAGCTATGTTAACTTCTATAGTGTCTTCAATAAGCATTGCTGATTTTTCCTGTGTTATGGGAAGAAATTAAAATCCTCAATCCTTAGGCACCTCACAGAGTTTTTCACCTTCAGATACATCCTTTTATTTTTACTATTGAATTGTCAGAAGGTGCCTTGCAGTTTTCACCTAAAGACATGTCTTTTTTTGTTTTATTTTTTATATTTTTGTGAAAAGAGGATTGCTTAGTCTCCCCGAAGTATGTTGCACAATCTAAATCAATAGAGAATCCAGCCTTGTGATCACCAATTGGTATTCCCTCACAGAGTCCCATGAATTCTACAATGGCTTCATCATTCTTAAAAATATCCATGGTGGGTGGGTCTTGTTGGTCCTAGTCAATGAGTTGTGGGTACACAAGGGAAATCCCATCATCAGTGGTTGGTAAAGGGGGGGGGGGGAGATGCAGAAAGCATGCAAATGGAAGCCTCAAGTGTGAAGGAAGAATTGTCATCTTCACTTTCCCAGTTAGATTCGATCTAAGGACCATCATCGGAGTCAGATGAGTTATCCTCTTGGTCATAATATGGGACAAATGGATCAAGATCATGATCGATGGAGGATAATGCAGAGTCATGTTCAGTATGTTCAGGCTTGTCAAGATTTTGGGTGGGATGATATAGATATTATCAGTGAAATTTTATACTCACTTGTGTCCCAAGGGATGCTTACCCATTCTTTATGTTCAGAATGGTGATCAATAGGGTCAATGTTGTACATTTGGCTGAATCTTTCCTCAAAAGGGGGTTGGTCGGGTTCCAGCAATAATTTATCAATATCATAATCACTCAGGATTCTAGTAAATCCCCATTCCCATTCATGAGAGTCAATTTTGGTAGGGGAGTCTTCACATGTCTTGACACTTTCAGGATCCATTACGTCCTTACCTAAAAGTACATAGGTACGTTGATCATCAGTTTCAAGTTGCTCAATCCCTAGCCCTATATACTTTGGTCTCTTAGAAATGATGATGGGGTCTCTTCTTCCATTGTTGTTTTGTCCAAGCCCACTACTTCCATCAAAACCATGTGCTTTACATATGTTGTAGCCTTTGTCATATATATGAATTGGTAGCGGGGGTAATCCTTTTGGGTCCTTGTAGATCCAACCAACTATGTCAATAATGGATTCATCGCTCATGTCTCCCCATAGTGTGAAGACCCTTTTCAGAGGAACCTTGAAATTTCTCTTAGGTTCCACTATGAAACAAGGTCGACCATAGACTTTAGGTGGTTTAGGTATTTTGGTGATACAATAAGCCGTATTCAATTTGAATTATCCACAACCCATGTCCAGGATCTTAAAATTAGTACTTGGTATAAAGGCCAAGGAGGGTGGTGTGGCAAAAGTTGATGGAGTGGATATGGATGGCTTGGTAAGTGTGGATGGGTCAATGTATTTTGAGGAAGTGGAATTGAAGCCTCTTGATTGATAGGCACTTGATGCTCAGCAGTAGCACTCAAGTTGGTGCAATATTGAAATGGATCAAGATCTCCTGGGATAGTAATTTTGGTGCCATCGAAAGGGAACTTCAGGCATTGGTGGTATGTGGAAGGAGTGGATTTTAGAGCATGAATCCATGGCATACGAAGTAAGATATTGTAATGTATGTCACAATCTAGGACTTGGCATGTTTTCTCTATGATAACTAGTCCCACATGAATTGGGAGTGTGATGACGCCTTTAGAAGCATGTTCTTCATCATCATATGCTTTTATCACAATACTCTTGGTAACATCTACACATGCATCAGAGAAGCTAAGAGCCTTAACCAATTTCAAAGAGCATATTTTCATTCCTGCTTCGCCATCTACTAGGACTCATCTAACCTTATACTTATGGAAGAAAACCTCTATATGGAGGGCATCATTATGAGATGGTTTGGGTGAGGAATAGTCAATGTCTGAAAAGGTAATGTGATGAGGCGAAGTCAAATATCCAACCATAGTCTCGAAATGGTTGACATCAATATTGTTCGAGACAGAAGACTCTTGCAAGAATTTATCCAAGACGGCCTTATGTACGGGTGATATGTAGAGCAATTCAAGGATGGAGATTTGAGTTGGAATTTTGTTCAATTGCTCGAGAAGGTTAAACTATGGATTGGGTTTCAATTGTTTAGTCAATGAAATTGGTATGGTAATCTTGGGCTGACGAGTGGAGGGGCCTAGGATGGTGACCTTTCCTTTACATGTGGTGGAATTGCATTCCGAGGCCTTTTTAATAGTAATGGTATTGACACATTTGTCTTCATTGGTAGCTTGAAGGTTATTAAAGATTTTTCCACCAGAATAGTCGAAAGCAGCATGAACATAACTGGCTTGATTGTTATTATTCTCTATGTTGGATGAGGAGGGGTTACCTGAACCATGGTCCTATAGTGGGTTCTTATGGATTGTAAGGTCTGAATTAGACACAAATTTTTGATCGCCAAGCTCAATCTTGCAGTTTTCAATAAGATCTTGGACATGATTTCTAAGTTGGTGACAAGAAGAATTTTTATGCCCTTTGAAACGATGATAATCATAGAATGCATTATCATCCCACCATGATGGCTTAAATTGGCCAGGATCATATGGTTTAGGTTCTTCCAAAGTTACGACACCATTTTGGATGAGCTTCTTTAGGATAACTTTGATGGGTTCACCCAAGGGGGTGTATGTGCATTTTGGGAATTGCTTTGTCTGACAAGGTTGCCTTTGGTTTGATTGAGCAAGATTGTTTTGAATGCCATTAGAAATTGTTGTTGATGTTGTCACAGGTGCATTTTGAGTTTGAAATCCTTTGATTTTGAGTACATGACATGTTGTGTTGATTTTTTTCGCATCAACCATGTCATCATTGATGATGTGTTTATTTTTAACCTAATATTTTTTTGTCATTGGAAGCACTTGGGTGCGTGTTTGTGGTAGTGTTGATTTTTTTGCAGCCATAATTAAGTTAAGCCTTTGGAAAGTAAGTATTTTTCAAGTTGGAAACCTTTTTCAACAATATTTTTAAAGGTGGTACAACAATGGACTTGTAACCCATATCTTAGCGGGCCGAGTAGATTCTGCACAAACATTGTGACTTTTTCCTTTTCAGGTATCTCCACAGGACATCATCTTGCTAGTGTTTTCCATCTTTGGAAGGATGGGATAAAGGTCTCTCTTGGATCCTCTTGGGTGAGTCTGCATAAGGAAGAAATGTCAATGTCGATGTCAATGTTATAGGCGTAGTTTTCAACAAACTTGGTTTCCAATTCATCCCATGATTTGATTCCTTTAGGCAATTATGTGAACCACTCTAATGGGTGCCCTGTGAGACTCCTAGAGAAGAGTCTCATTAAATAGGTGTGTTCATAGGAAATGTCCATGCAACTGGTAGTGAATTCTCAGATATGTTCGATATGATTTGTCTTGCCTTTGTATTTAGGGAAATGTGGCACCACATATCCATGAGGAAATGGTGTCATATACAAGGTTGTGTCAAATGGATATGGACATAGGTCATATGACATGTAATATTTTTTGTTTGACTATTGCAAGGTTTCCACCAGCATTTGAAGAGCAACAAGTTTTAGTGTGAGTTCCTCCACAATTGGGTTGTTGGTAGCATCACACATGTTGGTGATAGGTATGGCTTTATTCCACACCTGTTATGATGAGGTATGTTGATTTGGAATTTGTTGTTGGTGAGAAAATTGAGTGTTTTGACTTGGTGTTTGTTGGAAATGAATTTTTTGATGAGGGATGTGCTGCTGTGTATGGACTTGAGAAGCATAAGTTGGAATGTGGGATCCAACCATGTTGGATTGAATTTGAGGGCCTTGCTGGCCCAGAGCATGTTGATGGCCAAATGGAGTGGAATATTGGGTGCCTTGATTGCCTTTCCCAAATAGATAATTATGGCCTTGAGGAATTTTGGTATTTTGTCTCAAGGGAATGTTCGTGTTGACCTATGATGAATTTGGGACATTAGTTTGAGTTTCTTGAATAACAACTCTTTATTTATTCCTCCCAAAAGGGTTTGATGAATTTGTTGCCATTGCATTAGAGGAACCTAATAAGAGGTTTGTTGATGTACCCATAGAGGTAGATGATGTTCCAAAAAGGTTTGATGTGTTGACACCCATTGTTGATCTAATGGTTTGTGAAGAAATTGTGGATGTTTGTTGAGGGATGGACTATGATGTGGTGTTGGTTTGGGTTGATGATCCCCCAATATACATTGTGTTGACCATATTGGATGCATTGGTTGTGGTATGGGTGGTAGTATGACCAAGGGAGGTAGCATTAATGGTGTTGATGAAATTTTGTGTGGTAGCTCCCGTGGAAGTATTGTTTGCATGGTGTGATTGCCTTGTTTGATTGGTAGGATCAGGAGATGTTTCTCTTATAGTGTTGAGGTCAAGGAACATAACTAGGTATCTGGATGAATCATTTAAGACCAAATCTTCCACAATGGAGGCCACTTATGGATCTTGGGAAGCAACTTGTATCTCTTCCTCAAAGACTTTCCCATTTGCATCTCTACGGATGAATTTTTCAAAAGGATTGTGTGAAGAGGATGGAATGGACATCTCACTGAATGGGTTTATGAATGAATTCCATGTGTTGGTATTTCCATTCATGTTGTTAGGGAAGGTATTTGTATTCATGTCATTGGAAAAATTGATTAGGTTGGTGTCTTAACAAAAATAATCCATGAGTCTTCTTTTTCTCTATAATCTAGTTTCAACCAAAAGTTTTTTTCTCAACTTTGGGAATGGTGAAGGATGACCTAAATATGCAAATGTTATGACACTATGTTTTTGGTTTTTTTTTTAATGCTTGATTAATGCAAAGGAGACTAAAATAAGTAGACTACCATGTATGCAAGGAGATGATTTTCTTAACCATACAATGTTTTGGTAATGTCTCAATTTTGGAATGTCAATGGACTTGTAAAAAGGACTAAGGAGGACAAAGTGAAATTTACACACTAGACTAATGAGTGGGAAATGGTTCACAAAAGGAAATGACTAAAGACAATGGTTTGATCAAGTCCAATGATAATCCACACTTGAATGCAAAGGTTTGGCAAAGAATGGTAAGGAATCTACTCCTAAAATCTGCAAAAATGAGTCTCTAAGATGATAGTAAATCCTAACAATGCAAGTAAGGAAATGCAATGGAAAGCTATGGCAACCTATAATGCAAGGATAAAGGAAGTTGAGCAGCTCGAGATCTGGTCGTGGACATAAACATAGGAAGATGTCTAGAATCTTGTATGCACAAGTTGAGCCTCGATTTCTTGGCAATGAATGAAATTTTAAGGTACAAGAAAATGTGTCGCAGCAAATGCGGTTTGATAGAGCAGTTGCGGCGTTTGATCTAGAAAATGTGGCGTATGATAGGAAATTGTGGTGTTTAAGGTTGCAAATGTGGTGCAACAGAGTGATTGTGGCTCATAAATAGGCAATTGCAGTTCAAAATGGCAAATGTGTCACAATATTTAGCTTGTGGCAAAAAAATTGGTAGATCGGGAGATGTGTTTCAGTTTTGAAGTGTTATTTTAGTTTTTGAGGAGGATTTTGACTTGTTCATTTTATCTGAATACACTTGGAAAAAACATTGTCTTGAAAGAAATTGAAAAACAACCACACAAAAAACATGTACAATCCCTATGGCTGAAAAAACTGTATTCTTTTGGAACCCACATGGATTTTACTCCAATCACATATCCAAAATAATATTCTTAGTGGATAAATCTAGAAGCTTGGCCCCATGGGCTCCATGGGCTCCCCCTTATAGTGCACTCACTTCTTAGGGAAACCAAGCTTCCAACCCCCATCAATCTCCCATGACCAGTTCTTAGTGGATGAATCCAAAAGCTTGGCCCCATGGGCTCCCCCTTATAGTGCACTCACTTCTTAGGGAAACCAAGCTTCCAACCCCCATCAATCTCCCATGAAAGGTTGATCATCTCTATTAAAAATTGTGAAGATCATGTGGGTGACTTCACAACGACCATTGTTGCACCAAAGAATAGAAAAGGTATTTTGGTCACGCTAGAATAAGGGTTTTAATTCGGTCATTCCGTTCATGGGGCACCATCCATGTGGCAAGAGACCATCGCTACCCTTCTTGTCGGAATGGTGATCGTGATTCTTGAACCTTCCTCAAAAATCCACACTTATATACCGGCTAGAAGCCACTTAGCGTCTAGCATGTTACCGATTGGGTCATTCCCTAGGGTGATTACTTTTTCCCACCAGGTAGGCCCTCTAAGATAAAAAAAAGTGAGCAAACATATTCGTAGCTCAATCAATATTTGTTGAGAACCAAAGAGAGAGCACACACAATATGTTCCACTCATACTCACATGATTATTCTTTTTAATCCCAAATTAAAATATGAATGGGTGATAAAGTAACCAACTCATTAATATTTTTTGTTTCTCCAGATCGCACAAGGCGTAAGAGAATTGCATACACACTATGAAGGTCATTACTAAATCACAAAACAATTCAGACACATGTTCATTTTAACTATTTGTAGTGTGATCAATCAAGGGTTCATTTTAACCGTTTGTATTATGATCAATCACATGCTGTCACACATAGAATATTAACCCAAAAATCTTTAATCTAGAAGCAGATAAAAAAAATGAGAAATCTGGAAAAATAGAAAACACTTGTTTACAAGTCATTTGCGTCGCAACAAAGTGAATGCGGCTCGCTACGACAAATGCATCGTTTGGAATGGCGAATGCGGCTTGATTTTTGTCAAATGTGGCACGTAAAATCAGATGTGTCACCTGGTGAGTCAAATGCGGTGTGACAGAGAACTTGCGTAATTTCCGAAGGCAGATGCGGCGCAACAGAGCACTTGCGTCACAAAAAATGGCAGATGTGGCATTCCGTACACCTGTACCTGCAAAAATGATAAAAAGGTCATACAAAAAATCTGCAAAAATGTGTTTGAAAAGGAGTCAGGTTCACCAATGTAACTAAGGGTAATTTTTGTTAGGTTGTTAGCAGATTTAAATGTAAAACATGTAAAAACCCAAAGCAAATAATGGAGTTCAAAAGAATAAATGAAGAAATGAATAAAACGATCTCACCCAAGTTCTTCATCCTCCATGGCTGATCTCTGTTACACCTTCTAGCTTGTTGAAAATATGAGGTTGCATTCATATTATGATGAGCAATCTAGATTATGACTAGTCCTAAACAAGTGTTGAAGGATTCAAATGATTGTACAAGAGAATGTAAAATCCTACATGCAAGACTAGTTAACTAAATGGCAAATGATAAGCAAATGCAAGACTCAAATACAAGAATAAGGCACGCAAAAGTTTTCAAGATATTAAGAGATATCAAAATGAGGACAAAATTGGCATTTTATAGAAAATGCAATTTTAGATGGACAAATGAGATTAAAGATTGAGAAGTGCCCTAGAATCTATGGGCAAGATTCAAAATAACAACCCCTTAATTAGGGTTAGGGCAACTTTAGGGTGAAATTCAAAATGAGCGGACAAGATTTAATTTAAGAAATTAAATCTAGGAATGAGAATATGTGTGACAGTGAGATGAGATTTAGTAAGTAGGAAAAGAATGAGTTAGAAAATCAAGTCATTTTAGAAATTACTTAATTTATGGAGGGAAATGCTAGTTTGAATTTAATATTTTAATTTAATTGAAAATGGTGAAGTCATGTGATAGTAAATAATAATTAAATTATTTACTTGAAGAGAGAGAAATTTAAAAAAATGATTTTTATTTAAATTTGGAAATGAATTGTGAGAGACAATTAAATAATTTATTTTAAATTATTTAATTATGGAAGAAGTGGGTTAATAATTAAATAAATTGTGGGGGATTTTTTTAATTATGAGAAGAATTTAATATTAGAAAAATATTTAAATAAAATTAATTTATTTAAATAATCAAGAGGGAATAGTGGATTAAATAAATTTAATAATTTATTTAATTTAAGGAGGACTTTATACATTAGTGGTGTATTTAAATAAATAGTCAAGAAGAATAAGAGAGATGAATTAATTAAATAATTATTCATTATTTAATTAATAGTTGAATTTGGTCAGAAGAACATCATCAAATTATGTTAAGAGGAATTGACGAGAAAATTGATTTCATAGGCCTAGGTCAATTTTATGTGTCTACATAGATTTTATTTCAAATCTTTGTTTTCACTTTCAGCCTTTTCAAGATCATCAAGAGCTATCTGGAGTTCTTATTTATCATCCATTTGTCCCATCTTCAAGATCTTCCTCAAGCTGTTAGGCTTCTTCAGAGGAACCAAGCTCTGATACCAATTGCTGAATACCCAAGATACTGATAGGGGGGGAATTAGTATCTTCTTTAACTTATTGAAAAAACACCATCCAATTACTCCAATGCATATAACAGTAAAAATGAGCAAAGAGAATTAATAGAACATAAAAGCACAGAACACATGAACACCAAAATTTTTACGTGGAAAACCCATAATGGGAAAAACCATGATGAGGTTTAGCTCACAATATAGTATAACCGGTTATAAGATATTACAAAGGGTGGCTCACTGCCAAGACTCACTATCCAAAATGGGAAAAACCATGATGAGGTTTAGCTCACAATATAGTATAACCAGTTATAAGATATTACAAAGGGTGGCTCACTACCAAGACTCACTATCCAAAATGGGAGGCTAACTACCTACAAAAGATACAATAACAAAATGGCTTACAACCAAAATATGAACTGATAAAGTTACACCCAACAAGTGTTGATTCAGTTCCTTTGATGCTTAGTAAACTCACATACCAATAGACATATATCTTCCTTGATTTGTATTTCCATTCATTCCATATCTTTCAATCTCAAAACCATCTAGTATATATCTAACTCATCCACAAGCATCAATTAGGTCGGCCTAATTAGATGCAGCCCTTATTCACCAAAAATATTAACTATCAACTTCAAGTTTTTATAAAACTTCTCCAAAAACAATTCAAGCATGTAGCATGCTACAATATTCTGGCATGGACCTAAGATACGTCGCACATACATCCAAAATACATAATTAATCCATTATAACTTCAGCTATATATTAGGTCAACCAAAGATGTAACAACATAACAGTGTCAACTTGTCGTACGAGTACCTAAACACATGAGATTATGAACTTACAAGCTTCCACTATCCAAAAACCATTTCCCAAAACCACAAGCAACAATAATCATTAGCGGAAGATTGTGGACCAAAATATTGGAGGATAATACCTATTTACTGATCTAGAATACCAGATCAACCTTGAACTTAAACTTGCAGTTGCAACTCATATAACATGGTGACATCAATGAGAACACAAAGTTGTATAATGATATGTTCTTCTTCATTCTTCCAACACATCCTTCATGGCCACTTCATGCTAGATTCCAAATTTACAAGACATCCTTCAAGGTACCATTGTTCATGTTTCATGTCCTATATTTCATGTTTCATGTTCATTATTTCATCATTTGGTTTAATTATCTAAAAGGGGTTTAACCAAGGCAAACCCCTATCCATTAACGATCAACACGTTTTCTCCTCTTTACATGTGTGATTGTAGATCTAGGTGTCTTATAGCTTGAAAGATCATTGAAGACTAGGTTTCAATCTTGGAGAAAGTTGTTGGAGTTGTCTCCTCAATTTCAAGGTTGTCATCTTCACAAAAAGTCACCTACAAGCTCAAAATTGGCAGTTTCATATCCAAAAATCAAGAGAAATGGGAAGAGCGGACATTAAAGACTAGATTCAGACCTTGAAATTCCAGAAAATCCAATTTGGACTCATTCGCCACAAGTAGCGAATGAGTCCCACTGTTGGTGTTTTTCAGATTTTTTTGCAAATTTAGATACCCTTTTGTCTAAAACTTGCTCTTGTGCAAAAATCCAAAACTGGGAAAGATTCGCCCAGAATGGAAAATGAGTCCCACTAGGTCAAAAAGTTAGAATTTATAGCATTTCAAGACTCCTAGTCATTTTCAGGTTTTCAGGTGCACACATTTCATCTTACAATTTGTTATTCTATTTTAAATGCATTTCTAGGTCATTTAATTCAAGTTCGCATCATATTAGGGTTTTTCATTTCATCTTGCATTTCATTGTCTTTTCCAAGTTTTAACTTGGTGGTGAACCCCTTATTAGATCATATTCAGTCCCTAAAACAACCCTCTTGCAAGATCTTTTTCTCTTTTGCATTAGGATCTGAAGGGTTTGTTCTTTTGTGAAAGTTATGTTAGAATACGATGTTATTGATTGTTGTCATTAACGGTTGTCATTGATGTCAACATATCTTGGTTGATTGATTAAGATTTAGTTTTGATGCTTTGATGATCCAGATTGGTGTGCTCTATATTTTGTGTTGTGATGATCTATCTTTGGTCGTGCTTGTTCTGGTCCCCTCCATTTTGCAACATAATGAGATACACTCTTATGGGTCCAGATTGATGTAGAAATTGGTTAACTTGCCGCAGAACAATGTTTGCATTGTAGCGTGTTGATTTGAGTGAGGAGGTTTTGTATGGTCCATGTTTCATTCCTTTCCACTATGGGAATGTTTTGTGGTGACCTATTTCAAATTGTGTTTGGTTAACTTAGGAAATTATGAAGACATGGAATGGTATAAGTAAAACTTTATTTTATTCGATGAAAGCAAGTGTAGTGAATGTGAATTTGAAAATCCAAATATTGTGAAGTATGTGAAATTATACGACCTAAGGCAACAGACAGTGAGATTCTTCTAGTGTAACTGTTGGTGACAATTATTTCCAGTGGTTGATTCCCTTTCATCATTCTTTTGGCAGTGAGCCTTTTTACTTTTGGTTGTAATAGTCAGGAATTGAGCCCACCACTAGTGAGCCTTACATGCAATGAGTATTTTGGCGGCAAGCCCTTGTAAAAATCACCTTAATTGGTGTCACCTTAACTAGTGTTTTATAATTTAGAATTAGAATTCTCCATGGTTTTTTCTAGTGTTTTTTGTGCATGGTGTTGTTATGTGATTTCATGTTCATATCTATTTTAATAATTATTTGATTGATTTAAGATTGCACTAGATTAATTAAGGTCAAGAAAATTGTTTTTTGATAACGGATTCACCCCCCTCTCAGTTATCTGAACTGTTCAACAATTGGTATCAGAGCTTTAAATCCTCAAAGAAAAGCTTAACTTCTTGAGGTAGATCTGATGGTGCACAAATTGACAATCCATGTGTTTGATGGATCTGACTACAGTTTTTGGAAAGTACAGATGAGAGGTTACCTGACTACAATACTTGGAAAGTTTTTGAGACAAAATATGTTGTACTGACATATGATCCTAATACTATAGATGAGATTTCAGCCTATGAAGAAAACGAAAAAGAAAGGTATGCAATCTATAGTGCTTTGTCTAAGACTGAGTTAGCAAAAATTTTCATTGATCACTAGTACTGAAGTTTGGGAAATTTTGAAATAAATCTATGAATGAAATGATAGAGTCAAATTATCAAATAAGTTGGCAGCTAAGCACATATATGAAAACTTGAGGATGGAAGAAGGTGAAGATATAGCAAGATACTTTTAGAGAGTTGATAGTGTAGTAAATGAAGTCAAAAATCAAGGAGGCACTCTGATAGATGAAGATGTTATGGAGAATATTTTGATGAACCTACCATAGAGATACATCAACAAGATCACATCTATTGAGGAATTTTATGATCCGAAGAAATTTACTGGAGAGAAACTATTTGTTACCTTGATCGTGTTTTGAGATGAGGAAATTTGGAAAAGAAAGGGAGAATTTTGAAAACCTTCAAAGCCCCAAAAATGGAAGAAGATCCGAATAGTGAAAGTTCAGATGAGTTGGAAGTAAACTTCACAAGAAAACTGAAGAAAGGTACCAATAAGTACAAAGGTATGTTACCTCTTAAATGCTTTAGATGTGGAAATATTGGTCATCTAGCATCTAGGTGTCCAGAAAAAGGAACAAGACAAAAGTTTAAAATAATCAATAAGAAGGCCTATTATGTTAATGAAAATTCTAGTATTTCAGATGATGAATTAGATCAAGAGGATTATTTGCTTTTCGTGGAAAAGGATAAACCTAGATTTGATATTATCCTAGATTTGATATCTCTAATATTTGTCCAGAATCTAATGATAACACTAAATTTGCATAATTTGTCAAAAGAAATAGAGATGAATGGTTGATTGATAGTAGATACTTGAATCATACGACCGGTGATAAAAGTAAGTTTGTGATGCTTGAGAAATATGATGGAGGTTCTGTTAGATTTGGACATGATAAAATGACACAAATTGTTGGAATTGGTTCTATTACCTTTGATGGAAAACATAACACTAACAATGTTTACAATGTGAAGGGTTTATATCATAATATTTTGAGTATTGGATAGATGTGCAAGAACGACTATAATGTTGTATTTCAGGACAATGTTTGTGAGATCCATAAGAGTTTTAGAATTGTTATTATAGTAGGAAAAATAACAAGTGGGAATATGTATCAACTGTAAGGAGCTACAAAGAGATTCTTATTATCTTAGAGCAATTATAGTTGGCTCTAGCATCGGAGGATGTGTCACATCAACTTCGATAATTTGGTAAGGATAAGTTCGACAAGAGTAGTTAGAGACTTGCCAAGACTGACCAAACCAGACAACATTATCTGCAAAGGATGTCAAGAAGGAAAATAGTCCAGGGGAACATTTTGAGGAAAAGAAGAATCATGTATTGGATTGTTGGACCTAGTACACACTGACCTATGTGGTCCAACCAAAATAAGAACCTTACAAGGTGAGAAATATTTTATTCGATTAATAGATGATTATTCTAGACTAACTTGGGTTACATTTTGAAGAGAAAAATCAAAGGCTTTAGAAAAATTCAATATTTTCAAGGCAAGAGTTGAGAATGTAGTTGACAGGAGAATCAAGTTTTTAAGATCTGATAGAGAAGGAGAGTTTACTTCTAAATAATTCAACAAGTTCTGTGAGAAACATGACATTAAAAGACAACTATTTGTCCCTAGAATACCACAACATAATGGTGTAGTGGAAAGAATGAACCAGATAGTTCAAGAAGCAACTAGAACAATGATCAAGAAAAGAGGTTTAATAGAGGTCTACTGGAAAGAAGTGATACACACAACAATTTTGTTTTGCAAAAAAAATGTATCCTTGGACATTTTTACACTCATTTGGGCCTTTCTTATGGATTTTGGGTTGGGTTTTCCTAGATTTAATGTTGTAATGTGGCCAACACATTCACATTAGGTCTTGAACTCTTGTAAATCAATAAAAACTTTATGATGTCTTGCAAAGGTGTTGTGAAGTGTTGTAACACACTTTCACACTTTTCTTGGACCTTTCTAATGTATTTCACTTAATTAACATCTTTTTATCACTTACCAAGCCTTATTTCAAAGAGTTTTAAGGAGTTGTAACAAACTCTCACACTTTTCTAGGCTTGTCACCAATAATTTGACCCTTTCTTATGTTTAAATGGCCCCATTATGCACTTACAGGCCTTAAGTATGTTTCAGAGAATAATCCCGTTAAACATCACTAAATACACTTTAATTCTTGACACCCAATAAAATTTCCCTAGTGGAACCAAGTCGCCACTTGGGGTGATTAAGTCCCATATGACTTAAAAATGAAAATTATTTTATAATTCTAGTGGGATATTATTCTCTAGACCTTGGGGTTGACCTATGATGAGGTATTTTTTGGAATTAGGGCACAATCATGTATAAAAAAATGGTTTTCTTCTCATTTTCACCCCCAACATTTCATTCTTAAAGTATCCAAGCATTCGAGCAATTATCAATCACTTTAGGCATTATCAAGCTTTCATCCATTGGAGCATCTACTTGCATATCTTCAAATTTCTACTTCAAGGGTTTGGTGAGTTGTAGCATTGCATGTTGTTCATTCATCATTCTCTTTCCATTTCATTTCATTTTCAAGGGTTTGACTTAGGCAAACCCCTATTCTCTAAGCCTTAACCCTTTTTCCCTTTGTGCATGTCTGTTTTGTAGGTCTTGTATGCATATTTGTCAAAGAGAAAGGTATGAAAGGTATTATAAGTTTCCTAAAACTTATTCTGATAGAATCTCCCTGGAACAAGACTAAGTCGCCTAGCTTGGTGTAAGTGTCCCAGTTTGCTTCAACAACGAATTTTGAAGAATTCTAGAGCCTCTCTACATCAAGTTTCAATTTCCAGGTACACCTCTCCAGTACCTTTCATTAGTTTTTTAATTAATAATTCATCTCTTTTATCAATTCTCAACATTTAGGACATTTCATTCAGGCATATTTTAATCATATTTTCATTAGTCTTGAATGAACCTCCAAGTTTTTGGTTGGAGATATCTTTCCTTTTAGCTGCAAAACCCTAGAAGTGCAAGAGAGCACCTTTCCCCTAAAATTTGTGGTTCATTTTGGTGAACCTGACTTTTGAACATTTTTACTTTTGATTTCAAGTGCATCCTAGGAATAGCTTGCATCAACATTGCATTAGGTTTTGCATTGTTTTGCATTCTAGGGTTTTCAAAATTGCATAAGTGAAAATCTCACATAGCTTTCGTTTTTTCATTGTATTTCATTAAAAATTCAAAGAATTCTTCATTTTCATATTGTATTTGCATTTGAAAACCTAAAAATCATAAAATTACATTTAATTTAAAGAAAAAATTGTTAAAAAAATCACTACTGGGACTAATTCTCCACCTTGGGCGACTTAGTCCAATTGCATATTTCTTACTGCATTTTTTGGAATTTACTCTGCAAGTTCTACACTTTTGTTTGTTGTTTCTACAATTTTGTGTTGCTTTCAAGAACTATAGTTATCATCATTTTAGTTCTCTTTGTTTGCATTGCATTTGCATCCACCCCATATTTAAAAACCTTTGCATGATTTTTTGGTGTCCTATTGCTGATACCCTAGTGAGAAGAAGTTCAAGACTCATGGCATCTCGCGATACAACACTCATTGTAGATCTTGGGTTATCTAGAGCCTCCACTCCTAGTATTGATAATAGTACACTAGGCATGGAAAATGCCCTTAGTAACTCTTTGCATTCAGGTAGCATGTATATTGAACATAGGCCTAATGATATCCCATATGACAAGCTCATTCACATTCATGAGGACTTAGTACACTTGCAACATTAACTGAGCCTTGAAAACATTTCTACCACCATAATTCCAACTATATAAAACATTCATCGCATGCTTGAAAGTGATGAAGGCCTAGATGTTGTGAAACAAATAATTGAGATATATCAAAAACATGTTCCTTCCACCTCTAGTGTTCCTCACCAGGCAAACACTGCAATTAGCCAAGGAGGACCTCACACTCCTCCTCCCTTAACAGTAGCCTCCATACCTACCTATACAACTCCTAGTGTCACAATAACAATGCAACAAGTTAGTCATGTGATTCCTTCCTCGACTATTCTTGCTAGCATACTTCATCCCTGTGTGGTATCAAATGTTTTATCCTCTTCTACCATACCATCCGTTAGTATTCAATTCAATTTCCCTACCACTACAAACAATCCATCACCACTTTCCCTTCCACCTCATACCACTTATAATGACCCTCTCATCACACAAATTTCTCAAACTATTTCATCCATGCAACAACAAATATCTACCATCAACCAAAATCAGAATGGACCACCCACATATTATGTTCATAGTAGCCCATTGTCCTTGGAAATATTGTGAACACCGATGCCACAAGGCGTAGAGATGGATATATTTTAGAAATATGGTAGGAAGGGAGATCCTTCTAACCATGTTAATTCCTACATCGCTTTATGTAGTGACTTTGTCCTTGATGATAAACTATTAGAAAAATTGTTTCCTAGGACTTTAAAAGATACTACCTTGGAATGGTTTTATTCCTTACCAAACAATTCAATTTGTTCATTCAATGAAATTTTTGATGCATTTATCAATCATTTCCAAGTGCATATGACTCCCAAGAAGAACTTGGCTGATTTGATGCGATGCAAGAAAAATAATGATGAAAATTGAACTAATTTTATCTCACGATATCAATCACTTTATTCCCAAATCAATGTCAAGATCCCTAATCTACATCTTCAAAAGATGTTTATAGAAAACTTTCAATCTCAACTTCAAGACAAACTCACTATAATGAAATTTCCCTCCTTCCTACATTTAAGCACGACCCTTCGTGATTACCATAATTCGATTAGTAGTTGAGATACATGGTGCACTTCTAGTCAAATTGAGAAATCTGAACATGCCACCCAAAACAATTTCTAACCATTTAGAAATAAAAACAAAGGGTTCTTATAGGTCAATCCCCCTCAACAACCAACTCAACCCATCAAAAACCAAGTAGCATTTGTTAAAACCACAATGCCCTTTAGTTATGCAGATCCAAATAGACACTTCACACCTTTACAAGATACCCTTCATAACGCAATATCTCAACTTTTACAACAATAAATGATTACCTTACCTGTTGTTAAAGAACCTTAACCTGCTAAGTCGTTACCTCCAACCTTTAAATCTAATGCTTATTGCCATTATCATAGACAAAATGGACATGACACAGAACAGTGCAAGCATCTTAAGCATCTAGTTCAAGACCTCATTGATTCTAGTCATTTATCCATTGTAAGTATTAATGATCAAGGAAATAAGTTTGTTGCCCCCCCCAATCAAAACTTGTAAATTTTCACTAATCCAATGCCCAAACATAATATTTCATTTGTCAAATCTAGTGAAAATATAAAGAATGATGTGATGAATGTTGCTACCGATGATGAACATTTTGATCCTATCACACATGTGACCCATGTTAATCCTATGGATGACATGGTAGGAATGATAAACGTTATCCCTTGTAAGGGCCAACCTAATAAATCTCTTTATATTACTTTCTCCTCTCAAGAAATACTTAAAAATATCCCTAATGGTCCTCTTTACACAGCTGGCCATATCTATGACAAGCTCACTAATGGGATATTAATAGATCTCACATGTGGAGAGAACGTGATCATTGAGGAATTTTTGGTATTACATGATCTTTATCAAGATGACTATGATAAATCGAGAGCATGGATCAAAACACACAATGGTTTTTCTTGCCCTGCAATAGGATCGATCATCCTTCCATTACAAATAGGACCTAAAACATTAGATTTTATATTCTCCATCATCCCATAGTCAGACCAGTTTCGTTTAAGGCTAGGCCACCCATGGCTTCGCTCAATGAAATATATCCCTTCAATTATTCACAAATGCTTAAAGTTTCTATTTGAAAATGACATATTCACTATCCACTATAGTGGCTTTAACACCTTGTCTTCCAAAGGAAAATTTTCCTTAGAATCCTTTTGGCCCGAACCAATGGAACCCATGGAACCCATCACACCTCAAAAATATTTATTTTTCATTGCTTACCAAAAATTTAAAGCCCATAAAATAGTTGAATTGTCTCTCCGCAACATGTCCCTATCCACTTTGGACACTCCCATATTAGATGAAACCATGCTCCAACTTGGACAAGAACCACACAACCAAGCTCAACCAAAACATGACACTTCCTCAACATCGTCCAAGAGACCACAAGATTGTGAAAGTAACTCTGTCCTGCCTCCTTGCATAAAACAAGTTTACAAAGAAAAGGAGAAAGTGGATGAAAAACCTTCCATGGTTCCATTTGTTCCTCCCCTTATGGAAGAAAAGAAACATATGGTTGATCAACCTGCTCCTTCACAAACACAACTTGACAATAGAATCAAAAGAAATAGAGGTGCTAGGGAGCGTAGCCGTAGACATCGTGCCCTTTCTCATAAGTTACATGAAGATGATAATAAATAAATTCACAATCCACACTTGACAGAATAAATGCATGATGATCCTCTTCAACAACCACAACAAACCGATCCTATACAATAATCACAACCATAGTTATATTCTTCAACAAACATTATCATTCATCCTCCTATTGTGATTAATCTAGATGATGATGCTGAGATTGATAAAATCGATGAAGAGGTGCATAATTATTTGAACACATTGTTTTCCTCTTCCATGAGCTTGCATGAAAATTATCCTTGGATGATTATTGACCTTGATACTAGTTTTTCAATTGTTGCTGTCCCTATAGCTATTCACCTGCCCTCACTATACATTGAACAGGATTCGGAGGTAGATGACTTGCTTGATAGTTGACTTGCATTTTCCTTACTAGTCTTTTGCATTTTATTTTGTGTGTTTGCATGTGTGTAACATGTTCTCCCGTGATGTTATGTTTGGTGTATCTCTCTCATTGTAACATTCCTCTATTTTTACCTTCATTCTTCTATATGTCATGAATTTCTTTCGCTTTTTCTCTTTTTTGCTTTTGTTTTGCCTTCATTTTGGGTATGACGCAAGGCATTGAGATCGAAATGTGTCTTTCATGTTGACCCAAAAGGCTCCTTTCTTTTTCTTTTCCTTTTTCTTTTTCTTGTATTTTCCTTTTGGGGATGACACAAGGCATTGAGACTGCAATGTCTCTTTCATGTTGACCCAAATGGTCCCTTTTTCTTTTTGTCTTTTTCTTGTGTTTTCCTTTTGGAGATGACACAAGGCATTGAGACATTCCATGCCTCTCTCATGTTGACCCAAAATCTTTTCATTTTTCTTTCAACTTTTCCTTTTCTCTCTTGGCTTTTTTTTTCCTTCGAGACACCTTATTTCTCTTCCATGTGGACCCAAAAGGATCTTTCCTTTTTCTTTTTTTCGCTCTCTTTGTGTGATTCTTCCAATTCTATGTATTTGGGTGATGATTACAATTTGAGGTCTCTAAAAACATTGCAGCAACGAACATACTGACTCCAAATTCATAGATCCCTTATGTGTTTGGTGTTTTCATTTTGGGGGCAACCCCTGCCCTTTTCTTCTCTTTTTTTTTCACATGACGTAGCTATACTAAAAAACATATGACTTGGCATAGGGGCTTTCCAAGTTGGCTCTCATGTATTCTTTCTTTTTTCATTTTTCATTTTTCTACTTTAAAGTAATTTATCATAGTATGGTGTGTAGCACTTCCTTTAAAGTGGGCGCATACATTGGCATCATTCATTTGCATTTTTCCTTTTTTTTTGGTTCTCGGTGCAGCCTTGTTATTTCATATGATGTTTTTGTCGCTTTGTGAATGACATTGTGTGTAATGTCCTCAATGAATGTGATCTATCTTATCATATTACATTCCTCTTGGTGGCTTGATGTGACACATTGTATCCCCTAGGTTGTGAATTTCTTATTCTTCGATTAGTCCTCTCTTGGAGACATTAGGCAATATGTTCCCTAACTACGCAAGACTCCTTTGAACATTCTTTTACATGTTACATTTTGCATTTGTTATATGGCCACCTTGCATAACATAGCTTGCATGCCTATGGTGCCATTTTTTTTGTTCATGAGCTCCAAGCATACAAAGTTTTTCTTGTCTCATAAAGCTAGAAATGCCATTTTCTTTTGTGGTGCCTTATTAAATTTATCAAGAGGTATAACTTTGGTATGGTTGAGTAGGAAGCCCATTCTGAGGCATGAATTTCCCCATACCCACTTGCATGTGTGTGAGTGAATACTAGAAATGAGTGTATGTTTCTCACCTTTTTGGGCAGACAACCATGAGTTCCATCACCTTAGAGTGAGTATGTGTTTTTCAAACAAACAACCTAGATCTAATCCATAACAAGCTAGAAAAATGATCAAAGATTGATATGAATTTCTCATTTCCTTTTCCCTTTCATTCTCTTAAATCATTTTATTATTTGTTCCTTTGTGCTAATGTTTGGTTTGCCATGGGATCTTGATCATCCCTCTTGATTATTGTTGTCTCATCTTACTGACATGGATGCATTTTGGATCCCTCTTGATATGCATGTTGGGCTACTTCAGCATGATTTTGAAGCAAGTTCATCCTCTCACTAAAGTGGGGGCTAAATGTTTCACAAAAAAAATGTATTCTTGGACATTTTTATGCTCATTTGGGCCTTTCTTATGGATTTTGGCCTGATTTTGCCTAGATTTAAGGTTGTAATGTGACCAACACATTTACATTAGGTCTTGAACTCTTGTAAATCAATAAAAACTTTATGATGTCTTGCAAAGGTGTTGTGAAGTTTTGTAACACACTTTCACACTTTTCTAGGACCTTTCTAATGTATTTCACTTAAATAACATTTGTTTATCACTTACCAAGCATTATTTCAAAGTGTTGTAAGGAGTTGTAACAAAATCACACTTTTCTAGGCTTGTCGCCAATAATATGACCCTATCTTATGTTTGAATGGCCCCATTATGCACTTATAGGCCTTACTTAAGTATATTTCAAAGAATAATACTATTAAACATCATTAAATACACTTTAATTCCTAACACCCAGTAAAATTGCCCTGGTGGGACCAAGTCGCCACTTGGGGCGACTTAGTCCCATCTGGCTTAAAAATCAAAATTATTTTATAATTCTGGCAGGATTTTATTCTCTAGAGCTTTAGGTCAGCCTATGATGAGGTATTTTCAAGAATTAGGGCACAATCATGTATAAATAAAGAGTTTTCACTCCCCAACAATTCCTTCTACAAGCATCCAAGCATTCAAGTAATTATCAATCATTTTAGGAATTATCAAGATTTCATCCATTGGAGCATCTACTTTGCATATCTTCAGATTTCTACTTCAAGGGTTTGGTGAGTTTTAGCACTACATGTTGTTCATTCATCATTCTCTTTCCATTTCATTTCATTTTCAAGGGTTTGATTACCAAACTGGGGTTTGACTTAGGCAAACCACTATTCTTTAACCCTTAACCCTTTTTCCCTCTTTGCATGTGTGTTTTGCAAGTCTTGTATGCATATTTGTCAAAGAGAAAGGTTTTAAAAGGTGTCAACATCTCATGAAATTCATTCAAAGTCAACAAAACCCTAAAAGAAGCTTGCAGATCACCTACAGGTCAAAGTCTGTAGATTCAGATCTAGATTTCTGCTAGGGGCTAAAGTATAGACCGAAAGCTACAAATTGCATCTTCGAGATTCCTAAAAATTGAAGGTGGAATAAGTCACCATTAGTGGTGAATTACTCCCACTGCTGGGCTTGAAAAGTGATTTCTATAGTATTAGATACCCAGTTTCCTGAAACCTGTTCCGACATAATCTCCCTGAAACAAGACTAAGTTACCTAGCTTGGCGTAAGTGTCCCAGTTGGCTTCAACAGAAAATTCTCAAGAATTCCATAGCCTCTCTACATCAAGTTTAAATTTCCAGGTGCACCTCTCCAGTACCTTCCATTTCTATTATTGTGTGTTTGCATTCTTAGGTCATCTTGCATATCACAATGTACTTTCAAACATCTTGCATTTCATTAGTTTTGCATTAATAATTCATCTCTTTTATCAATTCTCAGCATTTAGGACATTTCATTTAGGCATATTTTAATCATATTTGCATTAGTCTTGAGTGAAACCCCAAGTTTTTTGTCATAAATCTCTCCTTTTAGGTGCAAAACCCTAGAAGTGTAAGAGAGCACCTTTCCCCCAAAATTTGCGGTTCAAGTTTACACTCTTAATAAAGTACTATTCCAGAGGAGGTATGGAAAGACATCATATGAGCTATGGTATGGAAGACGTCCCATAATAAAGTAATTCAAAAAAATTGGAAGTAAATGATACATCTAGAGAGATGAGGACAATATTGGAAAGTTTGATAGTAGAACTGATGAAGGCATATTTTTGGGTTACTCTACAAGAAGCAAAGTGTACCAATGTTACAACAAGAGACTGAACAAGATAGTTGAAAGTGCGAATGTGAAAGTGGATGAAGATGTTCAAAGAAATCCTGACAGGCATATTGAATATGAATCAGATGACTCAAATGACAAAGAAAAGAAGAATAAGAAAGAAGAAGAGAAAAAGGAGGCTCCAACATCTACAACTAAAACCCCAAGGTATGTAGAGAGAAACCACTCAAAAAATCAGATTATTGGAGATAAGAATTAATGAGTCATCGCAAGAAGAAAAATTGCTCAAGAACAAGTCTTACTATGTTTACTGTCAGAAATTGAGCCAAGGACTTTGGAAGAAGCATGCAATGATTAGAATTGGGTGAAGGCAATAAAAGAAGAGCTTAATCAGATAGAGAAAAATCAGACTTGGGAACTTGTGCCTAGACTGATAGGAAAAAATGTATTTGTAACAAAGTGGTTATTCCAAAACAAGCTAGACGAAAATGGAAAAGTAATAAGAAACAAGGCAAGATTAGTTTGCAAAGGTTACACTCAAATTGAAGGTATTGATTTTGAAGATACATATGCCCCTATTTCTCAGATGGAAGTGATCTGGATATTTCTGTCTTTTGCAGCTTTTAAGGATTTCAAAGTCTATGAAATGGATGTAAAATCAACATTCTTAAATGGAGAACTGAAATAAGAAGTCTACATTGAGCAACCAAAGGGATTTAAGTCAAAAAATGACTCAGATTTTGTTTGTAGGTTGAAGAAAGCTTTATACGGATTGAAATAGGCACCTAGAGCCTGATATGGAAGATTAGACAAGTATTTGATTGGACAAGGATTTCAAAAGGTATCTACTAACAGTAATTTATACTATAGAATTTATTCAGATCAAATGTTGATTTTTGTTGTTTATGTTGATGACATAATCTTTGAATGTAATGATGATTTGTTTAGAAAATTTATAGATGAAATGCAAAAGGAATTCAAAATGTCTATGATAGGTGAGTTAAATTTCTTCCTTGGATTACAAGTAAATCAGAACAACAAAGGAATTCTCATCTCTCAGTCCAACTATACCAAAGAATTATTGAAGAAGTTTGGATTGGAGAACTCCAAACTGGTTTGTATACCTATCGTTACAGGATGTAAGTTGAAAAAAGAAAATGATTTACCTAAAGTTGATGCAAGTATGTACAGGTTAATGATTGGATTATTTTTATATATTACTACTACTAGACCAGACATTATGTATGCTATTTTTTTAGCAGCTAGATTTCAACAAGAACCAAAGGAATCACATGTTGTTGCAGTTAAAGGATCATTAGGTATTTGAAGGGTACAAAAGATATCGGGTTATGGTATCCAAAGGATTCAGATTTCACTTTGACATCCTATATTGATGTTGATTTGATGCAGAGCAGGGGTGGATGACTTCAACACAACCTCAACTAAATATTTGTTTCAATTCTAGAACATTACCTGGTGGGTTTCTACTCACAAACCTTCTAACTCCTAGTAGCCTTTCATAGATGGTTTTCACAACATAATTCTCAAGGAAGACATGTTACTCAAATTATGAACAAAGTTATAGACTAAATTTCAACTTCTAACCGTTCACCTTCCACTTTGGCAACAAAAGAAAAAAATTTCTTTGTGCAACTATGACAACATTTACACTTTTTGCATTTTGGAAAATTTCACAACACCTATCCTCCTAAGACCTCATCTAGACTCTTACAAACATGAAATTATCCATAAGGATCTTATTACATGAGGAAAAGACAAAAACCAAAATAAAATGACTATTTTTGCCTCTTGGAGGCATGAACTCATGGGTGTCCCTGCACCATACTCCCGGGGAAGAAAAGAACTCAAGATCCTCTTGAGTTAGGGTCTACAACATGAGAACCATGCTTGAAACCTCTTGTTTGATTTCTTTAAATCCCTTTACATTCTCTTTGAAATATTCCTATGTTGGTTTCATCTTCATTGTAGCTTTCATGAACATTTGACAAAGATGTTTGAACTTGCTAATATAAACCCATCCTCCATTTGCACCTCTAAATCCTTCTTTCAACAATGCTTTTACAACTGAAATAAAAAATCTATATTGTATACATGAAGCATCAAACTCTAGTTGCTTGATTTATTGAACTTGAAGGGACTAAAATCCACTTAAGTTGTTGATAAACCTTGACAAAACATATGAAATCCATATAAACTATGTTGCAACTCACCTTCCAGAGATACCTTGTGTAATGACAATTGAAATGGATCAATCTTCCCAGCAAATCGCTCACACTCTTCCCCCTATACTGTTTTTTCCAGCAACTTACCTTGCTCAACTTGCTCATTAAAGTCAAATTCAATTTCTTCAAACAACTTTAAATGATTGATCATTTGCATTGGTAAGAACTCTTTTTGACTCATTAACATGAAACTTTCCCCTACTTCTGATTTTTGTCTTCCTTCTCTATGATTTGGAAGCACTAGAACCCACTTGTGATTTAGGAATTTCTGCCTTCTCATATGGATTTTTCTCTTCCTTCATCAAGAAATATTATTCAATGTCTGGTTCTGCTATCCTCTCCTACATCGTTCTCTTCTGAATGATCTCCTTGATGGTCCACTTTACCTTCTTCTGTATTGACCAATGCCAACCATTTTCCTATTTTTCTCTCTCAAAAAGCTGTTGCATTTCAAGTTCCATTATTTTTTCCATTTCTTCTTGAATTTCTTTCATTTTCTCCAAGGCTTGCCTCAACTCTTCTATCTCTTTCTCAATATCAATTTTATTTACCTCCTCATCCTTCTTCTTTATCTCACTTTTCTCTTTTATGTTCTCTTGTTTCTTGCTTGGTACCTCCATACTCTGCAAGTCTCCATGGAATTTTTCCCTCATCTCTTCCATTGTCTTTCCTCAAGAAAGTATCTTTCACATTTCTTCTTCTTGTCTTCGTGATACCTCACCTTAGACCTCTTTCTTTTCCCTTGGCCTAGTCTCTTGGCATCCAGGTTCTTGCTTCAACCTACAAAAATATAACACATAAACTCCAAAAACTTATCTTGCCCAGATCTTTGGGCTCTCAACTTATTTTCCCGGACCTTTTAGGCTTTGATACCAATTTGATGTAGAGAAAGGGTGGATGACTTCAACACAACCTCAACTAAACAATTTTTTTAATTCTAGAACAATACCTAGTGGGTTTCTACTCATAAACCTTCTAACTCCTAGTAGCCTTTCACAGAGGGTTTTCCCAATATGATTCTCAAGGAAGACATGTTACTAAAATTATGAAAATAGTTATAGACTAAATTTAAAGTCCCAACTATTCAAATTCCACTTTGGCAACAAAAGCAAAAGTTTCTTTGTGCAACTATGACAACACTTACACTTTTTGCATTTTTGAGAATTTGACAACACTTATCCTCCTAAGACCTCATCTAGACTCTTACAAACATGAAATGATCCATAAGGATCTTATTACATGAGGACAACATAAAAACCAAAATAAAATGAATATTTTTTCCTCTTGGAGGCATGAACTCATGGGTGCCCCTGTACCATGATTTGGTCGGGTGTGTTGATAACAAGCGAAGTGCAAGTGGTAGAGCTTATTTTCTTGGCTCCCGGTTGGTTGCTTGGTCAAGCAAGAAACAAGATTATGTATCGTTATCTACTGCTGAAGCTGAATACATTACAACATCCTCATCTTGCACTCGGGTATTATGGATGAAACAACCGCTAAAAGAAATTGGCATATCATTTGATGAACCGATCTCACTTATGTGTGATAATATCAATGCAATCAAAATTTCCAAGAATTCGATACAACATTCCAAAATGAAACACATATCCATTAGATATCACTTCTTGAGAGAGAAGGTTTTGGACAATGAGGTAAGACTTGAATATGTACCTACAAAAGCACAGATTGCAGAAATTTTCACAAAATCGTTGATCAAAGATACTTTTGAGTATCTCTGATAGAAGTTAGGGGTTCTACCCCTCCTAGTCTACAATAATTTGCACCAAGCTGTGCATTGGTCTAGGGTTCACACTTATCTAGATCATTGCTTGGTGGCTTGCTCATAAGGGGAGCATAGTAAGTTTTTTAGGGTGAGTTTTTTTTCCTTTGTCTTTGATGTCAAAGGAGGAGAAGAAAAGAAGTTCCTTGATGTTGTTGATGTTGACATTGTGTTGTTTTGTTTGTCATTGATGAATGTTGCCATCAATGACAAAGGGGGAGATTGTCGGAATATGATATTGTTGATTGTTGTCAATGATATTAACATATCTTGGTTGATTGATTAAGGTTCGGGTTTGATGCTTTGTTGATCCGAATTGGTGTGATTTGAATGTTGTGCTATGATGATCTATCTTTGGTTGTGCTTGTCCTAGTCCCCTTCATTTTTCAACATAATGAGATACATTCTTATGGGTCTGGACCGATCTCTAAATTGGTTAACGTGATTTGGAACATTGTTTGCATTGTAGCATGTTGATTTGAGCGAGGAGGTTTTGTATGGTCCACATTTCATTCCTTTCCACCACAGGAATGTTTTGTGGTGACCTAATTCAAATTGTGTTTGGCCGACTTAGAAAATTATAAAGGCGTGGAATGGTATAAGTAAAAGTTGATTCTGATAGATGAAAGCAAGTGTGATGAATGTGAATCTAAAAATCCAAATATTGTGAAGTATGTGAAAGTATACGATCAAAAGCAATAGAAGGTGAGATTCTTCTGGTGTGACTATTGGTGACAATTATTTTTAGTGGTGGATTCCTTTTCATCATTCTTTTGGCAATGATACTTTTTCTTTTGGTAGTGAGCCCACCAATAGTGAGCCTTACCTATGTTGCAAGTATGGATGTGTTTGGTGGTGTTGTCATTAATGTTTTCATTGATTTCAACATAGTTCAGGTTGTTGTAGATGGTATAGAAGTGCTTAGAGTACATGGAGCTATATGGGTAGCAATTTTGTTGCCACTTTTTTAAAAAAATTGAAAACTCATGACGCGAGTGTGTTATAACGTGCTCACATTATGGCTTGGTGTGCCGAGCTTGAGGTTTGGCCACCACAAACCATTAACACTAGTGCATTATAATGTGCTCACATTATGGCATGTTAAAAGAAAAAAAATATATGTTGAAATTCATTTTCATTTGTGACCATTTTTTTCTTGTTGCTCACAACCAAAAATGCCAAAATTTCACGCTCGTGTTCTAGGAGGATACTTTTTGCAAAAATATTCATCAACGGTTGTTGATTCATTACCAGGATGCCACCACATTGATGAGGAGGTCAAAGAGGTAAGGATTTTTTATTTTTATTTTTTGAATTTGTTAGTTTTAGTTTGTATTTGATATTTATTTTTTGAATTTGTAGGAGATGTTAATCAACTTGGAAACCCTCCTCAAAATCCATAGCAAGAAAAAAATCCTCAACAAGAAAATCCTCGACCACATAAACAACCTCCTCCACCAATCCCTCAATTACCTCTTGGAACTCAACAAAATTTAATGGGTGAAATTGAGAACAATAAAAAACAAATTCAGGATTTAATCGGGAGATTGAACAATCCAAATAGTTCAAATACAAAAAGAATGACCTTGGCAACTTCACTGCAAGATATTTTAAAAAATGTATATTCAATCAACAAATAATTATCTGGTTGGCAAGATAGGAGGTAGCTGGCTAGGGCTTTTTACCAAGATAAATTATCATATAAAGAAGTAAAAGATTTACAAATTACAAAATTAAATTTGTGTGCATTATTCACTGACCCATGGTCCAATGGAAATCTCTCCCTCAATGTGAAGAGGTTTCCTATTCAATGGTGCCACCACCAAGAGATTTTGAAATATTTTTGGGATAGGTGGTACATGGTTTTTGATGACCCACCATGCAACAATTGTGAAGTCCCACATTATTTTTTCAGGAAACTATATGCTGAGTTCATCTTGAATAAAATCCCAAATTATTTTGATATGAGGGATTTCCAAGGGAGAGGTGGGGGTTCGGCACAAGATAGACCTGGTGCACAATCAGATCCTACATGGCAAGTGAGATGACCTCTCACTAGGCCACCTCATGAGCACATCGTCATCCCTTATGTTGCGAAGGAGAGTGTCGATGTAGAGACTCTGCAAGCCATCAACTCTTTGACACAAAGTGTCATCCAACATGTTATCCCTCTTGTACAACGCCATCCAGGGGATTCTTCGACAGGTGGGCTTCAATCCCATGTGTGTCAATCTTGCAGGGCAACTTGTTCATATGACCCCACCGACACTCAGGAGGCTGTTGCACAGGTTTCGTCTGTAGCTATGGAGATGGAGAGGGAAGCTGAAATTTTGCATGATGCGTATGGCATTGACACTCAGATAAAATTTATCATGTTCGTTGAATTTAATTTATTAAATTTTGATTTTGAAATGCAAGATTAACTAATTTAGTTTTATGATTTTAATAAACTTGCAGGGTCACAGTGTTGATACTAGATACACCGGCTCTACACCTACTTATTTTTTCAATACACCTATCAATGGGGTATGTAATTAGTAAACAATTATAAATTTATTACATGTTAATAGCATTGTTTTATGAATGGTATTTTAATATGTGATTTTGGATGTTGAATAGGATAATATTAGAGGTTTCAAGGGAACACCTCCCGGTGCCAGTGAATTTACTCAAACCTTCACGCAAGTAATAGAATAAAGAGTTTAACTAATGAATTGTACTTAATAGATCTGTGTAGTTTATATTCATATCGTTGATTACGTTGCATTGCACATCATTCAAAATCAAAGAATTACTTCACATTCCATAACTAATAACTAGATGTTGATAGATGATAAAATTTCAACTACAAATAGTTGTTTAGAAAGTCAACATAAGTAGTGATGCAATTACTTCACATAGCATAAGTAATAAGTCTAGGAGCAGCTTCCAATTGCATTTACTTGTCATGGCATTCCATGAGACCACATTTTACTGAGGCATCTTTTCAAATATTCCACTGCATTGTCTATGCTCCAAACTAGGCACCCATTATGGCATGCTCTCACATATCTAAAACTCACTTGCAACTCTTTTGGAGAAATTGTCCCAAATCTAGCTTTTAATGTTGAATTAGGCCACAATTAGGCCTCTTTTTCAAAGAGACACCTGTCCAAACACACAACCAACACTTGAAAACTCCAAATAGTCAAAAGACAACCAAGAAAATCTCAGATTATTCAACTATCAGGTCTCCTCTTGCTCATTTAGACCCCTTTTCATAAAACCCTCACTTTCCTTGCAATCAATTAGGGCTTATTGAAACTCTTATGCCCTGACCTCTCACAAGCTTATAATCACTTAAATTAGGCTTATTTATTCCTATATGTGCTCATTCCATCCTTAAATAGTTCTGCCCCAAAGATCTACATACACTCCCTTCACAAAATCACTCTTTTTCACTAGTTTTCACCCTCTTTCACCTAGGGTTTCTCACTTATTCACTTCTCTGACCACTTACAACCTATTAGATATTATGAAAACCCTCCAATTCACCTGATCTCATAGTTTTTAGGGGATTCTATCCACTTCTAAACCCCTTTCCTCTTTTCACTTATTCTAGCCTTGTTTAAAAGACACCAAAACTTGTTTTTCACTAGGGCAGTGAGGAGAACTCACACAAAAACTTCACCAAACCAATTCCTTACCTTCTACACCTACTCCTACTTCAGACCAGTCTATTAAATCAAGACATAGTTGCTACAAAAAGGTGCAATGGAATTTTTAGTTCATTTGGGCAATCAAACCCTTAGCCCCTATTTTCTGATCGCCTAGAGAAATCAGGCCACCAAAAGCTTGAAACTCAATATCAAACGCTCAAATTAGTTTTAAATTGATTCCAACACCTAAATCCTTCAATTAACACAAATTAAAAATGCACTACCACCTACACAGAACTGTACACTGGCATATTATGGAGGAAAAATAGAAAATAGCAGTATAACAGTGATATTTTATTAGTTTTCTCCTTCAAAATGCTTCAACAACAACTAACAATGATGAATCACATATTTTAAACACTTTACCAATAATTTCAACTTCCTAGGTGCCTAATATTGACTCTACAACTACCTTGACTCTTCATATTCCTGCACTTGGCACCTTTTTGCATTTTTACAACATTAATTGACAACTTTTGTTAAGATTCTGCAACTTTATAATTTATGCCTAAAATGACTACCAAAGACCATTACAAACTCAAAAATGGCTATTTAAGCCTTATTACATCATGAAAATACCTATACAAGCTCAAAATATAAATTTTCCTCATAGAGGCATGCTCTTGTAAAGGTGCACCTGCACCACTTTTTCAAATAGCTCACTGCCTTTTCTATGCTACCACATTTTCCATACATGTCTACCAAAGAATTTTATCAAACAATTCATTTCCTCACTACTATGGCTAAAAGCTTAAAAAAGGTGCTTTCCAACAAACTATGGATGCTTGGAAAAAATCTAGCAAAGCATAATAGTAAGCAATAGCATAGGCAAGGCAGTTAGTAGGTTGAAAAAATGCCTCGAGACCATTCCATCACCATGAGACCATATTTCTTCGAGGAATTTCTTCAAACAACTCACAACATTTTCTATGATACCACATTTTCCATACATGTGTACCAAAGCATTTTATCAAACTACTCACTTCCTTGCTTTGCTATGGCTAAAAGCCTAAAATAGGTTCTTTCCAACAAACTATGGATGCTTGGAAAAATTTCTATCAAAGCATAATAGTAAGCAATAATACCATAGAGAAGGCAATGAACTATCTAAAAAAATTCCTGAATGAAATGCGGTTTTATGGTGATGGAATGCCATGACGTGCATTTTTTCGTAATGGTATTCCATCACCATGAGACCCCATTTCTTTGAGGCATTTTTTCAAATAGTTCACTACCTTCTCTATGCCACCATAGTTACCATACATTTATACGAAAGGATTTTATCAAATGGTTCATTGGCTTGTTGCTATGGGTAAAACCCTAAAACACATGCTTTCAAACAAGATATGGATAGGGAAAATAGTAAGCATGATACTCATAAATATATAGTTTAATAAGTACTCAAAATTTTCTTTATTATCTCATATATTATAAGTTATGACATGGATCACTATTGTAGTTTTTGTGATTGAATAATTTTTTGTTTTATTTTCAGTTGTTGCAAGCAGAAACACCTCTAAATGTGATGAGGGCAATGGAGATCGGTGTTTCATCTGCTATAGAATCCTCGATGGCTCTGACAAGGGAGGTATGAGGAAAATTACTAAATTTCAATCTACATTCATTGTTATAGATGTTAATTCTAGTGAAAAAGAAAACCATTATTGATTCGTAGTTTAATTTCTATTTGGATGGTTTATACAGGGCTTCAACATGACTCAGCCTAGGCATGCAAATATTTTCCTCGTGGAGAGTGATCATCAGATGGCAGTAAGGATTATTTTGTTAAATATATCATCTTTTATAATGTAATTTCTATATATTAATGTCTTTACTTCTTATTGCAACAAATGAAATTTCACGAAGAACTAAACACCAAGAGGAGCACCAAGAGCACTCCTCGAGCATAGCATAAATGAGTGACAGACATATCGCCATCCAATTGACAAGAAAAGGGAAATAGTTTATTTCGAGGGGATGGAGAGCGATGACTTTTGATTCCAGAGCCCTTTGTTGTATCCCTACATTGCATTTTTGTACGTATTATGTATTGGATATATTTGACATTGTATGCCTATATGGAATTCTCGTAAGCCTATATGGCTATTTTGTACCTATATTTTATACTTATATCAACATATATTGATGTATGCCTACATGGATATTTGGTTAATACAAATATTTTTTATCAATGGTGTCCATATTTGCATTATAAATCCATGGTTCAATAGATATGAGTTACATGTATTCAAGTGTATACTTTACAACTTACGTGTATGCTTTGTGACTTACGTGTATTCCAATGTATACTTTGCAACTTACATGTTTTCATGCGTATACCTTGTATTCATATATATACTTTGTACTAATTTGTGTATACTGTGTATTCGTTTGTATACTTCAAGGCTTACATGTTTTTGAGTACTTGTGCTTCCCTTATTCACATGTACATGCTTGACTTATTCACATGTATAATTATTAATTGGTTATCCCTTGCATTGATCATTGTTTTCCTTCATGGTTTGTCTTGAATATTAATTGATTGATGCTAAACAACTTTATGTAAAAGGATAAAACACGTTTTCAATTGGTATTGCATGAAATGATTCATAAATTTTTTTCAAAAAGTATCCTTGATATTATAAAAATATATGTGTTTATACACTTCAATTGTGCAGTCACCCTTTGGTTCTTTCAAAGAAAAATCTGCCTATACCACTATTACACTGCATAGGTAAACCAAATTTTGTATTGTGGAGCTATATTAAGCTACCACTCTGCAGACCAATGTAGCAATGATACAAAATAATGTTTGAGATTGCAAAAAGACATCAAAATGGCTTTTGTACTAAAAAAAATCTTATTATTTTTTAAGAATGCTAATAACTCTACTCAGTTGGCTTCTTTTTTC
This sequence comes from Sequoiadendron giganteum, assembly GCA_007115665.2. Classification (NCBI taxonomy): domain Eukaryota; kingdom Viridiplantae; phylum Streptophyta; class Pinopsida; order Cupressales; family Cupressaceae; genus Sequoiadendron; species Sequoiadendron giganteum. Next base: position 37,522,446 of record CM021110.1, read on the forward strand.
AAAATCATAAAAATTGAACCTTGGCATCAATAGACTGTGTATATCAGGCTACCACAATTCAAGTTTCAATGATGAATATTTATCATATATGTTTTAAATGACATTCAAGTATATGGTGGTTTTGTTTTTTATATGATGTTATGTGATATTATAATCCTAATTCATGCTTCTAGGCTGCATATATATATATTTTGTTTTTACATGTTTTTTGTACTAACGAACCCAAAACGAACCGAACCCCCCTCATAAATTTTTTTGGCCAAATCAGCGAACCGAACCCCTGAACCTGAACCTGAACCTCATTCAACCTCAAAACCTCTTCCAACACTCTTCATTTTTCTTGCACAAACTTAATTGACCACCAAATTATGCTACCCCCTAATTTTACCCACTCTTACTCCCTCAAACCTCTCTTTTTCATTGCAAACCCCTCTTTTCGCAACTAGTGCATCATGCCATAACATAATTTTGACCTCCCCTATGCTTGCAAACCTTTTGAACACATCAAAATCCACAACCTCACTTTATTTCCAATCTATTCTAACTTATTCTCAAGAAATTTCTTCTTTTCACCTCTTCTAGCCTTGCTTTTAAGGCCTAAATTCTAAATTTTCAACAGGGGCAGCACTAGTAATCTCTTCCAATGCCTTTACCAATGTTATTTTCTTATTCCTACTCCCTATCCTACTTACATCAAGCCCATTCCACTAAGACACAACCTGAACAATAGGTGGAATGACTTATTTCAACATATTACACTCAAACCCTTGTATGAGCAAGTTCAAACCTGTTTTAGAAATCTACTTCTAAGTTGCTTGGAACTTAATAGAATTCCACAAGAATGGATTCTAATCAAAGCTAAAACCATTCTACAATAGATTCAGATCATCTTAGAGAAAAATCCTGCTGTTTGGACCCATACATAGGTTGGAAATGAAGAAAATGCACAAAAATTAACAAAGAAACAAAGATATTTGATTGATATTCTCCTTCAAACTATTCAAAAACCACTACCTTTGAGTTTCCAATGATCATTATTTTTTTTGTGGAAAACTCAGAATTCTCAACCGTTGTGTGTATGTTTCTCTTTTCAATTGTTTTCCATGCCATCATAAGGGATCAAGTCGGTTGAACGTAGCTCAGAGAAATTCTATGTTTGGGTGCAAAAGAGGACCATGCCTAGTGTAAACATACCTATTGGGATTCATTGGAGCAATTTTTTTGGTCACACGAATTGCAAAACAAAAGTTGCATGACTTTGCAACTTTACATTGCTTGCATTTGACACTTTTTCCATCAAGTGAAAACTGGACACCACAGGAAAACAACACCAAGATAACAAAAATTGACAGATTTTATTGTAGAGGGGCCCAATGCAATCCCATAGGATCAGACCATAATTTTCTAAGCGTTACAGTACCTGAGTAACAATATGTTGAAGTTTGCGGCCATTTTGCACTTTGGGACCTTAAGGGATCAATTCGATTGAACCTAGCTCAGAGTGATTCCATGTGTTTGGGTGCAAAAGAGGACCATTCTTAGTGTAAAAATACCTATTCGTACGTGTTGAACAGCCTATCTGGTCACACGAGCTGCAGAACGAAATTTTCACCACTTTGCAACTTTCAACTACTTGCATTTGACAACTTTTTCCCCAAGTGAAAATTTGCCACCACGGGAAAATGCCTCTGAGATAGCAATAAATGAGAGAGGTTATAGTAGAGGGGCCCAACATGATCCCATAGGATACACAAGAATTTTCTAAGCATCATGGTATTTGAGTAACAACATGCTGAAATTTGCAGCCATTTTGCACTTTGGAGCCTTAAGGGATCAATCTAGTTAAACGTAGCTCGGAGAGATTCCGCGTGTTTGGGTACAAAAGAGGACCATGCATAGCGTAAAAATACCTATTTGGATGTGTTGGAACATTCTATTTGGTCACACGAGCTGCAAAATGAATTTTGCACCACTTTTTAACTTTCAACTACTTGCATTTGACAACTTTTTCCCTAAGTGAAAATTCACCACCATGGGAAAATGCCTCTGAGATAGAAAAAAATGATAGAGGTTATTATAGAGGGGCCAACTTAATCTCATAGGATCAGATGGGAAGTTTCTAAGCATCATGGTATCTAGGTAACAACATGTTAAAGTTTGTAGCCATTTTGCACTTTGAACCCTTAAGGGATCGATCTGATTGAATGTAGCTCAGAGCAATTCCATGTTTGGGTGCGAAAGAGGACCATTTCTAGCATAAAAATACCTATTCGGACACGTTGGAATAGTCTGTTTGGTCACACGAGTTGCAGAACAAAAGTTGCACCACTTTGCAACTTTGCACTGCTTGCATTTGACACTTTTTCCATCAAGTGAAAACTAGACACCACGAGGAAAACACTCTGAGATAACAAAAATTGAGAGACGTTATTATAGAGGGGCCCAACATGATCTTGTAGGTTTAGACAAATATTTTGTAAGCATCACAGTTTCTAAGTAATACCTTGTCAAAGATGTCTTAACTTTTTCACTTTGGACCCTTAAGGGATTGAGCCGATTGAACATAGCTCAAAGCGATTGTGCTCTCTTTTTGATGGAATTACGTGGGAAATAGACTTAACTCCATTTTAGTTTTGGTTTGGTTGGATTTCAAGCGATTTTGTGCATTTTAGAAGCCAATTACCGAGGGTCAGTCTATATACCCTATTTTAAGGGTTTTGAGTGCATTAAAATGTCATATTAAGCCTTCCACCCATTGTATGCTTTTGTAACTCAATGAAAATGCTTAGTTAGGGTTATAAAACATGTGTGAAAATTTTTGTATGCAAGGGAGGTGAATAGATGGTTTTTAGGTGATGCCCTAGATGTCAAATGGTGCATTTTTTAGTGAAAAATGGTGGTTTAGTGCTAGGGTTTGAACAAATCTTTGGGGGCATCAATATCTCTTCAACTTTTAAGCTTGTGCAGATCTTTTTGAAGGTGTTTCAGGCTTTGGTTGGCTATGGGAAGGTTTGGAGTCTGGGTTTTCAATAAACCCTTTCCTAACTTGTGAATGAAGAGGGTTTTGGGGTTTGTTATGTTAGAGGGCTTATCATTCCCTAAAAGTGGAGGAATTGGTGCTTTGGTAGACTAGTTAATGTTGCCCATTGGTGGTTTGCATGTGATGGGAAGAATAAAGGGGAGTTTCTTGTTTTGTGAAAGTTGATCCAAAAGAGTCTTATGAGGGTTTGATGTATGTTGAAGAAGGATTAAATGGGTGCCTAAAGTGGTGGTTTGTTGAAGAGGTTGTTAAGGAATTTTGAGAGTTAAGGTGGGAAAAATAGATCTGCAGACCTACAAGAGTGACTAGGTGCAAATTTGAAAATAAGCCAAGATTGAGTTTTGAGGGAAGGAAGGAGGTTGGTATCCTTTTCTATTGTGGAAGTGAGTTTATTGCCTCCCTGTATTGCTATCAGAATCACTTCCTATTAGAATCACTTCAAGTTTACATTTTTTTGCACTTTTTTCGCATTGACAATTTTTCATTTTTTGCAATTTTACATCATTTTGACAAATATGCAACATGAACTCCAAAATGACCCCAAAACCAGATAACATGACTTATTACATTATAAATTGGTCTAATATGACCTTATTCAATTGAAAAAACTCAAAACACAAAACTAACTTAAGACTTCCATGAACCAAATTTGCTCAATAACCTTCGTGCCCCTGCACCAAATTTAATTATTTCAGTAAATCTCATTACAATTCCTTAAGTAGTTTGTTCTCACAAATATTTTACAATTTCACTCATACATTCAAGATTCTCTTATAATGTCTACATCATAGGTGCTCATTATAAGGTTAACTTCAAATGAGTAACTTGAGATTCCCTTGCAAAGCTTCACAGGCTCTTTTATACTGGCTTCAAATCAGAATTGAGATTTCTCAAGATCATCAAAATAAGGATGTTGCATTGATTTTTTGGATGGGATTCTCTTCGATGGCTCATAAATCAGCATTTTCTGCAAGGAGAGACCAATCAATTTTTAGTAGTTTACTTACAGATATGAGCTCTCTTTGTTTGATAACTTACCAAAGTTGATGTAATAACACGTCAGGTGACATTACTATCTGTTGAGCATGATGTCTTACCCAAACTCTCATAAGAATCCATTAGATTCTTCATAATAGTGTTTTCACTTGATCCATTCGATGTTATCAACCCAAGAGTTTTCATGATGTTTATATACTTTACACCCAACATCATTTCAACAAATAGTTGACATCTTGCGGTCTCATTTAGCCTTTCAAATAAGAATTTACAAATCTTATCAGCATATCTTCCACAAGTGCGTGTTGAAATATTACCTTCCATGTGCTGAAAAATATCCTCATCAATATTAATCAAATACTTTTTCTTTCTACGCAAAATTCTAGGTGTTGTTATCCTAGGTACATACATCTCAACTTTAGGAATTTCATCAATATTTAATTGAGATGGGCTAGATTGTGTACCTTTGATCAAGGGTGGAGTAGAAGAAATACCTTGAGGTTCATGTGGGGATGATGGCATACCTTCTTCTTCAAATCCGAGTGATGATGTACTCTCAACTTGAGGTGTGTTGGATGGTGTCCAACAATATTCACTTGTAGTAGATGGTGTCCCTCCATATTCACTTGTGGTATATGGTGTCCCTCCATATTCACTTGTGCTTAATGGTGTCCATTCATATTCACTTGTGGCAGATGGTGTCCCTTCATATTCACTTGTGGTAGATGATGTCCCTCCATATTCGCATGTGCTTAATGGTGTCCCTTCATATTCATTTTCCATAGAGGGTTTGTCTCCAACTACAGTAACTAAATCTGTCTTACCACGATGCTTTCACATTCGTTCCTTTTGTGCTGCCAATTCCTTTTCTATTTTTGACAGTTGAGGTTCCTCTTTAGTTGGCTTGTTTTCATCAATCGTTTCCAATTTATTCTTTTCACGATATTCCACCACCCGATCTCTCTCCTTTTGTTTGAAGGTTTCATACTCTTCGTTTGTTAGTTTCTTCCACATGGCGGGTAATTTTACCTATAGCATGGTAATGAGATGAATATTAATTCCTCAAAAATGTATCCATTCAAATAAATAAAAATATATCTCATTCAAGGCTTCATAAATAATACTTACAATCATCTTGTACAAGAGTATTTCTAGCATAGACAAAGGTGACATGATTTTTTTCAATGGAATGCCTTAAAGAAATGTGGTAATGTGGCATGCCACAATTGCAAGATAGGCTCAAAATGGAAGCATGGACAAGCCATGTGGTATGCACATCCATAATAAAGGATTGAGATATCTTTTATTTTACTTCCTTAAAACTTATGTCATATATATGTGTATACAAAATATGGAAGCATACATGGTACAGGGGCACCATTGAATGAAAATTATCAATTCAAGAAGTTGTTGTCTAGGCTTTAGGATTTTTTAATTTTTGCATCAAATAAGTTCAATAAGACCATTTTCCATTGAAATGAGTCATTTTTTATGTTTCCTAGGTTTTTAGAAGGTTTAGATTTCAAAATTGCAAAAAACATTGGTAAGTTGCCAATTGTGCAAAAGGGCAAAATTGTAAAGTTGTAAAAAGTAGGATTTGAGGAAGGAAAACGGTCATACCATTTTAAATGTTAGTTGAAGGCGTTAGGAAAGTTGGTTTTGTGGGAAAAATCATATATATTCTGGAGAACATTGATGCAAAGATTGATTTTGAAGATTTGAAGGAAGATTGAATTGAAAAATCACTATTTTTTCAGATTTTATGTATTTCTTTGTCTTTTGCAGCCTTAGTACGGACCGTATAGAGAGGTTTTGAATATAAATCTTCTTGAATCACTTTGGGGAATGTGTTAACAGTGTTTCTCATTTGATTTGAGACTGTAACTACAATTCTAGTGGTAGTTTGGATTGAATCTCTTGTTGCACGTCTGTGTGCCCTAATTAAAGGGTTTTGAAGGTCTCACTTATGTAAATTGGCCCATTCCACTCACTGTGATTAGTGTAATTGGTGGAATGCATCTTCATCATCAATAAATAGGTGAGGGAATGCTTTTTGTGTGCAGGGGATGTATAAAAGGGTGTTGGGCATGAAGTCCTAGAGTGAAATTTTGAGTTTTCCAAGAGATTTCAAGTGGTTTTGATATGCTAAAGTGTGTTTTGTGCTGGGGCAGCATGGTTTCTTGTTGAATTGAGTTTTTGCAGGCCATTTTAGACCTTTTTAAAGTATTCATAAGATTGTGTGATGGTAGGATGAGTGTTTTTCAATAAACCCCTAGTTTCTTGGGTAAAAAGGAGGGTTTTGTGATTTGGCACTTTGGTGAGTGATTTTCTAAAAAAAAGTGGTGGAATCCTTGGTTTGATAATGTATAGACTGCTGCCCAATTGATTTTGGTATTTTTTTAAATGATTTAAGATAAGGTCCTTTGTAAAAGAGGCCTAATTTGAGGCTTAGTTGGTGTAGAAATCTAGTTTTGATGAAGTTGTAACAAAGAATCCTATTGTGGCTTGTTGATATGTTATTGTGTGCCCTGTTGGGACTTTGAGAAGGTTCGGGTCTTGATCTAAGAATACATTCTCTAAAATATATACTTGGTTGAGTGAGTTAGCTATGCTACAAGGATAACTGTTGAATTGGTGAAAGTGAAGAATTTTATAAATTGTTAATTATGAATTGTTGTTGTTGGTTGATTTTGTGTTGAGTCGTTTTACAAGACCTCCCCTGATTGCATCAATACACAAGGTAAGTCAATTTTTAAATAACAAAATGCCTCAAAGAGATGTGGTTTTGGTGTACTAGGGGGGTTTGAGAGTCTAAGAAGGTTCATTATGACTACTCCATGATCTAGGCTCTATAGTTTGGTGAATTGGGTTAGTTTTAGGCTGTGTAAGGTGTGTTCATGTTGTTTTGTGTAGGGGGAAACAATAATCCATCATTTGGTTGTTGTCCTCTCAAGAAATACAAAAGTTTTCCAATGAAAATGGATGGTTACAAGTTGTTGATTGAGGAAAGAGCATTCAATGAGATTGTAATTTTGCTCCTAAAGAATGGGTAAACATTTCTAAACATGTTTCAAGGTGTGGAAGAGCATGTGAAGGTTTCGAGTATGCTTTTATAATAAACCCTCATTTGAAAAGCTTATTTAGGAGCATAAAGTAAGGGTTTTGTTGAACAATGTTTATTTAAGCCTTTCCATTCCTAAAATTGGTTGAATCTGGTGTTTTCTAACCTAGCTAAATATTTTTTGGAGTTATTAGGTGTTTTGGTGCTGATTTTAGGATACTTCATTTGTAAATTTGGCCTATTTTGAGGCTTATTCTAGCATTCCGTCAAGTTTTGTGATGTTTGTTTCAAAACAAGTTTAACTGAAATTAAGGTATGTGAATCTATGTCAAAATGGGATTCAGATTGTGCCTTTAGGTCTTAAAGATACAAAATGACTAAAGCTGGATCACCTAATTTAAGGGTTTGGTGACCTTATTGGAATATGGTGGATAGTTTGCTAGAAGGGGTGAATCTGATAGAACAGTGAAAAGGTTGATTTTTTATGTTTGGAAACTATTTAAAAGATGCTAGAAAATATATCTCAATGCTTGGTAGAAGTTAGAATGGCTAACTTGTGGAATTTGTTATTTTGAGCAAAGTTGACTCCTTGTGCAAAATGATGTTATGACTACAAGAATTAAATATCCTGATTGATCAGTGGTTTGTGAATGTGTATTTGGTTTATTTCAATCAATAACATGTTGATTATAGTGTCTTGGATTTTTGGATAAAGGTTAGTAGCAAGAATCCACGATTTGTTGTTATTTTTCCATGTAAGTTGCATTGAAGAGTGAATTAGTGAATCATGAAGGAATTGAATGGTTCTGAGTTTCTAATCAGGTTTATGCTATGGTACAATAAATTTTATGATGGTTAATCTATTTTTGAGTCTGACAAAGAGTTGGAGCCAAGTTCTAATATTTTGTGGAAATATGAAATCAAGTGAAATTGAAGGATTTTGATGAAAAGAGGACTGAGTTTCTTGGTTCCAATTTAAGTTAGGGTCAAAAGTACCCTTGATGATTTATGGATCCTGGTAGATGCTTTGCATCAGGTTTAAAAATGTAATTTGCAAGTGTATATAATTGTGTAATTTAAAATGTTCATTGACAACCTAAGGTTATAATGACAAACAAACAATGATCAACATGGAATATGCAAAATAATACAAATGAAAGCAAGCCATAATAGAATGAAAGAAAATGTGTAAAGACTTCACATACCTAAAAAACCAGAGCTTCAAATAGAGGAGTTCAACCCAATTATGTAGCCTTTGATTCTTCTTTCTTCAAACTCCTCAACAATTTGACTTATTCAAAATCTTGTTCCCCTCCAAACTTCAATTGTATATCACTTTTGAAAGGAATTCAGACTTGAATTGATATTATATGCCTTTCAATATGAAAACTCTACTATTTCATGCAAAGGTGGTGGAAAGATCATTAAAAAGGTGGTGGAATGTGAAAAACATGCATGCACACTTCACAACATCATCACAAAGCATCTTTTTGTTGTCGCACACGTAGAACAAGGAGAATATGTAGAATGTGCACCTTGAGATCATGGGTATATTGCACTTTTTTACCATTTTTAGTGCAAGACAAAACACGCTTAAGTTATAATGCACTCGCGTTATAACACGGGCATGTTATAATGCGGGCGTGTTATTTCTTACTAAAATGACCATAGCTCTACTTCTTCAAAATGTGCTTACGTTATGTGAAAGATGCTTTTTTATAGATTTATTTTCTCTCTCTTTGTCTATACCCTCTACCCTAATTCTATATCTCCCCTGTACCCTTATAGTAGAGGAGATAGAGGTGAGTGTGTGTGTGAGAGAGAGAGAGAGAGAAAGGTAGAGGGACGGAGAGGAGAGATATATAGTAGAGAGGGAGGGGGTTGAGGATTTTAGGATTTTAGGGTTTAAGGGCTCAGGGTTTAGGGTAGAGGGTTTAGGATTTAGGGTTTAAGGGTAGAGGATGTAGGGCTGAGAGAGAGAGAGTGGGAGAAAGAGAGAGTGAGAGAGAGAGAGATGGAGATAGAGAGGGAGGGAGAGAGGGGAAGAGTGGGAGAAAGAGAGAGTGGGAGAGAGTGGGAGAGTGGTGTTGGAGCCTTTATAATTTTTCCATACTTTCTCATTCTGGTGCCTTTTATGCTTGGCACCCTTGGGTAGGTCTTGGAGTTTTGGGTTTTAGCCATAAATTTGGTCTTGGGTCTTTTGATCGCTTTGGCTTCTCTAATCTTGTGTTGAATTATTATTATAGTTTACCAGTTGCATAAGTTGTGGTATGACCCCTTTTGGTTGTTGAGCTACCAGTCCCTTTTAACTTGCCCCGTCGGTTTAATTTCGCTCGAGCTATATTTTAATTTTTCCCTTAGTCTCGGGTTGATAAACATTATAATTTTAGACCAATGTCTAAATTTTTTTGCCTCGAGGGTCATTTCCCCATCCACCTAGTCAGTCCCCCTTTTATGATTAACAATTATCGCATGTTCAGGCTTTCTAAATGTCAGATGAAGATGAAATAGTCAAATCCAAACCATTTTGGGCTAACCTCGCAAAGGTTTTCACAAAATTGCTAAGCGGTGTGCAGAATGTAGAAGTTGTCAAAACCAACTTCAGACTCCAAGATCACCTGCATGCAAATGGATACCTGTCACAAGGAAGAGAATGGATGGAGAAAACAAACAAGGGTTTGAAGAAATATTCAACCACAAAGAAAGTATTGATTGATTGATAGATGGATATTTTACAAAGAGTACATATGCCTGATTATATAGGCAAGTGCTAAACCTAGAATGTAAAGGATGTTGCCAAGTGTACAAATCACACTTCATGTGACAACAAGAAACCCTAACCAACTACCTAGGGAATGATAACAAGATGGAGATAAGTTCTAGAAAAGACAACTCATCTTCTAGAAGGGAATCTTATCTCAACAACTTTATTAAATGATTAAATGCAACTTAGGAATAATATGATTAATTAAAGCCTAAGTTAACTTATGCTAGTGTAATAATTAATTAATTACACCAACACCCCCCCATAAGTGCAACTTAGGGAGACTAGATAAGCATGCACCTAAAACTAAGATGAATGCAAGAAAGCATAAATGGGTAACAACAACAAGGCCTAATCAGGTACCCATGTACAAATACAATAATGAGGTAGAGAAGCAAAACCCAGTGGGACAAACCCCCCATACAATGAGATGATTGCTGCAAAGAAGGATTGATCTCTTTGTAATAATTGATTCTCAATAATGCATTTTTACTTTGAGCTTTACAGAACATATTCTTTGGTTCTGCATGTCTTTTGCATGTGACAGGTGATTACATGCAGGTGATCTTGGTTTCTAACATTTCCCTTTTGGCAAGGGCACTTGAAGTTGGTTCCTCTTCTAGTGAGATAGAAGAAAGAAGAAAAGAGAAAAAGAAACTGATGTATGTACTCCTTCGACATGCAATACTCTAAGAGTTGAAGGGAAAGGAAAAGAATAGGTGGTTGTAGATATTCTAGATGAGGAATCTGATAAAGAAACTGAAGTCACCTAGGAAAAAGAACTATAATCAGGCTAACCAAAACAAGAAAAGTCAAAGACAAAAGAAAGTGAGGAAGAAGATGACTTAACAAAAGAAAATATGTTGTAGCTTATTCATGAGGAATATGGAATACAAAAATTGAAAAATTATGGTCTATCAGACCTTCATATGAGAAGGATATAATTTTGAACACACTAAGTGCTTACTTTATGCTGAATCATATCAAATTGGAAAGTTTGCAGAATTCATTACCTGAAGAAATGATTGAATGCATCAAAGAAATCATGGACTCTGAGTCTCAAAACAATAAAGAAGAAGAAATAATTCTACACTTGAAGGAGCAGTTCAGGCTATCACTTACCAAGTTGAAAAGGAAAATGAATGAGCTGAGGTAGTACATAAGTTCAACAAACAACATCTACAACTATTGCATTCATTGGCCTCATGCAGTTGGGAAATACAAAGAAAAGTTGGAGCAAATTGAAACAGAGTTAAATAGGATTGGACAAAGTTTTGATACGTTTTAGGATTAGGATGGTGCAATCTAGAAATAATTCAAGAGTTACAGTATGATCATACGAATGTGTAGAATACCAAAAACAATCTTGTGGATACTTTTTGGAAAGTAAAGGACTTAACCGAATGCAGACTGGAGTAGTTAATTGAGATTCTGAGGAAAGGAGAGAAATTAGAGGATGCAATCACAATTCTGGAATCCCTCATGAATATTTTCAAACAAACATTCAAAAATAAAAGCATGATCATAATCATTGTGATTGTAGTAGAAGCTTGGCAGAAGTTTCTTCCAGAGATGAAAGAAAAACACAAGATAATCTTCTGACTCAAGTAGCAGTTGTTCTTTTTCAAAATTTGAATCAGTTTTGAATCAAAAAAAATTTGGTTTTATTTCAAATTTTTGGAGAGTGAATACGTGATTATTATTGATGTCAAAGGGGGAGAGAGAGCAGTGAAAAATGCCTTATCAATTTCAGGGGGAGCAATGTTTTGAAGTTTTGAAGTTTGGCATTGTACTTATATTGGTTTTGACACTTAGTCATTTTTCACTAAGTGTTTCCATCAATGCCAAAGGGGGAGATTGTTGGCATATGGCTTCTGGAGATTGTTTACATTTGGTGTTGTCATTGATATGATACACACTTTTGCATCTACTCATATCGAGAATCAGAGTGAAGAACATGGTATCCGGCTAAAGTTGAGTCTATCGATCAATATGCATAATCTGCTTATCATTTCATGTTGCACATCTTAGGGAAGGTAATTGGGTATCTGGAATACCTTATCCTTGATTTTTGTGTTGGCGCATCAATCGGTGTATGAGTTTGGAGATCCGGTGTATTGATTTTTTGTTTATCAGTGCTAGAAGGCCGACTTGGTGGATATAACCATTGTGGATGGTTAGGGAGTAATTAATTATTATTTTTGTGTTCGAACATGTTTATTTAGGTCCTCATTATGATATGGCTGAATTTGAATGGTACTGTAGACACCTAAAAATGACCTAGGCCTGCAAGCTTCATTTTTACCACTTTCGTCCTAGCATAATTAAGACATTTAATTATGTCCTTCGTCCACATTCGACTATTGATTAAATAATTCATAATTATTTAATTAATTCATGTTAGTTGTTCTTCATGATTATTAAATAAATAAATTTTATTTATTTATTAAATATGTCATTAACTATCTAGGTCTTTCTTTAATTTATTTAATTCCCTCTTCTGTATTTAATTCTTATTGATTATTAAATAAATGAATTTCATTTATTTATTTAATACGTCACTGATTGTCTTAATTAAATAAATTGATTAATTTAATTAATTGGTCTTATCTCCTAAATTAAATAATTAAAATTTAATTATTTAATTGCCAATTTCATATTCTTCTCATTTCAAATAAATTAAATTATTTAAAATGTCATGTCAATCCTAACTGTGAGTCCATTTTGATAAATAATCTGAAAAAGATTATTTATTATCTCATAAAATCATTATTTTGAATTAATTTAATTCAAAATAGTAAATAATCTTCCAAAAATCAAGTAATCGAGCAGATTCTTGATTTTCCAAATCTGATCTTCAGTCCAAATCTTATCTTCTTGATTTTTCAAATCTTGCAAATCAGGCAATCTTATCTTCTTGATTTTTCGAAAATCTTTATTTTCTAATTAATTGTCTCATTTATTTTCCACCGTCGATCCAATTTTATTCTGACCGTTCGATTAAGGATTTTGCCCTAACCCTAATTAGGGATTCTTAGGTTTAATCTGGATCGTTCATTTCATCAATTTATCTCGTCCGTCCATTCGAAATGGCCTTTTCTATAAAATGCCATCTTCTTCTCATTTTTGGGAGACACGCACATTTTGACATTTTGCATAGTTATTATAGGCATTTGCTTTCACACTTAAATCTCCATAGGCAATTTCATTATTTATTATTATAGTCATTTAATCAAGGCATAGGCATTGTCAATCATAGGCTTTTAGACATAGGCATTTAGATTTTGAGTAAATCCTTCAAAACTTGCTTTAGTCTTGTCATTCGTCATAGTTGCTCATACAAATCTGAGGGCATCTTCATTTATTGCAAGCAAAGGAGGTGTAACGAAGGTCAATCATGAAAGATGGAGATTCTTGGTAATATCATTCCTTTTCTTTTCATCATTTTCCTTTGTACTTCATTATTTCAATGGATTTTAGTGTTATTTGATTTAACCATCTAACAATCTGATTTTTCCCTTGATTATAGGTACACATTAAGAAATATTTGTGGATTTAGCCGACGGTTGGAAAATATTATATGTTTTGTTAAAGCCGACATGAAGCTAATATTATCCTTTGATCTGAATATATAAGATCAATTATTTATATCATTTTGGTATTGAAGCATGATGGATGAGAAGTGTTTTGTTGTGTGATGCAAAATTTAGAAGGGAAGTTGTGCAATTCCATTTGTGCATATAAAATTTGTGATGTGAGTTGTAGTAGAGAAGAGCAGAAGAGAAAAATTTGACAAAAGTTCAAGAAACCTGACTGACGAGCTTAACCGAAACTATAATCTAGCATTAGAAGATTCTATTCCTTCACTTCAACCCTTTAGATGGATTTAATCTAAAAAATTTATAAGGCAGTGATCCTTCCTATTTTGAGCAGTGAGCTCTAGGCAGTGTGCCTGAATGCAAGTGCATTCCCATTTCGTAAAACTTATATTTGAGTACTCAAATTGTGGATTCACCTCCACCATGGTTTTTCCTTTAATAGGGTTTCCACATAAAAATACTTGTTTTATGGTGTTGTGGATGATTTCTTTTTGTGTTTGCATCTTTTATTTTGTTTAATGTTGAAATGGTTTAAATATCAGCTTAATAAAGATGAAGATTGCAGAACACTGATTCACCCCCCCCTCTCAGTGTTCCCAGATTCCAATAGAGTGAGGGTTTGAGGGTTGAGGGTTTAAGGTTGAGGGTAGAGGATTGAGGGTATAGGGTTAGAGGATTAGGGTTGAGGGTCCAATGTATAGGATAGAGGGTATAGGGGTTGGGGGAATAGGGCTTAAGGGTTGAGGGATTAAGAAGGTATAGGGGTTGAGGGATTATGGGTTGAGGGTTGAGGGTTGAGGGTTGAGGGTTGAGAGATTAGGATTTAAGGGCCGAGGGTTGAGGGATTAAGAGGGTATAGGGGTTGAGGAATTATGGTTTAAGGTTTGAGGGTTGCGGGTTGAAGGATTAAGAGGGTATAGGGGTTGAGTGATTAGGGTTTAAGGGTTTAGGGTCGAGGGTTGAGGGATTAAAAGGGTATAGGGGTTGAGGGATTAGGGTTTAAGGGTTGAGGGTTGAGTGTTGAGGGATTAAGAGGGTGTAGGGGTTGAGGGTAGAGGGTAGAGGGTATAGGGGTTGAGGGAATAGGGTTTGAGGGTTGAGGGTTGAGGGTTGAGGATTGAGGGTTGAGGGAATAGGGTTTAAGGGTTGAGTGTTTATAGGGTAGAGGGTTGAGGGTTTGAGGGTTGAGGGTTTAAGGTTGAGGTTATAGGATTGAGGGTATAGTGTTAAGGGATTAGGGTTGAGGGTCCAATGTATTGATGTAATAGGGTTTAAGGGTTGATGGATTAAGAGGGGGGTTGAGGGATTAAGAGGGTTAGGGGTGAGGGAAGGGTTTTGAGGGATTAAGAGGGTATAGGGGTTGAGGGATTAGGGTTCAAGGGTTGAGGTTTGAGGGATTAAGAGGGTATAGGGGGGATTAGGATTAGGGATTAAGAGGGTATAGGGGTTGAGGGATTAGGGTTTAAGGGTTGAGGGTTGAGGGAGGGATTAAGAGGGTATAGGGGAGGATTAGGGGGATGAGGGAGGTATAGGGGTTGAGGGATTAGGTTTTAAGGGTTGAGGGTTGAGGGTTGAGGATTAAGAGGGTATAGGGGTTGAGGGATTAGGGTTTAAGGGTTGAGGGTTGAGGGTTGAGGGATTAAGAGGGTATAGGGGTTGAGGGATTAGGGTTTAAGGGTTGAGGGTTGCGGGTTGAGAGATTAAGAGGGTATAGGGGTTGAAGGATTAGGGTTTTAAGGGTTGAAGGTTGAGGGTTGAGGGTTGAGGGTTGAGGGATTAAGAGGGTATAGGTGTTGAGGGATTAGGGTTTAAGGGTTTGTAAGGAAATATAAAGGTGCAGAACAAACTTTCCTAATGTCAAAACATAGGGAAGAATGTAGACTTGTCATTTAAAAATTCATAATTATAGCTCATTAATATGCACATGAAAGAAATAACAGACCAGAGAAATAAACACACACACAATTAGACACTAGATTTATGTGGGGAAACCCTTTCGGGAGAAAAAACCACCACTAAAAGATTAGTCACATGTATTATAGTAAAAGGAATTGCATACAAGTTTAGACTCATTCTAGATGTCAATTTTTATAGCAACAGAAAAAATCCTAATCAATCTCATACACATTCGGCCTCACTATTACAATACACATTTACATAATACAGTTGCAAAAATTGTTCACTTAGAAAATTTCCATCCATTCAAACCATTGATCAAATTGTTCCTAGCAGTTTCTTCTGTTGTTCAACTATCAAAAAATTCCTCTCAATCATCTTGCACCACATCAGTTAGTTGTCCACTTTAGCAATCAAATAGCCCGTTCAAACAAGTTACCTTTCTCGTCCATCGGTAAGACATACATCTATCGACAAAACCTAGAGTGTTCAACTGAAAATAGTTCCTCCAACATCACCAAGAGTCTTACTGAACATGTCCATCGGTGAGACCAATACTAGTGGTGATAGTACAAAAAGTCTTATCGAGCCCAGAAGTCGTCTCGATGATCTCCAACTTGTAACCTTCATCGGCGAGAGTCATACCAATGGAGATCATTGGCCAGAGATATATAGTCGGCCACAGTTAGGAAACTTACACCGGTGGAAAATGTTACTTCGACGGGTTGTGATTAGGAAAGAGTCTCCCCAATCACCTTATCAACCAAAACAGAACTACCAGAGTGACTTTCATAGGTCAAACCAAAGACCCATGTCACCTTGATGACCAAGTTCATTGGCTAGAGTCTTACCAATGTGACTCATCGACCAAACCAAAATTGCCAGACTGACATTTGTAGGTCACTCCATGGACCAATGTCACATCGACTAACTGGTCATCAGCCAGAGTCATATTGATGGAACTCTTCGGCTACATAGATAGCATTTGACAAGAGTTCAGAAGCTTACGTCGATCATTTAGGTCAGACCGATGGCTCCTGTTGGCAAGACTGACAAAAAATTCTCTCCGACCAAATGACTTCAGCTAGAGAAGTTTCCTCGCTGAGAGTTCAGGAACTCACTCTGACTATTCAAGTTACACCAAATACTTACATCGATAGAACCAAACACCTGTCTCATCGACCCGTCCAGTTCAAGATTTTAAAAAATCAACTGCTCATTGGCAAGACATCCCAGGTGTCACCAATTTCACTCTATCAGGAGGTTCAGGCCAGCAAGCTTGAGGCACATATTTCCAATAGGGTTGAGGGATTAAGAAGGTATAGGGGTTGAGGGATTAGGGTTTAAGGGTTGAGGGATTAGGGTTTAAGGGTTGAGGGTTGAGGGATTAAGAGGGTATAGGGGTTGAGGGATTATGGTTTAAGGGTTGAGGGTTGAGGGATTAAGAGGGTATAGGGGTTGAGGGATTAGAGTTTAAGGGTTGAGGATTGAGGGTTGAAGGATTAATAGGGTATAGGGGTTGAGGGATTAGGGTTTAAGGGTTGAGGGTTGAGGGACTAAAATGGTATAGGGGTTGAGGGATTAGGGTTTAAGGGTTGAGGGTTGAGGGTTGATGGATTAAGAGGGTATAGGGTTTGAGGGATTAGGGTTTAAGGGTTGAGGGATTAAGAGGGTTTAGGGTTGAGGGTTAAGTGTTTAAGGGTTTATAGGGTTAGGGTAGAGGGTTGAGGGTTTGAGGTTGAGGGCAGAGGATTGAGGGTATAGGGTTAGGGGATTAGTTTAACTACACAAGTATGGAGACAATATGAAGATATTCATGAATGTGCAAACACCTTCATGATTTTATTTGCATAAAATGGTTGTATTTTCTCATGAAATCAGAAATCATAGCTTACAAACTCAATAAATAACTCATAATTTACAATTCCCTATCTACCAAACCCAATAAAAAGTTTCAGAACCCTTTACAATGAGAAGAGAAAGAAGAAATAGAAGATAGAAGTAGCCCTAAAATTGATCCGTCGATGACATCTAGAAACCTCTTTCCCGTTCATCAATAATTTGGAAAAGACTCTCTCCTCTCTCTTCTTGCAACAAACTTTTCCTTTCAATTTGCCTTTGCTTCAAGCTGCCCAACAATTGAAAATTTGTCCATGTGGAGAATCTCCATCCATTTACACCCAATTGTGTAAAAATATCTCTGCTTGCCCATGAAAATTTCACATTTTTTCCCTTCTATTGTTGCACATTACTTTTATTCACTTCTAGATATTAAAATCTCATAACTTTAATATTTATGCTCACATTTATCTCCCAACAAATAATAAATTTCAAACATAAAGTGAATATAAAATCCACTTTACTTATCCTCATGCACTTTAATGTTTTAAGATTTTATTTTAAAACATTCTCCATTTTCACGTGTCTTTCAAAATCTATGTTTTACTCGGCAATTAAAATAATTTACCCGTAGCTCTTTACTCTTCACTTTATAATGAAGGTTTTAAAATTTGAGGTGGGCCCCTCTAAAATCTTTCTATTCATTCCTCATGCAAACAACATTTATTTTAATTTTTTTTACGTTTTATTTCATTGGGCTCATTAATTTTTTAAAAGGAAACCCTTGCCTTTTGAAAAAAGAATTAAAACATCAGTCCGCTTTCAACTTTACCCGCGCACATGAATTTCAACCAAGCCCCACCTACCATCTGTTTCAATCTTGCGAGCCTCGCAATAATTAACCGGTGAGAATTTTAGATCCGCGAGATTGTGAGGAAGGCTCAGGATTCGATTTGCTATCTTGGTTGACCGTTGATTCTCGTGTGCTTCCTCCATTTACCCTAATTTTTATTTGGCATCCATTCTCCATGCTCCTGCTCTGTTTGATCTTCGACCATGGTGGCCTCCTAGATTTCCATCGCCATCCATAAGAATTTTCTTGAAATCTGTAAGGTTTTTCAATAGCCCATTAAAATAAAATTTCCTCAAACAATTTTAAAAAAATGTCCACCTTAAGTGCAAGTTGTTTCCCCTCCATTCCTAGCGCAGACATAGTTCTTTAATGCTTTGATGATTTTCCATACCCTATGCCATGGTTGAAGCCTTCTCATGGCAGCTTCATCATTGCAAACATGGCCTCTGGTCATGAGATCTCCACTCGATCATGCTCGATACTGCCCGTAGTTTTCCTGTCATCGCCACATGGCATCTTATCGAGGCTTCCTTTTGGGACGCTCCTTTTATTTTTGGCTAGGCTATGCCTACTTGTCGCGTGGCCCCTTCTTGGCATCGACGTCCATGCATCACTATTCTGCACACCACTCAACAATTTTGTGAAAACCTTGCGAGGTCAGCCCGAAATGGTTTGGATTTGACTATTTCATCTTTATCTGATGGTTAGAAAGCCTGCACATGCAGTAATTGTTAATCATAAAAGGGGGACTGACTATACAGATGGGGAAATGACCCTCGAGGTAGAAAATTTTAGACATTGGTCTAAAATTATAACGTTTATCAACCTGAGACTAAGGGAAAAATTAAAATACAACCCGAGCGAAATAAAACCAATGGGGCAAGTTAAAAGGGACCGGTAGCTCAACGACCAAAAGGTGTCAAACCACAACTTATGCAATCGATAACCTATAATAATAAGTCAACGCAAGATTAGAGAAGCCAAAGCGATCAAAAGACCCAAGAAAAAATTTGTGGCTGAAACCCAAAACTCCAAGACCTACCCAAGGGTGCCAAGCATAAAAGACGTCGGAATGAGCAACTATGGAAAAATTGTAAAGGCTCCAATAGTGGCTCCAACTGGTGATGTATGCCCCCCATAGGTATAACAAGAATCCAAACCTCTAGAGAGTAGACCAATTTCTCAATCCATCAGGTGTCCTCAAATTGCTCCTTTATTCATTCTTTCTCAACTTCACTTAGTGACCCCAGGTCACCAAATGAAAAAAAGGGAATCAACTCTTACCTCTTTCAAACACCAATTTGTTAAAGGAGTTGATCTCCCTTAATCCATTCTTTCCTTTGTCACACCACAACAACCTAAGTGACAACACTTTTACAAAAACAATTATCAAGCTGCCATTATACTGTTAGAGTAATAAGTTATTATACTTAATTAATTATATCATACTGGTTAATTAATTAAGTCACGTATTCCTTTAGTTGCTTAAGCTAAACTTAGGTGCATTAATAATTGATTAATTATTAAGTGTGCACACTAGGGCTTCATTTAGGGTTTCCCTTTTAGGGTTTCTTAATCTCCTTCATAAGGATTGATCTCTTTGTAATAATTGATTGTCAATAATGCATTTTTACTTTGAGGTTTACAAAACATCTTCTTTGGTTCTGCATGTCTTTTGTATGTGAAAGGTGATTGCATACAGGTGATCTTGGTTTCTAACATGGTATTAGAGCTCCAGACCTGTAGCTGCCTATTCGTGATTTGAAGATATGGCCTTTCAGTGAGTTTCTAGTGCAAGGGTTTCCATAGGCATCTTTTTGCCTCAGAAATCAACTGCTCCAAAATTGACGATTTGACAGGCATTTCTAGGGTTTTGGGCCACTGTAAATATGATGGCGACGTCCATTTGAACCCAAAGTGTCCCAAAAAATTTACATGTGTTACGAGGCTCATTTTTTGAAAAAAAAATTAAAACGCGCATCGGTTTTTGCACTGCCAATGCATTCGCTCGCCGCCGCTGGGCAGCCACTAGGCGGCCGCCGGTGGCAGCGGCTCCACGCACAGCCCCCACGAGCACCCTCAGACATTGCCCCCAATCACATGGAGGACTGGGGGCCCTTCGCCAACCCTTGCGAGCTTCTCCAGTACAACCGCGGTCATATTGAGGACCAGGGGCTCCGCCCCAAACCCCTACTCTGCACCCTTGGTCACATGGGTGACTAGGGTCCAAATTTTTTTTGCAGGGGGCCAATTTTTTGCGGTGACGACCAGATGGCTATCAATTTTAAGCTCGTGAAATGATGACACCAGCATGGTGTCAGCGGCCGTATGACCTCTTTGCCCCCTCCTAGTCCTAATTTGCCTAAAGAAGCAGTTTTTTTCTTTTTGGCATAACTTGGGTATACAGTATCGAAATCGGGCAAACGAGATATCATCGGAAAGCTAGTTATGAGCACTATCCTGTGGTGTAGTTTATTTTATAGTTGTTTTATGTTTTTTCTACATTTATTTCTGTTTGAAGTCAGATGTTTATTTTATGCTTTCGAGCTCATAACTTTTTGCCACGATGTCCATGCACTTTTTTCTGTATTTGTCCCAGGTTTATCATTAATCCAGATTTGGACCGATGGGTGTTTTGGAGATTACTTGGATGTTTTGGTAGTTGGAAGAGTGCAACTTGCATCTTTGCACTTCATTTCAGTATCACATTCATTCAATAATCAACTGCTGCTTCATAGATTCCAGGGTTGTTCCTGTTTGGAGTTTTCATGTGTTCCATGGCATCGGGTCTACTATTGCATCATTATGATTCTGATATGGTTTCTTATAGACAGAAGTATCTTTCCTTGCTTGCTAGAATGTGGTTCCAATGTTACTCTACAGTGCTCTTCTAGTGCTTCTTTGCAGCATGTCATCTCATTGTAGGGGTGTTTTCCCACTGGGTTTTCCTTCTCTACCTCTTTCTTGCATTTGTAAATGAGTACTTGATGATGCCTTTGTTGCTGGGACCCATCCTTGCTTGCATGCATCTTCTTCTAGTGTTTTAGCTTCTTCCTAAGTTCATCTTAAGGGGGGGTGTTAGAGTAATAAGTTATTATACTTAATTAATTATATCATACTGGTTAATTAATTAAGTCACTTATTCCTTTAGTTGCTTAAGCTAAACTTAGGCACATTAATAATTGATTAATTATTAAGTGTGCACACTAGGGCTTCATTTAGGGTTTCTTGATCCCCTTCATAAGGATTGATCTCTTTGTAATAATTGATTCTCAGCTAACTTCACAGTCCCCAAGAATCACCTGCAAGCAATCACCTATCACATGCAACAGATATTCAGAACAACCAACAAGAGATGTTCTGTAAACCCTCAGAGCAAATATGTGCAAGCTAAAACCAGAAAATTGATTATTGAATAATGTATTTTAACTTTGAGGTTTACATAAAATCTTCTTTGGTTCTACATGTCTTTTGCATGTGACAGGTGATTGCATGCAGGTGATCTTGGTTTCTAACATATACAGCTATGAACTTTCTCTCTATTCAACTTTGTGATCACATGGTAGCCAAATCACATAGGCCACTTCACTATCACTTTCTTCATTTTCTAATTTTGCATCAAGTGGAAACATGAGAGGATAGTGATCAAGACCACATTCACTAACCCTCTCATAATGATCATGCTTAAAGGAGATATCATAGCTGAAAAACAACATGCAAACCTCTTGTGTGGTGAGCAAAGATTTCTCATGCATCTATGTCTCCTCCAACTGAAATGCATCACTAGTTATCCTGTCTTCATCCCAACAACACAACCCAAACACATTACCATGTGTTTCAAGATTTTGAAAATCAGGTTTATCAACACCCACAATACCTTCATCTTCATTCAAATCATGGCATCCAGAAGAAATGACAACATCCCAAACAATGTTCTCCACCTCATGTTCATAGAAAAGATCATCGAAATTCAACATGTTACCACAAAGGGAAACCTCAAGTACAAGTTCATATGAATCAAAACTTTCATTTCCAACAAATTCATCATAGTGAGTGTCAAAGACACATTCACCAATGCAAGGTGTATTAGAATCAACATCATCTCTTGCTTCTTCAACATGAAAAATACTGCTCATGAGAGGAAATATGAATTGTAGATCCAGAAAAAAGGTCCTCATATGCATCAATATGATAGACACGATCACGTTCCTCATGCGCAACCTCATCATGAAATTTTTCATTAGTTGTACCAATGTTTATCTCTACATTTTCACTTTCATGTACAACTATATAAATTCTTTCCTTATGCAAACATTCAGTAATGGATTCAAAGATAGCAAAAGGAATATAAGAAGGTAAAACATTAAGCAAAACAAGGGTTCCTTGTTCATCATTATCAACTGCTTGTACTGATTCATTTAACACATCGCCTGCATTCATATCCTTCTCTTTGTTCACACTATTGCAACAATCAACAGGGCTACATTCCTCACTGTCAAAGTGAAAATCATCATTTGTTTCTTCATGGAAAATTCTCACAGGTGACTGCTCTGACTGAAAATCCTTCCATACTTTGTTATTTGCAATTGGTACACCAATGCTCTCAAAATAATTCTTCAAATATGTAGGCTCCTTTATCTCATCATGAAAGTTCTCGTCAATGCTACATACACTCAAAATATTGGGATAACCAAGTGTACTGCAGTACTGCTGATTACACATATATTATTCAAAAAAGATGTTCAATTCATATCCATCATATTCTTGTTCTTGTGAGCCTTCAGAAACATTGGCATCATCTTCATTAGGGTACTTTTCATTCAAGAGGATTAATTCCACTTCCTATTTTTGAAAGGAATCAGAATTACTAGGACTGCAAAGAGAGTTGAAATCCTCTTGATCACCTATACAAGAATGATTTTCAATTGATTGAAAAATTCCATCTACAACACCATTATTCTCATCAGGAAGACTTAAAACATCAGAATCAACATGATCTTCAACTATATATTCAAAGTCCATAGAGGAGAAAACACTCTTAGTATCATCTACATCATTGCAGCCTTCATTTGCTATAGAAAATATGCTTTCTATTTCTGTATTTTGAAAGAAAATGGAAGACACTTCACATGTTTCATTTAGCTCTTCATGACCATCATGGCTGCAATATTCTTAAGGATATATTTCTTTTGTAGGTTGTTCAGAAACAACATCCTTATCACTACATGATGCACTATCAGTCTTGTCTTCTACTATATCATTTGCATCCATTGGACCGAGTCTTGAAAAAGTACCATCACCCAATTGAGTTAAGAGATGACTTCCACATTTATCTATCATTTCCTCAATTATTGAAAGCCATTGATATAAGCATTTAAGGCTATGGGGCCTCAAGTGAACTGGAATGATACTCAGACCTGGCTTATAATTCTCACAGAACAAATCAATGCAACATGATTCATCAGGTCTTTCTAATTCTGGTATAGCAAGCAAAAATTTCATAAACCTATCATGGAAATCATAGATAGATTCATCCTCTAATCTTTCTATATTATACAATGCATCAATATATGATTCAAACTCAACCTTATTTGTAATTTCCTCTTCAAATTCTCCTTGAGTATATATATTTCTATCTTCAAACAAGCATTCATCATTCACTATTGACTCATATTTAAAAGTATCAAGGAAAAATGTGTTGAGCTCATGCCATGAACCTATGGAATGCATTGGTAAGCAAGTAAACCAACCTTTAGCCATACCTTCCAAAGTTCTTACAAAAAATTTTATGATAAAATCTTCTTCAACCTAACAATCTTCCATCAAATCAATGAAACATTGTACATGTCTTGATGCCGATTCTTCAAAATCATCTCCAAACTTAGGAAAACATTCATTAATTCTTCTTGGGACAGAATGTGGGTAACTGTGGATTTTACTCTAAAGGGTTGTATCTTTCATTATCAAACACCTTCCTTAGAGGACAAGGTTGTGTTCTAAGCATGATATTACAACTTGTAGAGGGAAAA